>VWYH01011140.1:122112-239157 GCA_013399365.1 Pampusana beccarii
GCCCGTCCGGGCCGCGGCGCCCCCCCCGGCCGACCCCGCTGCCCCCGCTCGCCCTTTGTTCGCCCGGGGCGGCCCGGCGGGAACAAAGCGGCCCGGGGGGGGCGGCACCGGAGCCGGGAGCCCGGTGGGTTCGGTCGCTTCTTCCCCTCTCTCCCCTTCATCTCCGGCGGCTCCCTCCCGGGGACGCTGGGGATGTCCCCCCCGTGTCCCGGCTGCCCGGCGGTGTGAGCGGCTCCGCAGAGGTCGCGGTCCCCGCTGACACACGTTGCTGTGATGAAGGGCATGGGAGGCCTGTTCTCCTCAAGGACAGGGAAGCGCTCACGCTTTATTTCAGAGCGACGCGAACTTTTAAAGCGTTTTTAAAAGCGCTGCTGGCAGGTACTGCCCTCCCAAGGACTAACAAAGCCCGCCAGCTTTTCCCTGTGCAGCCTTAGAGTTGAGCGGGGTTTGGTTTCTGTCTGCTCAATAGGTGAATTGTCAGGTTGGGGCTGGGTGGGAGCACAGGCAGCTTCACTTCTCCGGTTCTTCTTAGAAGATGTATGAAGCAAGACTTCTGAACTTAATTTTCGTAGTTTATTTAGTTTCACGTGGCCGTCCCAGAAAATTGGAGACAGATTTTCAAAAGTATTCAGGCATCTAACTCTATTAAGAGTCTATAAACCTCGCCTGGTGTCTAGTTCCAGCCAAAACAGTGAGCGGTCGGCATCTCTTCAGTCAGTTCGAAAAACCAGCTGTTCCTATCTTTTCACATTCCAGTTCTCTTCCTCATTAGTGACAGCATGCACTTTTTTTACCCTTTTTTCCCCCCAGCCTTTCTCCGTGATTTTTTCTCTCCCCTCCCCGGTGGACCATAGAAACGACCAGACGGGTGTTTCCTCCCAGGCTTTAAGGTGCTTCTGGAGCCCACTGCTGCCGTGGCTCTGTTGCAGGTGACACTGATCTCTGCTGGGGATGGAGGGTGGCAGGTGGCCCCGGTTGTCACCAGGGCTGGGTGCCCCTTCCGCTGCCGTCCTGTGGGCTCAGAGATCGTGGCTGGGCCTGCAGCGGGGATGCTGAGGCAGCGCCCTCCTCCCTGGCTTCAAGTGGAGCGGGGAGGGCGGAAAGAAGGGGTTTGTTGGTGTGATTTAGCTGGTGAATAGGACAAATGCCCCTGTCTCCTCCCGTCTGCCCCAGCCATTACTGACTCTAATGGTCAGACTTCCCTGTGGCCAGAGATGAGCCTTGGGGTGGGCTCGGCTTTCTGCTGAGGTTATGCAGGATGTCATTGCTGCTCCCTCCCGTTGCCTTAGAAGAGGCTCAGATCTGCGAGCAGGGCAGGTCTGTAGGCCGTTGGGAGGGTGGCAGTGCTGCTTCGGGTGGAGAAACGCAGAGACAGGCGGTTTGGCTTCCCTGTGCCACCTGGCACTGCGCGGCAGTCCTGGCTGCGGGAGCACGGCGCTGCAGGAGCCTGCGGGGCCTGCTCGGCTCTGGGGGACCTGCAGTGCGGGGGCCGGGGGCTCCTCCTTCAGGTGCTGCACAGAGCAGCTGCTGGGGCCACATCCCCTCCGTGGGGTCCTGGCACGGGCCGGCCCATGGTGACCGCGGTGAGCCTGTGACGGGGTGACCGCCTGGTCGAGAGGAAGGAAGTGTCACGTGTGAGGGGAGCGCCTGGCTCTGGCAGACCTTGGTGGCTTCGGGGAGCGTGGGGAGCAGGCTGGAGGCACCCTCCCGCTGCAGCCACCCGAATGTGGGATGTGGAGGGAAGAGCAGATTTCGCCCACCACGTTAAGAGGAGTTGTTCTGCTGGTGGTTGGAAGGTAAAGGCCAAGATGGGTCCCAAAGGCAGTAGGAATTTGTCAGCTTGGTGCTGAACTTTGAAGGCCTCAAACCAGAGCCGTGGCAGATGTTTTCCCTCCTCCTGCCCGTTGCCCTGCTGCTGGAGCAGTGGTGGCACGGTGGTCACCGTGTGCTCTGTGCCACCCCGCCGGAGCAGGGGACGTGCGGGATGGGACTGGCGGGAGAGGAGCAGCTAGAGGAGGTGATTGTGTCTGTACAAAAGGAGGGGAGAACCCTAGAAGGAAGGGAAAGCCTGTATGGGGCTCTTCAGCTTTCTGTTGTGTGTTAAACTGATTTTAGTGTTACATACAGCACAACTCTCTTTTGTTTTTCCAAAACTGTAGCAGCTGCTGTGTGAGCTGGGCGGGAGGCAGGCCAGGAGATCCCTTGGTCCAGGGGCCACCCTGCGGCTCCCGTTACTTGGGGCACAAAGAAGCACCCGCAGGTTTGAACCCAAAACCACCTGCCCGGGTTTGCAGGGGCTCGGCCTGCAGGCGGCTGGCGTGGGAGGCAGCAGTGGCTGCGGGCAGGAGCTTGGCTGTCCCCTGCCTGTCCCCCCCTGCCTGTCCCCCCTCCTGTCCCCCCGCCTGTCCCCTGCCCGTCCCCTGCCCACCCCGTGCCTTTGGCGCAGGGGATGTGTTCAGACAGGTTCCTGGCTTTCCTGGTGGCTGTGGAAGGTTCGAAGGGAGGGTTGCTGGGTTCCTGCAGGCGTCCCGCGCTGCCCGGGCGGTGCTGGGTTCCAGTGACTGGCCGTTACTTGCTTCTAATGAATTCCCTCTCTAAGCAGTAAGCTACATGGCGTCCATGCTGATGAGGAGGTTTAAATGCGTTCTGACTGCAGTTACGGTGTTTTTGATAATAAGACTTGGCAATTTTGTTGCAGCTGAACTCGTAATTAGTTGTTTTTTAATTATGCATGAGCAGAAACCAGAGGACGGTGTCTTCTGTTCCAAGCAGAGGTTGGATAGAGGTAACTTGGTCCATTTGGCTACATCTGCCCCAGAAAGGGGGATTACGAACAGGGTGAAATTTTATTCTGCAGTGTTTCCTGATGCTTGTAATACCTGCATATGTGCTCATGCCCTAACCCAGAAACTCAGGCACCTTCATCTTAGTTGAATTGGTTTAAATATGCAGAGTCAGTACTGACAGTAAGTGGGTAGAAGAAATAGATTAACTACATCCAAAAAAGCCTGGCGGATGCAGAGGGCTGGTGAAATTGACGTCTCCTTCTGGCAGAGGTGAGCTGCTCCTGGGAAGTGAAGCGTGTCAGGGGAAACGTTTCTCCTGCTGCAGAGGGTGGAAAGACAGCGGAGCGAAATCCTGATACGAGGAGCTGTGCCTGCGGGCGGGGTGGGGGGCTCTGCAGGCCGGGGTGAGGGCTCCGCAGGCCAGGGCCGGGGGCTCCGCAGGCCGGGTTTGTAGCGCGTCTGAGCGCTGCTGGTTGGAGTGGCTTTGCAGCCCCGTGCCTGTCAGGAGCCGGCCGTGCGGGGCAGGCGTGCCCCGGGCCCCCGCGGACGCTGCCCCCTGGGGTGCTCCCGGTCCCCCCGCGGTTGGGTGACCCCGGCCCCCATCTCACTGCGTACAATGACCAAAATGTATAGCCAGAGCTTTGGAAATGGTGTCACTTTGAGTTGTTCTATGAATGATGCTGATGTCTTTGGCTGTACAAACTGTGCTTGCTTTGGCTGTCGTTTGAAAGACACCTACATCCTCACTTGTCCTTTTGAAAAAAAACAAAAAACTCTTGGAACAAAAGCATTTTGTTCCAAATTATGTGATTTCAGGAGCTTAATCCTCTTGACTCACTAGCGTTTGAACTTGGAGCTTCCCAGTTAAACTAAAAGTGCCATCTAAACAGCAAGTTCTTGCCCTCTTACTCTGAATAATGGGAAAGGACTTTTCAGAGTCCAGGTAACTCAGTGGTTCTTTTTATTTCAGAAAAGGGTAGGGACTTGGTACCAGAATCAGCCAAATTCCTGCTTGCTTAGTTTTTGCAAGCTTTCTTTTTAAACTCAGTGGGAACCCTCATGGAAATCAGGTAAGGGAGATGCAGTCCGTGGTTGTCTGAGAAGAGGGGAATGAAGCCAGTGGGTCAGAGCTGTGTTGAATGACATCCACGTTCTCCATTCTCCTGTGAGATGCTTAAAAAGCTCCGTTATTTCTCTCTGATCTCGGGTGGTTCCTGACCTTTGCACGGGGGTGCCGAGGCCCTGCTCTGAGCACCACCAAGAGTCTCCTCCCTTGCTGGGGGACGGGCCGTCCCGGGGCCTGGAGAGGAGCGCGGGCTGCTGCGGAGGGGAATGGGGAACGCAGCATCTGAGACTAAACCTGGAGTTTGGTCTGTAACTGCTCTGCATCTCTTTGTGGGTTCTTCATGGCTCACCCATACAGCATTTTGTTGTTATTAAAAGCGCTGAGACTTCACTGATGGTGCAGTCTCTACAGAGGTATCTCCGGAGAGCGAAGACAGCGAGCGTTGCGCATTCTGAGTCAGTGTTTCAGGGCAAATATTTGTCCAAGTGCTGTGTTAGCATAATATTTCTGTGTCAGGCCAAGGGCATAAATTCTGGTGCAGAAACCCAGAGACATGAATTGCAGCTGTGAGTTCCAGTGTTACAGAGGATTTGCTTTTGCCAGCATCTCTGCAAGGTGGTGTGTCCAGGCTTTGGTTGCCTGAGACTTGGCACTGAACAGTAGTACATCGTCATTCGTGATCCTGCTGCTCCCGAGTAGTAGTGTATTCCTTGTTTTAACAAATAAAGTCGTGCAGGGAGAGCCGAGGGGCAGGGGAGCAGAGCTCTGGACGGGCGAACCTGCGGCTTCAACGTGGAGGTACCCCCAGCCCAGGTGGTTCAGATGTTGAGTGAGAAGCTGAGCGATCAGCCAGGCAAGGGCAGTTTACCGGCTCCCAGAAGGCTCGTGTAATCCGTATCGCAGCCCTCCTGGCTTTGCCAGCCCGTCGATAAAATAAAGTGCTTTGCATGATAAAACTTAAAAAGTTCTTAGAACAAAACTTTGCGCACAGGGTTCATGGAAATGGAGGTTTTGATCTCTGTGCCTTTTCTGGCAGAAGAGTAGGACACTTTTCATAAATTTTGAAGTGCTGACTTGCCTTGGAAGTGAAGGGAAAATGTTGTGTTCTTAGTATGTGGAAATTGTTGGAGTGGGGAGCGGGGGGGGTGTTTAGTTTGGTTTTGGTGGTGTGCTTTGGGTTTTTTTGTTTTGTTTTAAAGAAACCAGCGTGTTTGTTACTCAGTGTCTTGCCACAGAAGCACCTTCCGAGCCTCCTGACGTTCTCCCTCCCTGTCCTTCTCGCCCCGTTTCAGATCCGGGTTGTTCTGCCTCCCGTCCTCCGTCCCCAAGCACGAGGACCCTGCTGCCCAGCTCTGCGCTAACGGAGCCGCCGCCCCGGGCGAGATGGAGCCGCCCGCTGAGAAGCCTCCCAAGGGCCACGGCGACGAGCCGGTGCCCCCGCTCCTGCCGGCCCCCCCGCCCGGCAGCCTCCCCCCGTACCCCCCGTACTTCGAGGGCGCTCCCTTCCCGCAGCCGCTCTGGCTCCGGCACACCTACCACCAGTGGGTTCCGCAGCCGCCGCCACGGACTATAAAGAGGACGAGGAGGCGTTTGGCGCGGAACAGGGACCCGGGCAGGCTCATCATGAGCACCATCAGGCTGCGGCCGCGGCAGGTGCTCTGCGAGAAGTGTAAAAACACGCTCAACCCCGAGGACGCCGGCGCCGCTCGGCAGAACGCTAAAACCAGGAGGAAGCTGAGCATTCAGGACAAGGAGCAGAAAAAGCACAGCGACGCTGACTACGCAGAGAAAAGGAACAAAAGAGAAAAGAGGGAGGACGACAGGTTTACCGGGGAGCTAGTGCATCGAACGCCAGTTATAAAGATATCCTACAGTACTCCACAAGGGAAAGGCGAAGTGGTGAAAATCCCTTCGCGGGTGCACGGCTCGGTCAAACCGTTCTGTCCCGAGCGAACGCTGCAGGACGGAGGGGAGGACCCGGGGGAGCCCAGAGACCCGGAGCGGTGCCGGGGGCCCAGGTGCCCGCTGGACAAGTCCGCGGGCAGCCAGCTCGCCTCCATTCCGAAGCTGAAGCTCACGCGGCCCGTGCATTCCAGTGCGGACGTCCCGCCCCCGAAGATACGGCTGAAGCCCCATCGCATAAACGATGGTCAGAGTGTTTCAATTTATAAGGCAGAACTTATTGATGAGATAAATGTCCTTCAGAATAGCGGGGAGCCCAATCCTGGCACGTTTTACAATGATGAATCCGCAGACAGAAGTTTAGCTGAGATATCTTCAGGGAGTTCAGGTGAAGATGAGGACTTTAAAAGATTTCCCCAAGGTAAAGATGGACATGATAACTTGGCTTTCCTTATGAATTATCGTAAAAGAAAAGCAGATTCTTCTAGTTTATCGGTGTGTAGTAATGACAGTCTAGACGAATCCAAATCTTCTAGTTCAGAAATAACATCACCAGAAATGTGTGACTTTTTGCCTGGTGATGATGCATCCGTCTCTTCATCTTCAAAAGATGAGCGTAAAATTGTGCCACCACTAACAGTTAGACTGCATACCCAAAGTGTGTCTAAATGTGTCACAGAAGATGGAAGAACTGTTTCAGTGGGGGACATAGTTTGGGGTAAAATTCATGGGTTTCCATGGTGGCCAGCACGCGTTCTTGACATAAACCTTAGCCAGAAGGAAAACGGGGAACCTTCGTGGCGAGAAGCTAAAGTATCATGGTTTGGCTCTCCAACGACTTCATTCTTATCTGTTTCAAAACTCGCTCCTTTCTCTGAATTTTTCAAACTGAGATTTAATCGCAAGAAGAAAGGGATGTATCGGAAAGCAATCACGGAAGCTGCAAAGGCAGTAGAGCATCTGACTCCAGAAATAAGAGATCTCTTAACACAGTTTGAGACATAACTTTGCCTCCAGTATCAGGTGAGTGCTGGCTGGACTAATGCTTCCTATGAAAAAACTCTTTGTGTTTTTTTAACCTACAATCCACTGCTTGTTTGCATTTGTTTTTCCATAAAAAACAAAGTTGCTGGCTGTTGGTTGGTGGTGGTGATTTCAGAGGTGGGAAGAACCTTGAGTTCCAAACCTTTGGGGGCACCATGGGAATGGAGCCTCTGCTCCCAGCGGGGAGTACAAAGCGGTTGACATCGTGGGGAAACAAGCACCGCTTGTTCCAAGAGCTAATAAAATTGTAGTTACATATCAGCCCCGCTTACAGCGAGGATGTGGCGAGTATCGAGGGCACTTCATTTGCGTCAAAGCTGATCCTGTGTGACTGGAGAGCTAATGGCTCCTAGACTTTGAGTTTCTTTGAAATATCTTTTGGTTCAGAGAACCAGAGCTCTTCTTGGAATTGAGGTTATTGTATCTAGGTGCTGATGGCCAGCAGTTACCCATGGCAGCGAAGGGCCCTTGGAGGCCCTTTGCTCCCTTGCAGTTCCTCTGACCCCTCTGCTACCAATTTCTTAGAAAGTCACTTTCAAAATGGTTGTATTGAAAACTGACTTTAACTGAGGACCAGTGTTGCAACATTTCTCACAGCACTGGGGGTTTGGCTTCTGCCTGAGTTGTCAGTATGATGCTGGGAATGGCCTGGATCATCAAATGAAATTCTTTCAGGTTTCACCTGCAACCTCTTTGTTGGAAGACATAAGGTGGGAACATAAACGTGGGAGCTGGTTCTTTGTAACTCCTCCACATTTTGCTGTTACTGGTTGAAAGAGCTTTGCCCAGGATGAAAGTTTAGTACCTAAAAATACAGGATGTGGTGAGGCTGGGAATAGAAATTCCACCTGTGATTTCGGTTGGTGCTGCCCAGTGCACTGCCCGCAGTTATGTCCATGGGAAAAACCCAGCAACTGGAATAAGGTGTAGGATCATTTCACAACCTTCCAGTCACCGCTATCTAGACAAGACCTCATCTGTGATACAGTTAAACAAGGGGAGGGATTAACTGTTTGTTGGAAAACCACAACGAATCATTAGGAAGAGTCTTGTCAAAGGTCTTGCTCTGTACACTGTGGTTCGTAGTGTTGTCCCCTAAGTTCTTCTGCTCTTTTTCGTGCTAGAGGGACTGTGTGTACACAAGCCAATACTCCTGCTGTAGACTGACTGCTCCTCTCCGTCTGAGCTGTTATGCAGTGGGACTGCGATGCTCAGTGCCCATGTAATGCAGAGGGGGAAAAAAGACTTTTTTATTTTTGTGCCCTCTGTCGTGGGACTTCGCGAGTTGCTTGAGCGTGCTGGACTTGCTTTGCTGAGTGACTCCATCTCAGCAAGCCTGGCTGGAGGAAATCACTGGCGTGTGACATGTTTGTCCTGGGTGCCCAGCGTGTCTGGACGACTGGACACTTGTTCAAGTAGAAATGTATAACTGCAGCAGCAGCATTTAAGCTTCATCCTTGATCTCGCCCCTTCAAATGCTACTTAACTCTGGCTAAAGACTTTATTATGTCAAGAGCATTTGGATTGGACCCAAATTTCTGTTAGCTAGATCTGGAGTATAAATAAACCTGGTGCCCAGAATGCGCTGTCCTCCCCAGTGGAAGGGTCGTGGTCACAATCCGTCGCTCCTGTTCGAAGTGTGTTGTATTTGAAGGAGCAGCAGAGCTGCCTCCTCGTGAGCTGCCTTGTTGTGCCGCCCGGGACAGCTTTAGCACGGCTGTGGCTATTGCAGACCTGCTGGGCGCCTGGGCGGGAGGTACAGAAGGGATGGAGCAGGCCTGGAAACCGGGGGAAAGGAGAAGCTGTTGAGAACGATAAGAAGAACATGATGGGATGGCCTGGATTAGGTCAAACCTCCCTTCCCTCTGTACTCTTTGGCCAGACCTCTGCGTGTATGTATGGGTGTATAGACACATTTACATGTATTGCCATTTCATTGGCCTTCAGCTGGCTGTCCCAGGGTGATTTTCTGTGATTTACGTATTTAAGGTGAGCTGCCAACCCAGCCTGCCTGACTGGGCGTGATACAATAGCTGGATAAACAACTGCGGTTGCCCAGAACTAGAAAAGCAGAACAAAACTTCCCATGTTCCATGTGTCACAGTTACTGAGATTCCCCAACAGCCCAGCATGTCTAGTGTTTTGGTATGTCCTTTATAAAACAATTTGTTATTTCAGAGACTTGCCCTGTATCTAATTCTCTCATTTCAGGAGGAATTATTTTTATTGCTTTCCTTGAATTCTCCTGAGGTGGAACTGAAACATTTTGAGCGGTTGCTCATGGGCTGTTCTTTGCTGAAGGGTGCAACTGAAGTTTTCACTAATGTTTGTGATTCCTGAGTCCTAGAGCTGCAGTGGCACTTGAGCTACAGTTAAATATCTGAAAGCTTTGAGGCCTTTCCAAGGCAGAGCAACGTTCTGTCTGTTAAAGCGGTTTCTGAGAGCAGGCATCTGATGGTGGCGTTGGCGCTGTGAAACCCGTGGTGCGGTGACTCGTTGTCAGCAGCGCAGGCCGAGAGCAGGAGCCCAGGAGGAGCCCGCAGCGGCAGCGCTTGGCCAGCGCTGCTTGTGCCGGTCCCGGCACGGCGGCAGGATGTGGCTGATGTCCCTGTCTGTCTCCTGGCAAGTGACACTGCTCTGCAAAGCATGGAGCGGAATTACTGGAAAAAACGCACAGACAGTTCGGGTAGTTTGTGAATGTATGTAAAACTGGAAGAAATCACATTTAAAAAAAACTACTTGGTTTGGGTTGGAAAAGCTACCATGAGCATTTTATGTTTTTATTATTCTGTCCGTATATATATATATATATATATGTATTTTAGCAAAGAAAATACTTTATTAAAGCCCTGTCATTAACTGCCTGGTAAAACAAGGTTTCTGGAAAAACAACAGGCAGACTAGAAGTAAAATTTGTATGACACTTGGTTTAGAGGAGTGCCAGGAGAAAAGCGCCCACTCAGCATCCTCTTGTGCCGCCGTGTGTCCCGTGCAGAGCCCTGCGCATGCTGCCGTGCTGCACAGCACGCTGGTGATTCCCGGCTGCTGTTGCAGCGCCAGATGTTGGCTCACCCTCGCTTTCCCGGCTGCTGTTGCAGCACCAGATGTTGGCTCACCTTCGCTTTCCCGGCTGCTGTTGCAGCACCAGATGTTGGCTCACCTTCGGTTTCCTGGCCGCTGTTGCAGCGCCAGATGTTGGCTCACCCTCGCTTTCCCGGCCGCTGTTGCAGCGCCAGATGTTGGCTCACCCTCGCTCGCGGTGCGGTTGGGACTCGGTTGCTGGCAGCGGGAGCTGTGACCAGCCCCGGCCCCGTGCTGGGCTTTGGGGCTTTGCTGGCCCTGCTCCTGCAGCGTCCCGTGCCCGGGTACCGCGGTGAGGCTCCCACCTTGGCTTTTCTTCTTGGGAACAAGAACATCTCTGGTGCTTTTGCATTTTGCTTTGTGTTCACTTCCATGATTGTGTAATATTTAAACTTGAAGCTGCATGAACTTACAATTCCTCGAGCCGAGCAACTGCTCTTCCCCTGTCCTTTGCAGTGAGGAGCACCCCAGC
Organism: Pampusana beccarii; assembly: GCA_013399365.1. Taxonomy (NCBI): domain Eukaryota; kingdom Metazoa; phylum Chordata; class Aves; order Columbiformes; family Columbidae; genus Pampusana; species Pampusana beccarii. The sequence goes on from VWYH01011140.1 coordinate 132,464, forward strand.
TTATTTCTGATTTTGTGGCAGGGTTTTTTGCCATACCCGGGCCTTGCGTTCAGCTGCCAGAGGTGCGAAGGAAGGGCGAGCGATGCAGCGTGTGCTCCTGGTGTGGAGGGGACCCCGCACAGGGCAGGGACAGACCCGTCGGGCTGGTGCCACACACGGGGTGTTGGGGACAAGCAGGACAGGGCCGCGGCTCCAGTGCTGGAGGGAGGGAGACCTGTGTTTGCGGGGCTGCCCTGTCCCTGCTCCAGGAGCACGTTGTGTGGTGGGATGGGGGATCTCCGGTGGCCCCGCTGCGTGGTGAGCGGCGGTGTGTGCGGGGCCGGGGCCCTGGGCAGGCTGGGCAGGCCCCGTGCTGCCGCAGGGACGGGTCCGTTCTGCTCTGTGATCCTCCGGGATGGCTCCTCATGGCACATCTCCCCTCCCTGCCCACAGACCTTTCATGCTCTAAAACTTCCTATGAAACTGCTCGCACATCTTCATATACATCTCTGCATGAAACAAGTTTACAATATGTATATTCATTTGCTTTTTCAGTCTGGAAAATCCTTTCTTCTTCTTCTTTCTTTTTATCCCCTCTGCCCCCAAGCTGTGGCTGCAGAACCATTAAACTTGAAAATGCTGGCATTTGAAGGTTTAATTTTACTGCTGTTATCTTAATAGGCCCTCAGTATCAGTACATTTAACCATTCATCGCAAAAAGCACACTGCTACTATGTACAGCAAAATCAAAGCTTATTGCATACTTGCTATATATAGTAAGCTCTAACGTAAAATTTGGAACACTGGGTTATGACTTCATCTCCAAAGATGCTCAGGGCTCTGTATGTGCATGTAGCCGGTGCCGCTTGCCAGCAGTTTATGAAGCAACGTAAATCACTCTTCTTTTTCCTTTTACCTCTTGTACCAGTGGCACGAAGATGTTATATAACTTTATATAAAGTTGTGGTGTTGATTGCTGTGATAGCTAAATTTTTAAAAACACCTGCCTGCTCACATGAAAGATTTCAGCCCAGAAGATGAATGCTTGAGATTTTTCTTGGCATGGTTTCTAGATGGTTCAGTCAACTAAAACCAAGCATCCAGCTTAATTACTGTTTCTCAGTCTTCTCCCAAACAGCTTGGAGTCAGCGTCTCTGCATACGGATACAAAGTGGGAGAACGAGTCTAAAGCAGACGGCGCTGCATACTTGTGTGCTTCGGCGCTGGAGCTGCACTGGGGCACCCTGCTGATCTCCCTGTCCCCAAAAACACCTGCGCTTTTGGCTTGTGACCACTGCAACTGCCTGTGGAGACATCCCAATCCGCTCTGTTCCTCCCTGTTTGTGCCGTATGTTGTCCCTCTGTTCCCTGGCGTATTTTTTGGATATGCCAGCAGGCCATACATTGTGCTATTTCTAACTGCACACGAGGTGCGCAGATGTCCAAGAACGCGATCTGCTTACGTGAGCTGTAACTTCAGCTGCCGAAGGAGATTTGTGTGAGCCGAAGGGCTTAGCAGCTCCTTGGGAAGCACAGCGAGCTGCTCCGTGGCCTGGGGGTGTCCCAGCCCCACCTGCACCCTGGGCACCTGCGGGTTGTGCTGGCCCAGCGTGCCCGCACTGAGCAGGGCTGGTGTCCCCTGCACTGACCCCAGGGCTGGCTGTCCCCGTGCACTGAGCAGTGCTGGCTGTCCCTCTGTGGTGTCCCCACGGCTGTGGCCCGGCGGTGGCTGTCCCCGTGCCGGGGCAGGGTCTGTGCCGGGGCGGGTGCTTTTGGTGCAGCCCGCGGGGTCCAGGCTCCGCAGAGCAGCCCTGTCCCCAGTGCCACTGCGTGCTGAGGAGCGGTGCCTGGAGGCTTGTTTCTTTGAAAACTTTCACAAATAATGTAAAAATGAGCCTTCTGTAGTTTTTCCTGAATTGCATTTATTTATTTGTTTGATTTGTAAGCTGAAATGAGGTGTCTAAAACTGCAGCTGCAGTTCCCCTTTGCATGCCAAGCAGGGAGCGTGGCAGGGCCCTGGGGCAGCACTGGGCAGCACTGGGCAGAGAGGGGTGAACCCTTCCCAAGGGAGTCCTCTTGCCTCTCTGGGTAACGCTCAAAAGTTGTTCCTGTTTCTCTTGCGGTTAAGCAGATATTTGCAGTCTTGAGCACTGCCAGGTTGCATGTACGGAAAGGCCACTTTGGGCCGAGAAGGAACAGGGGATTTTTGGGAGCTTGGGGATAGCTCTGTGTAGAGAAGGGTGCTTGTTACTCTGGAGGAGAGAGACGAGCAAGGTCCTCGTGCAACAGCCATGTGTTGTTAATGGCAAAATCAGCTGCTGGGCTCCCGAGGCCTGGCGGCACCGCGGGTGACACAGGTGTCTCCTGTGTTAATGCTTAGGTATGAAAGATAGGGCTTTGAACCCAAAAATTGATGTGAAGATTCTTAAGTGTTGAAAAATTTGAAAACCATTGTCTTTCAGCCTTTATACACGTTTTATCTGTAAGTACCTATCGCTGACACTGGGATCGAGGTGAATGGGAGTGTGTGGGCTGAGTGACAAACTCATAACTTCTGCCCACTGAAGGACTTAAGGAAGCTGTTTGCCTGTGTCTTGCAAACTAGATGAGGTTGATTTTTTTAAAAAATCCACTTGGTGTATGTGTTTTGCACTCTGTATATACCTTTACAGAATATATGGGGTTTGCATTAGCTAGGTTAGGAACTCTCACATATCCTGAGATTACATACATCTGGAATAGGCTTCTCATGTCTGGCAGTGATAACAGAGATGGGGTGTAATACCTCTAGTTCTGGAGCAGTTGTGCTTTTCGTTCCTGCAGTCTCTGCACCCAAGGACTGTGTCCCCGTGTCCCCGCTGTCCCGGTGCTGTGCGCAGCAGGAGGTTCCTGGTGCTCTGGTCCCCACAGATGTGCGGGGATGGAAGGTCCCTGTGTGGCCCGTGCAAGCGAGCCTGCCCGCTCTGGCCTCCGCAGAGGGTGGCGAACACCGCATCTCGTGCCCCAGCCCTCCCACGCGCACCCCTCGGCCGCCCGGCCTCGGTGTCATCGGCTCCGGGCGCGGGGCCTGTTTATTTCCCTCTCTGAAGGGAGGAGCAGGGCGCTTTTTTAATGGAGGCTTTTTTCATTAACTTGATTAGTTTTTGAAGTAGTGAATGCCTTTAACTGAAGTACCAGTTCCTGTTTAATTTGCATTAGATTCTTGCTATTGTTGGATCAGGCAGACTTGTTTTCTTTATGAAGCATATTTCCTCTGTGCTCTCTGCAGACAAAGAAATGAGCTGTAGCAGAATTACTAGTTTAACTTCCCTTGTGAATGATGACTTGCTCTATTTTGACTCAAGCCAATAACTTGAGCCTTTTCATGCAGGAGGAAACCCTTTGTAAAAGCAGAAAACCCTCGAACCTGACACGGGATTTTTCCTGGAGATGACCCAGTTTACTACTGGAGAACGCAGCTGGCAGCCCGTTCCAGTCAGCTGGGTGCTGGTGCCTCGGGAGGTCAAGGCAGTTCCAAGGCCCCGCTGTGGGCCTTGGGTGGAGAAGACGAGCGTGCTCCTTGCTGCCATCATTCCCAGCCTGCCGGGACACGCGGGCAAGGGGGTTTCAGCGCGGGCGCTCCAGAGGGACCATCTGCAGGAGGTGGGTTCCTGCCTCCGGTTCGGCACACGTGTCCCTTGGCCTTCCCTGGAGCTGCTCTGGGCGTGTGCTGAGGGCAGCACAGCCCTGCACGCCCCCGAGCCCCTCGGTGCAGCCCCCGAAGGCACAGGGTCGGGGTGCTCCCCGTGCTGCGGGGGTGCTGGGCGTGTCCTGCGCTCGTCCCACCTGAAAGGTCAAGGCGCAAGACCCTGAGCAGCGTCCCCACACATCAGCGCATTGGGATGCAGTCATCTCGGAAGATAAATCAGCTTTCTGCACTCTGCAGCTGTTAAATCTGAATTTCTGAATTACTTTATTTGGTCCAAAGCTTCATTTTTTTATTATGAATAAGCACTTGGCTTCAGGAGAGCTTTCTTGGTTTTCCTTTCGACATACAGCTCGGCACACAGGCTGCGAGACCATGCCGTTGTCCTGAGTCAGTCTGTTATGTGTTCATTACTCATACGCGTATCGAGGCCACAGTGATGTCCAGAATGTGATGTTTGAGCTGCTGCGCCATCTTGAAGATTTTCGTGTTTATTTTTTTTTTAGCAGAAGTCTCTGAAGTTTTCCAGTGATGAAGTGAGTGACTGTTGCTGTGTTTGCTCCTCTTGAGCACACGGTGAAAGCTGCTGGGTGTGCTCAGGGGTGTGTAGAACAGCCACTGAGCTGTGGCAGGAGGCGGCCCTGTCCCTGGCCGGGGCTGTGGAGCTGTGTGCCCAGCCCTGGTCCCCGTCCCCACGGGGCAGGAGCCTTCGCTGGGAGGTGGTTTGGTTCCCTTTGTGCTGCTGCTGCCGCGTTTCCTTCCTCCCAGTGTGAAAATCGCAGAGAATCAGACCAGCCCGGGGGCTTGTTCTGACCTTCTCAACCAGGAAAGGCATTTTTTCCTGTTTAGACCAAATATTGTCAGTCTGTAATCTGTCTCTGAAGGGTCAGTTTTTGCAAAAGCCATTTGAGGGATATTCTGCAAAGTCCGTGGACGTCACTAAGGAAGGCTTTGGTAGGTATAAGATATTAAGCCTGCAAATGAGTTTGTTCTGTTCTCTCAGCATTCACCAGAAAGCGAATGAACAGATTGTCCTGCAAGGTTAAGTAGAAACACTCTGACTGCAGGTAACAGGGCCTCATCGTGAGACATCCCGGTTTCTTAGGAGCAGGACGATTTCTGCTAAGTACTGCATGAGCTGAGGAAACCTGACAGTGGTGCTCTGGAGTACAGGTTTTAGGGCGGATGGTGGTGGTGTCCTGGGGCGGCTCTTTGAGCCCCCGTGGTACGGGCGGTGCTGAAGGCCGTGCTGGGTGCCAGGCCTGGGCAGGCCCCGTCACTGCGGGCGCCGTGCCCGCACGAGAGGTGCTGCTGCCTTTCCAGCGGTGGTGGGAACGGGATCCTCCTGTGCTCAGTGATGGTGGTCTTGAATTATTCTGCCCTGTCCTTGTTAAGTAACAAACCTCAGCTGCGAGGGGTTTTTAAAGGTCTTTGATCTTCTGCTTTGTAGCATTAATCCTGTTTGTCAGGAACACGGATGCGAGCATGCGTGTCCTGTGGTTTTGACTGTTCCACGTTAGTTGATTTGGCACGGACGTGTGTTAGGGCTGGTCCCAACCTGAATTGTGTTTGAAGTGTGGTGCAGGGATGCTTTTGCGATTGAAACATGTAAGGGTAGATCTCCGTGCCTTTTCTTCATTTCCGTATCACTGAGTTGTTTTGCGTGTCTTCTGGTTTCTTCACTTGATCTTGAAGACAAATGGATGCTCCCTTTGAACTCTTTCAAGGCTTCCACTCGGTACCCTGACCTACAGGGCCAGTGCAAGTCCCTCTTGCACACAGGGGTACAGGTGAGGACTCCTCTGTTTGGGAGCGGTTTGCCTTGACAGGCACGTCCTTCTGCAGGGGCTGTGTCTTGTCAGGCCTGTCATCTGCCCTCAGCCGCGGTGGCTGCTGAGAGCAGCAGCGGAACACATCGAGCGTGGGCAGCTCCGTGGCCCTTTGGCAGCTCTGTTTTGCACTTCTGAACTCAGAGCGAGCATCTCGTGTGCTCGGGTTGCCCGGAGGCCGCTCAGCTGGGGCTGGGTGGGTGGCTCGGCTGGGCTGGGTCCGTCACAGCCCCGGCGGTCGGCTGCGTGGTCCTGTGCGGGGGACAGCCCGTGCCAGGGCTCTGCAGCGCTGCCAGGACACGTCCTCGCTGCTGGGACCGGGGCTGCGCGGTGGGCGGGGAGCCCGCGGGGTCCAGCGCCTGGGGGCTCTGGAGGCCGAGCCGGGCGGTGGGCGCTGCTGCGCTCCCTCGCTGGCGCGGGGCGGGCACTGCGGCACTGCCCCGAGCCTTGAGCACTTCCAGGGGCTCAGGAAAGCTGTAGGGCTTGCTCTCAAGGGGAGAATAATCCCATCTTATAGATTGCGTTTGAAAAGTGGAGGCAGATGTTCTTCACGTGGTGCTCTCCGCAGGGACTCGTGGCAGATTAACCTACAGTAACCCACCTCAAACAGGGACTTAAAGTCTTTAAGCCGGAGACCAAAGATGTGTTATTGTCACTGAAATTCATGGCATGTGTCTATCTTGGAGAAAATTCCCGCTCTTACTTTGGGTCTGTTAACTTGAGGAGTTTCCTCCAAAGCCATAGCTGCTGCCGCTGGCTTTCCCTGCCGGGAGCAGGAGAATTCCTGGCTATATTTAGAGGAAAGGGGAGCGTGTGCCTCGCTGCTCATGCCAGCCCGTTCCTGCCGCCTGCTGTAACCTCTCCCTCTCTCGCTTCCTCCAAGGTAACCGAAGAGAAGAGCACAGCTGTTGCGGGGGGTCCCGGAGGCGGTGAGCACCCCGACGTCTCCCCAGGAGAGGCTGGCGGCTGCCGCGGCACGGGAGGACGGGACTCCTTGTCAGCTTGCGCTGCTTCCATCTGGAACAGGTGACGGGCACCGGGATGCGGAGTCAGGAGGCTCTTCTGGCGTGAGGCTGGCAGGAAGGTCTTAACAATACCTTACCCTAGAATGAGAATTTGACAAGTCATACAGCAATGAACTAAGAGAACAGCAAACCCACAACTTGGAATGTATTTATTACTTAAAAGTTAGCTATTCTTGATAAAATCTCAAAAATTATTGCTGCTGCTTATTTTACTTACAGATTTCACACACTTGTTAATTTTAAATCTACCAAACTTTTACTCAGTACTGTACTCTGAGAAATGTAATTGGAGCAAGACATGCAATAGAATGAAGTCATTGTAGTGTCTTAAGTACAATGGACTCACTTTTGTGTCTATTAAAACTTGGAAAATGTGCAACACGCAGCTATGTGGCTATCCTTGCATGTGTTAAAGCTTTTTCATGTTTTCCGTGAACAAGCAGTCACCTGGTAACTTGGACGGGTTTGGTCCTGAGCTCAGCTGGAAGAGCAGTATCTTGCTGGGGCTGCCTGCGCAGAGGCGGGTGCTGAGCCCAGCTGCTCCCACTGCAAAGAGAATTCACCTTTTGGACTAACTTTTGTGTTCACATCTAGTCAACCAGCTTAATTTAAGGCCCCTTGAACACGTGGTGATGGATAGAAAGGATCTTCATCCTTATACATGACCAGCAGTCTTTAAAAAGCAGAAAACAGCCTACAGCTTTTGTGCCAAATTGGGAGTGCAAATGGTTTACAAACTAAAGGGACCTACGGACAAGTTTTTCAAACTGTATGGGTTGATTTTTTTTGTTTTGCGTTAGTTTAGCTTTCCCTTGAATTCCCTCAGTCTAGAAACATCAGTTTGTGGTAATCTGTTACTTCTGATGCTGGAGAAAACAGTTCAGAGTTGTCGCTGCCAGGTAAAACGTTGCCTGCGTGTGGAAGATCACCTTCGAGCTACGGGATCGTTGCACAGATTCTGCATCCTGTTTGTTCTCAATCTGCTGCAGCAAGCAGTGTGATGAGCTGTTGTCAGATTAGAAGAACGAGTGGATTGGAAAACATAAAGCTTGTGTTTTCCTGGCTCGTGCTGGTTCATGTTGTGGTCTTTGGAATGTCAGCAAGAGAGGTCAGAGCTTCCCTTTTCTGTTTAAAAACAAAGTTTAGCAAGAAGAGTTCAACACCAAAAAACCTTTCTGCTGAGTCTCAGAGCATACAATGAGTCAAATATGTTCCCCTTCAAATAGCTGGAAGACTGTGGTATGAAACATGCAGACCAAAACGCAGTGCTGAAATAGGACATCTGTCTCCCAGGACCAATTTTGGCCACCTCTGCAAACAAATCAATAAGGTTCCTGTTTTCCAAAAATAAGTATAAAAAGGACAGCAGTATATAGCAAAGGGATGTGTTCCTGCACCTTGTGTGAAGCCCTTGTGAAGCAGTTGTTTACCTGGGATCTGCTTTGCCCATGTCCCGCGCAGGCCGCTGGCTGGCAAAGATGCTCTTGTGCAGGGAGGGCTCCCGGTGGCGCGGAAAACAGTTGTGCCTTTCTCAGCCCCTCTCTGTGTGTCTGCAGGAGTTTCGTTGTGGCTTGTTTTCTTCTAGCATCTTCTTGAGCTAGGCCTACGGTTAGCTGATGGCTATGTGAGGTGGGTTTTGTGTTTTCTGCTCACAGAGTTCTTTATTGTACAAAATCCCTGCCAAAAAGTGTTGCCAAGCTTTTTGGCTGTAGCTTTACAGCAGTTAGTTGAAAGGAGTTACAAGCAGCCTTCTGTTCATTTAAGAAATTAAAAAAGAGTAAAACAAAAATAACCAGGGCCCTACTCCCCCGCAGTCTCAGGAAAAGCGCTCGTCTGCTCCCGTCTGTAGCGAAGGGCTGCTCGGGGCTGAGGGAGCTGCCCAGAGCAGCGGGTGAGTCCTGGCTGTCCCTGGGCAGGCTGGCAGGTGCCACTCAGTCCCTGAAGAGGCAGAAACAGCCTGAAAGCCAGGCGTTCGGTCTGGGGGCGAGGGAATCCTGGTGCCTCTCACCTGGGCCGCGGATGTGCCCTAGGCATGGGCTGAGCAGGTAAGCCCAGGTCCAGCGTGTGGCCTGGCGCTGGCTGTGGTCCCCAGGACGGCGTGTTGCAGAGGGGGTGGCCAGGAGCTTTCCCGTGATAATTGGGCTCTGCAGTAAAACCCCTGGTGCACATCAACGTGCTCGGCCGGGTGTGTGACTGCAGCGTGGAAACCCGGCTGCCCCCTGTCACCTGGTGTCCCTGCGAGAAACCTCCCTGTCCCCAGGGACAGGCTGCTGTGTCCTGCAGCCCCTGTCCCCAGGAGCGCAGTTCGTGCTGTGTCCTGCAGCCCCTGTCCCCAGGAGCGCAGTTCGTGCTGTGTCCTGCAGCCCCTGTCCCCAGGAGTGCAGTTTGTGCTGTGTCCTGGCAGTTCCTGCTGTCCTTACACCTGGATGTGTGACGTTCCTGGCATTGCTGGGCCCTTCAGAAAGCAAACAATGGGCTGTTACTACCTGAGGCTGAGGTGAGAGGAAAAATGTCACTCAGGTCCCAGGTAGGTCCTGTTATCACCAGCAGGATGGTTGCAAGAACTGTTTTGCTGCTGTTTTCTGCTGGGAGGACCCTCCTGCGAAGACAACTGGAAGGTTCCGTGTGCTGGGACTCTGGTGTTTTATCCTCGTGATGCCCGCGGCCTGGCACGTCTATCTGTGTTAACACCAGCTGAAAGCATGACAAGTGGGGTTCAAGCGCTGCAGGTGAGTCACCAGATTTTTGCCCCTTTCTGAAGAACTGCTGCAGAGTGTCGGTGGAGCCGTGATAACGTGGTGCTCAGGAGGCACGTGGGGCGGTTGGGCCTGGGGTCCTCCTCCGGTGGGTGGCTCGGTGCCAGGGCTGGGTTCAAACGCCAGCCTTAACCAGCATCCCGACAGAAAGCACAGCTTCACATCTGGTTTTGGGAGCCGACGGAGCTGGCTCACTTCACCTCGGTGACAGGATCATTTTTCGGTTTTGGCAAGGCTTAAAGCAAAAATCTTGTAGCAAATGGCTTTTTTTTGCCTCGGCCATTATGCAGATAAAATAATTTCTCAGCAAATGCAAAAGCATAAACCAAGAGCACAGTGATGTTTCATTTCTTAAGTGGTTTTAAAAAGCTAATGTAGAAGTTTTTAGATGTCATTTTTAATAATACGAAGTTTGAATGACTTACTTAAGTCTTTTATTCTGCCAGAGGAAAAGCTCCATTGGATTAAAACCTAAATGGCAGTGTTCAGGAATGGTGAATGGTCTTTAGTATTCCTGTAATATGTTCTGCGCTACCCATTGAATGTCATTAACTGATTCCTATGTGCTGTGAAATTTCACTTTTTGTTTGATTTTTAGGGTGTCCCTCCCTATTCCTTTCAAACTCGGAAGGGTGGTCCATGTCGATTCTCCTGCTCTTGGAGGCTGGTTACAGCCTGCGCTGCTCCGCGCTGTGCATCTGGAGGTTTCCTCCCGAGCACTCGGCTGTGCGTCGGCTCCCACGGCTGAGCTCCTCAATGCAAGTCCTGCAGAATCCCGCTACGGTTTTAAAGCGAATGGAATGAAAATCATTTCCCAAACCACCTTTTCATTCGTGACAGGCCACACCCGGGGAGAGGATTCTCAGCAACTGGTAGCAGTGTCCTTAAGGTTGTCATTTTTAACTGTTTCTCCTCACTTCTCCTTTCCTGACAAAGCTTTAGCAGTAAGAATACTGACATCTCAAACCATTTTAAGCATACTGATGCCAGTGTGTGTTTTAGAGGCGGTGGTAGCATTAATTGGAGCAACAGCAGCACGGAGGGAACAGAAAGCTGTGGCGAGGAGCAGCCTGCCCCGGAGCACCAGCTCTGCCGCCTGCCCGGCTGGAGGGTGCCGGAGAGACCGCTGGAGAGCCAGCCCGGCCCTCCTGGTCCCTTGTGCTGGAACAAGCTGGTAAAATATTAAGCTGAAAGCCCAACAACAAGCAGGGAACGCAGCTGCAATTCTTTTCCTGAAATGAGAGTTGCACACTCAGTTCTCCAGCACCCTGGGGTGCTCCCTGCATTGGCGTTTCGGAAACCTGAAGGTCGGTTTTTGATGTTGCTGCTTCTGAGCTCTGTGTTCACTGGCTGGCGCAGGGCATCCCAGCTGCAGGTGCAGGATGCGGCCTTGGAGCCAGCGGGATCCCCTGGGGACGAGAGCCCTTGTCTCATGGGCTGGTCACGTCCCTCTGGCACAGCTCTGGCCATGCTGGGCCAGCGTGGCCACCGGTCCCTTGTGCTCGGAGCCCGCGGTGAGCGGGCAGGTGGGCTGCAGCCTCCACCAGCCCGGTCCCTGTCTCGCGCGAGGGCTGGGGCCGGGAGAAGGGACCTGTCCTCGCACACGTTCCCCGCTCAGGCGCGCCCTTTGCCGCGGGCGCGAGGCCGGGGGGATGTGTAGGGGCGGGCGGTGCGGAGCGAGTCCCCCTGGGCGGGCCGGCAGCCCCGGTGCCGGGGACTGGCCAACAGGCAGAGCAGCTCATTGGGTCGCCCAGAAATGCAGAGCTGATCGAAGCTGCTCCGGTCAGGCGCAGCTGGGCTGGCAGCGTCACCCTTTGTCACTCTCAGTGCGCTTCGGTCGCTGCTGGCACCGGTCTGGTTTGCGCGGGGTTTTCAGTCACCCTCTCTGGGAAGAACTGTCCTTGGAGCCAAACCTGCTGGATTTTGGCCATAGTTCATTTGACGCTGATCTGTCCTGGCTTGGCTGCAGCCTTACCACAGTGACCCTGCCCGGGCTGCGGTGTCCCTTGGTAGGTAGGAGAAATTGGGAAGTGGAACTTTTAGAGGTTAAAGTAGCTTTATGCTGGCAAAAGAAATCTCTGCTATTCTCGTAGGTAGTCAATTTCTTATTTTGCTAGGTTTTAGGATTACTAATACTATTGGTTTTTATTACTGCTCATTGCAGAGGTCTTCTAGGCAGCCTTGATGTGTTTTTTTGTTTCTGTGTCTAGGGATTAACAGCTCTGCAGTGAGAGTGGGGATGGACCCCAGGCATTGGTAGCTGGGGGGAGCTGGGGTCTCCCTGCGTGGCCCATCCCTCGGCAGGGACCCCCGAGCATCGCTGCGAGCATCCCAGCGGGGGCTGCGACCGACGGCCGCTGCGGCCCCAGCTCCGGGTTACCCGAATTTCTGCACTCCCAGCCCGAGCTCCGGCACACGCAGGAGGGACCAGCCTGAGCAGGTAAGGGGGTCGTGGGGCTGACGGGCATCGCGCAGAGCCGGACACGGGCGCCTGCCTCTGCAGCGTGTTCTGGCCGGCCTAATTAAAACCGAAGCTTGCTTTAATCCCATCAAGCATCTGTCTTGTATGGAAAACATTTTGTTTCCCCTAAACTCTTTTTTTTTTTTTTTTTGAAGTGCATAACATAAAACACAAAGTTGGGCAAGTTGTTTTGAAAACTAATTTCTCAGGAAAAACACATAAATTGCAAACTGTTTTTCATTAGACACCAAAACCTGGAGCATTTGGCTTTGCTAACCAAAGCCTAATGTGGCTTGAAACAGAATATAGTTGAAAGGGAGACCCCTGAGCGCAGCCGAAGTGAATATGGATGGGCTGGGTGGGGAGGAGGTTTGGTTCTCTTGGTTGGAACGGCTCGTGTTGGTGTCGGTGTCACACACAGGGGTGGTGCCGGGGGCTGGGGTGCTGCTCCCCACGGCCCAGCCCCGAGCGGGACCGATGCGGGGCCGGGGGCCTGGCCCTGCGCCCCCCGAGCACGGGGCCGGGGCTCCAGAGCACAGGTTGACTCCGGGACTGAGGTCTGGGCTGGTTTTGTGTCCTGCGGCTGGTGCAGGGGTGCGGATCCTCTCTGGTTCTGTGTCTGACTTTCCTCCACCCCATCATTTTGCTCAACAACGCCGTTTGTAGAAGCCTGTAATGGTTCGGCATGGTTTTAATTTGCTGACGGGTGTGAGCTAACGAGTGGTTTGGAATGAGGCTGTGCTGGTCGGTGCGTTGTCACCGCGTGTCCCTGTCCCGCATGGCACCGCGGCTGTGCCGCAGCCCCGGGCGCTGTGCACGGGTGATCAGCCGTGCAGTTAGCACAAGGGCATCATAGGCACAAGCATCTGTATCAAAGAGCGTTAAGTAAGAATCCTCGTGTTGCTGTAGCCTCTCCAAACCGTATTTATTTATAATTTCCACAGCTGAAGCTCCGTTGCTAATGAAAGATTGAATTTTCCCAGCGGCGTGGAGGCTTGGCCGATGAGTCACTGCGCTTCGTTAGCTAATCTTAGATCTGCTGTGAATTACTCAGTGACTGCTGACACAAAGTGGGCCGAGAAAATGCTCATTTTGAGTGGATAATTTTAGAATTTGGGACTGTTCCCTGGCAGGGGAGGCGCGAGCGCGGGGGCTCAGGGCTGCCTGCGTAGGTGCGTGCTGCTCCCCGAGCGTGTCTTAGAGCATAAAGACAAGCTGAAGAGCCTGTGCTGCTTTCCTGAGTTAGATCCATATGGAATTTCAGTTATGTGAAGATGCTTTTAAATTGGGGAATAACTCGGTGTAAGTGTGTATGTGCTGAATTCGGGGGGCGGTGGCTGCAGTGAGAGGCAGCCGGGAGCGCGGGGCTGGATGAGCACGTTTGCAGCAAGATCTGGTGCCACACAAACCGTGTCGGCAGGTCCTGCTCCGTCCGTGGTTACTTTTGTGCCTGCACCAAAACCCGTATCAGCACTTTCCCAAGCGGCAGTTTCCACCGTGGCTTGAACTAATGAAGTTTACTGTAATATATTAATACAGTAATTTTTTCTTCCTGGTGTTAGATGTTGTCAGCTGCTAATAAATGCAGCCCGGCTCAGCCCCGCTGGTTTGTCCCTGGCATATGAAACACTTCTTGGTATGATAATTGCAGCAATTTCAAGAAATAGGAGTAGGGGTCTAGACAGGAATTGCCTTTGGAAACATCTGTTTCACCTTTCTATCTATGACCTCTTCCTGAAAAAATCTTTTAAATTAAAGAAAAAACAACATTGTTCAATATAATACAATCCCTGGGGTGCCTTACAAAGAGCTGTAAAACTACACTAAGGGAACTTCACCCTTAAAAATTGATACCTGGTGGGAAGAAAACTCCACGGCCTCCATCTGCAAACCTCTCCTCCCAGAGAAGTGAGTTTGTAACACCAGGTTTTCTGAGTTTCATCTTCCCTGGTGCTGCCATTCGCTCCATTTCGGTTTGTCCCCGGACCGTGTCCTGGCCGCAGGGCTGCGCAGGGCTCTGCAGGCTGGGGACTCGCGAGCAGGGTGGTGGCAGCGGCCAGGGCCACGTGCCAGCGGCTCTGCGGCACCTGGGAGCAGGGGGACGCTGCAGGTGACAAACCGCGGGGGGTGTCCCCAGAGCCCGCAGCAAGTGCGTGGGCTGGGACCGTGGGCTCTGGTGGCAGCGTGTCCTGAGCTGCCGTGGTGGCACAGCTGGGGGACGATTGCGCAGAGGATGGACGGAGATGGGGCAGCGGTGTGTGGTGAGGCGCTGCTGTCCCCGCGGGCAGGGGCTGCTGTCCCCAGGGCGATGGGGGTAACCCCAGCCAGGGCCGGGCCCCCGAGCTGCGGCTGGGAACGGGGTCTGGCTGCGGGAGAACCAAAGCCTGGGGTTGGGGCCAGGCTGCGTGAACTTTGGTGTGTTCAGAGACTTGGAAAACAGAACTTCCCACTGGAGAAGCTGTTTGTGGGGTGGGCAAGTCCTGGCTCGGCCCCCGCTCTGCCCCGCTGCTCACCGGGCCGTGCGGCACACTGCTGCGCCGGGCAGGGCCAGCACGGCATTTTCCAAAGGAGCCAAATTTGGCTGTGTAGCGCAGCAGAGGGGGGGACGCGAGCCCCCGAGTGCGGGTGCGGGGACAGCCGTCCTGAGCCAGCGGGGCCTGCACCCGCTACAGCACCAGCCTGCGCCCTGTGCCCTGCGCCCTGCGCCCNTGCTGCAGCACCAGCCTGCGCCCTGAGCCCTGCGCCCTGCGCCCTGCGCTGCTGAGCGCCGAAGCAGTGGCCAGCAGCTCGCCGAGGGGCACACCGACCCCTCCTCCTCTGGGGGAAAGCTGACGCTCGCTTGGCTTAGCTAAACCTGCTCTCTAACTGCGATCTCTTTGCTGTTTGCTGTGCCCGGTCCCAGTGCCACCTCCTGGGCAGGGTCTGTGACAGGTTCCTGCTGCTGCTCTCCCCTGGGACAGCTTTGTGCCTCCGTTTAATTCATCCTTATTTCAAGGTTAAACTGTTCTTCCCATCACAGATGTTAATTACAGCTGTAGTTAATGTTTTTCCCACTCCCATTACAGATACCAATTAAGATCCGTTGCTTGCGCATGGCGATGGCTGTGGCATGCTCTCTTTTGGGTAGTGTCATTAGTGTTTCCTTTATTACGAACCACTGATGTCTCTCTGGGAAGCATGGAAAAGCATTCTGTTTGGAAAAGCATTTTTTTGTGCAGGGCTTTGGGTTTTTCTGTTTGCTACAAGTCAGCAAACAAAATTGATGTTTACCAGTGCTGCCCGTATATGTCATCTGCCGCTGCAAAATGGGACCTGTAATTCTCTGCATGAGAGAGTGAGTGGTCTGGCCAGAAGTCGGGACTTCCACCCTTTGAGAATTTATGGGTACAATGGCCATTCACGTTAGAAGTACTCTGCATCTGCTGCAGAAGAAAAATCCAGGCACGTTTCAGCCTGACCCGGGTCCCCCGGGTGCTGTTCCTGCAGGTTGGCGTTGCAGCTGGCCCTGGGCCGAGGGGTGGGATGTGCTCTATATATCCCCTTCCCCAGCATGAATCCCCTTCCCCAGCTCAGATAAACCTCCGCAGGCCCGTGAGCCGCGGTCCTGGCGCTGGCTGAGGGGAGGACGCGGCTCTGCAGGACAGCAGGCTGCAGGCCAGCGGCCCCAGCCGGGCAGGGCTGCTGACCCACGGTAACCCGGGCTGCGGCTGCAGAGGGGTCTGGAGAAACCGAAAATAAAGAGAAGTGAGGTCATGCAGTGGGGACAAAATAAGAAACGCATTCCTGGCCAATTGTGTTGTTTTCCTGTCTCGAAAATACGTTCTGAGCTCTCCCATCCGCTGCCGGGGCCGGAGGAGCCATGTGCGGGGTCCCGGCCGTGCCGGCGCTGGGCTCGGCTCGGTGCCTCCTCCTGGCACCGCCGGCCAGAGCAGCCCCGGCCAGGCTGTGCAGCTCCACACCAGCAAAGGGCTGCCAAACTTTGTAAGGGATCTCTTAATAAGCTACTTGTCCTATGAGATTTGAAAGCAATTCTGCAGTCTTGCAAAAATTGTATTAATGTCTGCTGTAGCAATTTACCACTCATCTCAATTGACTTGAAATGCAGCACTGTGTAATCAAATCGCTAATGCACTACTGCAGAAATGCTTAAAGAAGAAAGTGCCACTTATGTCAATAAACATTTTTTTGCAGCAGAAGTTAAAAGACAGACAAACATAGGGAGCCTGTTATTCCAGTAATTCAGATCTTCTAGTCAAAGGAGGTAAAGGAATTGTTTACTAGAAATTTGGGATTTCAGGCACTTTGTTTTGTCTTTTTAATTGCATTTATTAGGTCTTGCTAACATGACTGCGAGCAGCAGCAATAACCTTGTCGCTGTTATTGGCGGTCACCTTGGGCAGAGCGTTCCCGCCGGGTCTGGCCGCGCACGGCCGGCGCTGCCGGTCGGTGCTGCCGGGGAGCCCCTGCCCGTCCTGCTGCACGGGGCGCTGACACTTGCAGTGCGGCACCTGGAACGTAGAGGCAAAGCTGGCCCTGTGGTGACTCTCCTGGGCTTTTCTGTGTGCCTTGTCTCACGGGCCTGCCAGCTGGCACACCGGGAACGGGTCTGGCTCTGCCCAGGCAAAGCCACTTGTTTCTGCCTTCGCTCATTTGCTGGTGAAGCAGCAGCAGTCTGGTGGAGCTGGGGTTCGGGAGGGGTGGAGGAGCGGGTCAGCCCCCTGTCCAGCAGCTCTGCGGGGAAGAGCCCAGCGAGAGCCGACCCGCCGGCCGCAGTTGGGCTGGTTTGCAGGACCCACGGGCTCGCGGCAGTTGCCGCTTTGCCTGGCACATCCCTGTGGGTGCTGGGGGTCCTGGGGGGAGATCCCAGCAGGCAAAGGGGAGGAAAAAGGGCTGGGGGGGCAGGGCCGGGGTCTGCTCCTCTCCTGGGAGGAGACTGGGAGCAGGGTGTCCTCACAGCCGGCACGGGACGCGCTCCCTCCGCGTGCTCCCCGGGCTGTGCTGCGGGGAGCGGGTCGGCAGGGCCCTGGGTCTGGCCAGGGCTGGTCCCAGCGGGACACCTGACAGCGCCAGGTCAGGTCTCCTGGGCCGAGCTAATCTAATGACCTCATCCCTCTGACCGCCCGTTGCCAGCTGTGATTCGGTTATCCTAGATCACAGGAAAGGAAAAAGAAATTGTTGCTCCCTACGAAGCGATGACCTCATTTATTCACAGTAGGAATAGATCACCCCTCAGTCAACTCCTAGTTACAGCAGCCAGCATAACCTTGTGCGTATTTACAGCCGATATTCCAGAAGTGTGGGGGAATCAACCCGGCCTGTGTGTTCACACCGGAACAGCCCATGCGTGCTCCTGCGGCTCCGGGCGAGCCCTGCCGGGCTGGCAGTGTCTGTGTGCTGCTCGCCGGTGGAGCCGAGGGGCGCCGGGGCCTGGCTCTGCACACACCTCGAACCGCAGCGACGGGAGAGGCTCGGGTGGCACCGTCATTCCCGCCTGCCGCTCTGGCGTGATTCAAGGTGCTTTTGGTTTTTAAGTCCTCCGCAGGAGTAAGGCTGTGAAGTGCTGTGTGTGCCTCAGGGTGGCTGGCGTGGGGACGGCACGGGGCTGGGACACGAGCCCCCTGTCCCCTCCCAAAGCCGTCCTGGCGCAGCAGCGGGGCACCGGCGTGCTGCCCAGCGACGGCACGGCCAGAGCCACAGCCGTGACCTCCTGGGATTCGCTGGCTAACTAATGTGCATTTGGCTTTGTTGTGCCCTTCGAGTTTCCCTTTGGTGGGCTTGAGTCCCTTTTGCTTCTCCTCAGATACAAAGATCGGCTGTTAACTTCTCTGTTTGAGGCAGACGTTTTCACTAGATGTTTTTGCTTGGGGTGCTGGGGCTGACAGGAAAAATACAGCAAGATATTGGAATTATGGGCATCAGCAACAGCAATGCTGTTCTCATGACCGCGTTTTGAAGCAGAGAGGGAACTCCTCCCATAGCACACGCGATGCAGAAATAAGCTACGCTGCAGAAATCCCTGTCTGCATTTTGCCGTTAAAGCTGCTCTGTTCGCGGGAGGGTGTTCCTCAGGGCACCAAGGTGGGTTCTCGTTGCACCTCTGATTTTCTGGTGATATCTAAGCAACTGCAGCGATGAACCCTCTGCCCAGAGAGCTGTAGATGGGACACGACAAACCATGGAGACGGGTGCTGGGGGTCAGTAATTGCGGTCAGACCCCAAGCGAGCAGTCAGCCTGCTGGCACCCGCGGCCAGTGGAAAATTGGCACTTCCTCCAAGGAGAGTATTAGATGGAGAACTAAATTTAGACGCTGTTGCTTGGCGAGCACAGTAAATGGAGGCTGTAAGCTGCTCTCCACGTGCCGTGTGGTCCCAACCCCTCCCCGGGGCAGCTCTCGCACCAGGATGGGGCTGGTAGCCAGCGGTGGGGAAACCCTGCTGGAAGCGATCCCTGGGTAACGCGAGGGAGAGCGCATATGGAGTTTTCATAAATCACAGGTTTGTAAGACACGGTTCCTGAAAAGAACAGTCGTCTTCAGTAAATCACTAGGAGAAACAACCTGGGAACTGTCGTCTCTGCGGCGCAGGGCAGCTGCCAGGCCTCCCAAACGCCAGGCGCGAGCGTGGTTACCAGCAGCGATCCACGGGCAGCAGCCTCTGACCGGGCTGGGGTGGCTGGCATGGTGGCTTGGGTGATCTCCCAGGGCCCTGGGAAATGCACGTGGACAATATAGACGTACCTGTAGCTTCAGGAGGTGAAAAATGAGGCTGTGGCAGCTGGATGTGCATCAAAACAGCCAGAAGCTTTTCCTTAGTTCCGAAATTTTGGGGGCCCCAATCAGAAAACTTTGTTACCTTGAGTGAAATGTTCCCTGCCCTTCTTCTTGGGCTTCTAGGGTTTTTTGCCCCATTTCTTTCAGGGAGATGAGCCAAGGGAGCGAAGGCTGGGCTGGGTTTGGGAGTCAAGCACTAAGTCAGCTGGGGCATACGCAAGGCCTGGCTTTGTGACCAGGCTGTGTTTTGTAAGGGGCTTTCTGGAGGTGCGGGCGCGCTGCAGCCGGCTGTGCCGGGGGTGCCGTGCTGTGGCTCTCCCGCGGGGATTTGTGTGCCGGAACACCCCGCAGCACCGAGGTGCCTGCGCTGCCCGTGGTGGAGCCCGTGACTGCAGGTGGTGAAGGTTAACGCAAAGGTGTCATGTTTGAACAGAAAAGAAGGTGTCTTCTTCCAGCGCCTGCCCACCTCAGGATTGCCCTGGTTGTAATTAGGTGGGGCATGCTGATGAGCCGGCGGATTAGAGGCGGATAAGCTGCAGGCAGGACATCCTGCATGACGTGCCTTGATTGGAAATCCTCTTGCTTTGGTATAATCTGGCTTTGCAAGCTCCCAAGGGCTCCTCTGAGACCCACAGAAGGAGCTCTGCACACAAGCGATGGGGATGGCCTGGGAATTTGTACCTGGGACAGTCCCAGCTGTTGCTCTGCAGTTTACTGAGGCATGGCTTTTGCTCTGCGTTAAAGATTTGTGTTCGTTTTATCTTGCTGTAAGTACTTTATGCCCCTGCTCTTGGCAATAGGTGGGAAAACCACTCAATAAATAGGCATCACCCTGCAGCATCCAGGGACAGGTGAGTGTCACCCTGCAGCATCCAAGGACAGGTCAGTGTCACCCTGCAGCCACACGTGCTCCCTGTGCAGCAACCAGGGGCACACACGCTCCCTAACGAGCTCTGGTAGCCGTGTTTAATAAGCACATCGTTACTGGGCTGAGTGTAGCCGAGAAATGAGGTGTTTGTGGGGTGCAGGAAGGGCGCTGTGACAGCAGCACGGTTCCCAGCGGCTCAGCATGGCTGCTGGCACAGCACTGCGGTGCGCTGGCGGTCCCCAGGTAGCAGCATGGAGAAGGAGCAGGTTTTCTGATGCTGGCCTTGGCCTGCAGCCTGAGTGCTCAAGAAGTGAGTGTGTTTTTTCCCATCAGGTGGAGCTGCCCATCCGTCGCGTGCCTGCGTGGGAAGGTGCGCCCGGGGTCTGTGGCAGAGCCCCCCCGGCCGTGGGTCGTGCTCGCCGTTACAGCTGGCTCTGATACTGCAGCACACGGTGCAAAACGAACACAAAAATACAGGGTTGCACAGCTTTCTAGATGTGCAAACAGCATCCTCTTTATTAGCAAGGCTTGTGTTTGAAAAAGCAGTTTACACTTCCAGCAGAACAAAATCTACTGAACACAGAGCCTTAAAAATGCATTTTAAACTCTGGACAGACCAAATACACTCCTTCTCCAGCTTGCTTTTCTTAATAGTTCTCTTTCATGGTTTCTGTTCATGCTATAGTAGATGATGGGGAAGGGAACGGACACGTCCGTGTCACACGGACATGGCCCCTGTCCCCACTCCTGGCACGAGCCCGGGCGTCCGGCAGCCCAAAGTCTCCGGGTGGGCTGGGGGAGCTGAGGTGCTCTGTGGCTGGAGGTGAAGAGGGGTTTTCCTTACAGAGACATCTGGTGTTCCAATGAGGCCCGGAGGGGCGCAGGTGCTGGCCGCCAGCCCTTGTCTGTCCTGAGCCAGGTGACTAAAGCGCGGAGCACAGTCCGCTCTGGGTGCAGCACCCGTGCCGGAGCCACGGAAAACGGGCCATGCGCTCCAACACGGGCGGTTTGCTGGTGCTTTGCTTCTAAATAAACTAAGTTAATACAGGGTTTGGTAGAGATATGCATCTAATATAGAAAAGGAAATAATCTTTGAAAATGTGATAGTTATTTATGGCTGATGTTTAAAAACACAGACTGTGTTTGCCATGGAGTTCATTGATGAGTCAACAACACGAAATGCTTCCTTGAAGCAGTCGTCAGGAACACGTTATCTGCCACGGTCTGTGCTGCCGCTTTGGACTTGACCCTGGGAATCTGTAAATCTTTGCCGGGGTGTTTCCAAGGGGGATTTGCACTCTCTTTAGTTCTTTGAGTCAATAAAGGAGAATTTCGTTTAGTTTAGGAGGGTGTGTAGGGCCTGGGCTCCCCTGGCGCTGAGCCTGATGGGTGCTGCGTGCCTGGCAATTAACACATTGTGTGTGTGTTATCCTCCCTGTCAGCACTGATAAGCACATTTCTTAGGCTTGAAGAAACGAACTGGGGGGGAAGACATTTCTACGCATCACCACCTGGAAGATTTACTTTGAAAGAGTGCAAGCAGTGGCTTATCCTCTCCTTTGAGAGAAAAATGTCTTTCTTCAGGAAAGCATTGGTTCCATAGTCCTACTGTGACCGACCCGGACTCACCCTCACAAACGGGGAGGCTGTTGGGACGGGAAGCTCTTATCTGCTTTTATTTATTTGCTCGGCACTCTTATCTGGGGCTGGCTCACAGCGCTGGGTGTGCTTGGGGCTGACTCACTGCTGCGTTTAGAAGACACGAGGAACTAAGAGCCAGGGGCAGGAGGTGGAAAGGCATGGGGTGAGTGGGGAGCAGGGGAGAGCACTGCTGGAACTTGAGCTGTTTGCTGACAGGGCACGGTGACTTGCCGGGGCCATGAGAATGGGCATACACTTGTTTTCCTTCTGGATGATGCATATTGAGGATTCAAGGATTTTTTTATTTTCTGCTGCCTTTTTTTTTGTTTCCCTGCTTGTTTTTTTCCAGTGGATGCTGAGGTTTTGTCTGTCCAGGAACTCAGCATAGAAAACTATAAATAATTATGACAGGGGATGAAAGCTGAGCAATTGAAAGCAAAAGAGATTTATAGTCAGATTGTTTAAACACTTTGCTTTTTGTTAGCACCTATTATACTCCAGTGCCTTAAAACCATTTGGGAGGAGCAGGCATTTTGTGCAAGATTTGACAGCTCTGAGAGCACGATCCGGTGAGAAAAGCACCCGCCTGTGTCCAGGGCTGGCTGGGGAAGGGGGGCTGCCAAAGCCAGGGCCCCCAGCACCCTCTCCGGTCCTTTGGCGTTCATCCGAGGGTGTTTCTGAAATGAGGGTGCATGGTGGGGGACACGGACACCTAAAGCTTGGCCATGGCATGGTTTAGTGCCAGGCTGAGGTTGTGGTTGGACTCGATGATCTTAAGTTTCTCTTCCAACTGAAAAGATTCTGTGATTCTGTGAGTCTGCATGGCTCGTTTCTTCTTCCATGGACGTGAGCTCCCGGAGGCAGACGCTTGTTTGCAATAAGTTTGGTGGTTATTTAGTGTGTGTGCGCTATACCTGTGATATTCAAGTACCCCATCCAGCTGGCAGAACCGCCCCCACCCCACAGCAAACGCTCCCGGTGAGCAGCAGTGAAACGAGGGAGGCGCTGGTTTGTTGGGGTGGGTTTTCTGGCTGGTGCTCAGAGCTCCGCACAGGGACCGGGTGCTGTGGTCCCGGGTGCTGCGCTGTTCGGTGACAGATGCTCTGTAAGTGCCACCACCAGCTCTCCGCTTCTGGCGCTGGTGGTCACTGAATGTCCCCGTGCCCCAGCTGCCCCTGGCGAACTGTTCATGGTGCGGGGTGAGGGAGGGTGCTGGGCTCCAGCCCCCCCGCAGAGGAGGTTGATACTCAGGGGTGCTGCCTCGAGCTGCTGTGGGTGCCGTCTGCAGCAGGCGAGCTGGAAACAGGCTCAGGGTACCAGGACATGCGCGTCCCCAGTGAGCCAGACACGTGGCAACAGCTCAGCTCTGTGTGTCCCCCCTGCCAGGGCGTGCTGGGCGAGCGGCCTGTGGGGGCCAGGGCTACCGGCTGCCCCCAAACCCGGCTGTGCCTCAAACCCGGCTGTCCCCAAACCCGGCTGCCCCCAAGCCAGCTGCGCCTGCGCGGGGCAGGACGAGTGTCACCGGTGACTGCACAGAGACCTCGAGGCTGCTCCGTGGGTCGCTGGCAGGTGTTTCCCCTGGAGAGGAGACTGAGGTTGGAAGTTGGGGGTGTGCAGGCACGACCACAGCATCCGTGCCAGCTCTGGCAGTTGCTCCCAGCACCGGGGATGTTTGGGGTGCCCGGTGCACCCCAAGTTCAAAGCTGTCACGGGAGAAGTGCTCCCGCCGCAGCAGGGTGAGTGAACCGTGCCTCTGCGCCGGGCAGGAATTACCTGCACTGTCTTTCTGTAAGAAGACAAACCACGATTCGTTCTCTAGACGAATGCTCAACGTGTTGTTACTGCTCGCTCTCACTCAAACTCCTGCTCAGGGACGCAGAGGAGAAGCTTCCCCGGTGCCGGCGCTGGCCCTGCCCGGTGTCCCCGTGGCCCAGCACCACGGCCCCGCCGCACTGGCTCCGGGCGCGCAGCCGCAGTGGGGCCGGGGCAGCCCCGTGGCAGCGCAGCAGGGCTGCGGGGCTCGGCCGTGGTGAACCTGCCCGTCCGCTGGGCAGCCCGCTGAAAACCTGCGAGTTCCGCAGTCGCTCACCGAAATGCCTATTTTGAAATAGTCTGTGGGAACTTGCTAAAGGAAAGTGGCAACCTTTTATTTACTTGCATATTTATTTATGGATAAGGTTTATTTGTCTCTTGGTTTTATCCCATGCCGTAACCACCTTGTTTGTTGCCGTTTTCCATCAGGTGTTATATTTAGCCGTGTATATGTTAAGGACAAATATGCTGTGGTTTTTATTTTCAGTGGCGGCAACAACTATTTCTAAATATTGCCGATCTGCTGAGATGTATGAGAGTATTGAAAACCTAAGGGGAAAATTGCAGATCTTGATTTTTACTAGATAGTTTCCAGGTATATCTTGCTTAAAGCACATCAATTTGCAATGGAATTTTCCCTTGAAGCTTGAAATTAAATGTGCAATTTCTCAGCTGTTGGCAGTATGATCCGACCAGTAGTGTTAGCGAAAGCACTGTAGTTCAAAGGACCTGCTTTCAAAGGACATCAAAAGAGAGACTTTTCTAGCAATAAAAGCCGGAGTACCCATCACGCTCAGCAGCACAGGGAATGCGAGGCTGCAGTGTTTGCTTTCCGGGTGATTAATTTCTGTACCGGTGATGTGTGTGAACAAACGGGAAGGCAGCTGGCCGCACACACGTGTGCGTGGCCGACCCACGGGCCCCGCTCAGCACACGCGTTTGTACCTGCGCGGCGGGGCAGCCTCTCAGCGCCAGCTCGCGGGCACGTGCGGTGTAAGAGTACAACAACAACAACGGGCGGCTGGCACTTCAGAGCCCCGAGCAGCGGCCCCGGAGGTGACAGCTCCTCCAGCTCCGGTCCCCATCGCTCGGGAGCTCCAGCCCCTGGCCCTCCAGTCAGGGCAGCCACAGCGCTCAGGGTGCTCAGCGCCGTCAGGGGAGCTCTGCGTGGGTTTGGTTGTTTTTCTGGTGGTACCCGAAGCCCTTGTGCTGTCACACGCGTTGATGGTGGAGCCCACGGGCGGGTTGTGTTGCTGGGCTGTGAATGGCACGGGCGATAGCGTGCGGTGTGCGGGGAGGTCAGCGCCGCCGAGGGGACAGTGACACCAACCTGCCCCTCGTAGTTCTCGTGTACGCGGTTCCGCCCCCAAAAAGGGTTAAACACAACAGAGGTGAGTTTCTCATGTACCCAAATGTGTCTGATGCTTCGGCTTTCACTGCAGAGATAAAACAGACAGAGTTTTCCACCTGGCTGGTGGTCTTGATAATTATTTTTATTCACATGTTCTGCATTAGATGTGGAAAATAGAAATGTATTTTCTTTGTGGTCTATTAATTTCCCAGGACTAAACAATTAAATTGAAAGATGAGAACAAGCTTTTAAGTAGATTTTTTGAATGAGTCTTTGAAGAGTTACACTGGAAATCCATGGAATTTTCCAAGGTTTTGAGTTAGTCTTCTTTCTCAGTTAAATTTAATGGTTCAAATTCAAGACTTTTTGTATTATTCAGTAATGATAATAATTAACAGCAGTATTTTGCAAGAGGCCAAGTACAAATGGAGAGGTCGGTACATTTAGAACCCATAGAAGAAGTGTTCTTCCCACAGAGCATTGCATCTCTCTGGAATTCACTTATGCAGAAGATCTAAACAAATAGGTTGGCTAACATAAAAAGGAAAACTTTGGCTGGATCATTTTATGTCCATTTATAAATAACATCTGTGGCTCTGCAAGCTCTGGCGCGTTGTATCTGAGTGATCAAACCCCCACGCTGGGACGGAGTGATTCTGTGAGTCTGTGCTATGGTTCTAAGGTGTGGTTTGGGCTTTTTGAAAAAAATGCCATTTCACTTAGATGCATTTTTGTGATTTTACTTTTTTTTTTTCAGTTGATTACAATGAATGGGATGGAAGCAGCATGGGCAGGGGAGCCAAAGCCGACAGGTCAGCTCTGCTCGCTCAGGCAGCTCCAGTCACAGGGTCACTTGAAAAAGCTGCTCCTTGGAGAAGGCACAGATTAGAGACCAGGGAAAATGGTTGTGATGCTGCTTTTGGATGTGAGTGAAATGAGAAGAAGGAAGAAAAACAAAGCCGACTTGGTTATTTCTGGTTGCTCAGTTCTGTGGTATTTACCGGTGGGACCTGCGGTGCTGCCGGGTGCATGCACCGGAGGGAATAACCCCTCTGCTTGTCCCAGCCCGCTCCTCTGCCCGGCGTGGTTATTTTCTCTTACTCAGGAAGTAGCTGGAGTCTAAATGGTACTTCCCAACAGAGGAAAAGATGGCGTATTATACTTTTAGTGAAGTCATTGTTTTTGTTCCAAAAAAAGAATGAAGTTGCTCTCTGTTTTCGGAGTCTGCAGTCCATCCTATTCCCTGGGCAGCTATAAAAATGTCCAGCTGGTGTATAGGAAATTGTAGCTCAGTGCGTCCAAACCTGTGACACATCAAACACCTTTTGGGAAAGCAGATGTGCATTTCTGGTCCCTGGTGCTGCTGTTCTAGTTAACCTCGCAATGCAAAGGCCGTGGTGTGGGGAGGGAGGTGCCGCTGCCGGCTGACCGCAGCGCCGGTGCCGGGCGGCACCGCAGCTGTGCTGGCGGAACACCGGGCAAAGCTGTCACCTCAACACATTTCTGAGACTGAAGCAGAGACATGGAGCTGCAGAACTGCTTCAGTGAGCGTTCCTGCCCCGTGCCACTGAAGTCACTTTGTATTGCCATGTCCCAGTGTCCCCAGCTGCTGTCACTTGTTTTCTCCTGTTTTTCTCCAAGCAGCATTGCCTTCCCCTCAGGCAGTGACACTGACGCTCAGCCATGGCCTGGCTGGTGACACCAACACTCAGCTGTGCTGGCCTGGCTGCTCCAACAGCTCCTGTCACCGTTCCTGGTGCTGGGTGGAGGTTTGGAGCCAGGAGTGGGGGCTGTGACCCCCCACCCAGCCCGGCCCTGCTGCTGCCCATGGGTGCCAAACGCCCAGTTAGTGACTTCCAGGCCTCTCTTCGTTCATTTTGGGTTTTCTTTTCCTTTTTCTGCCTTTTGCCCACTCTCCCGCTGGTTGCCCATGCCCACCCTCCCCTGCCCAGGGCCCCCGGCACGTCGTTAGCACAGGGAAGGGTTGCTCAGCACTGCCTCATCACCTCCAAGGAGACAATCACTTCCAAAGACATCAGTTTAAGAGGAGGCTGTTTGAAAGGACATCACACAACCCTGTCAGCAATTTGGCTTCTTGGTTTTTTTTAGCAGCACACTGTTATTATCTGGTGTGCTGGGTGAGAGACACCCAGGAGACACCTGGGGAGCTCCAGCTCACACGGGGTTTGGGGAAAGTTTGGTGAATAAAAGGGAGGCTGGGAATCCAGCAGTGTGTCCCAGCACCCCCAAAACCCGGGGTGCTGAGGTTCCTTTTAGGTCTTCAGTTTTACGCTGAGAGTGTCCCATGATGTTTCCAATTTGTGGGTTTTCTTGTGTAATTATTTTCTTAGCCACCCCTCACCGTTAACGGTTTTTCTTACGAGTCACTGAATAATGTGTAATTTATACAGCTGTAGTTTTTGTTTGGAATAAGCATTCAGCTTAGGAGATATTGCAAAGAAATTTTAGGATTTATGCACAAATCAGTCTCAAAGACCATCGAAAGCAACAGAGACGATGTTGCTGCAAGACAAGCAGAAATGAATGTCACCTTTGTGTGATTAACTACACAGTGCTATGCAGGTGAACCTCCTGCTTTAGAAAAGTTTTAATTAACTATTAAATGTGATGTGGCTTTCCTGTGAGCATTGTGCCCTTGTCCCTTGCAGTCTAGGTTATTAGCAGCACCTTTGTGCCCACTGATTTCAGTCAGGCAGCCCCCAGTAACCTTTGAGAACTGGAGTGATAACGGGAGAGGTGATGTCGTGTCGTGGCACCGCTGGCTGGCGGTAGCGGTGCAGCCGGCAGTTGCTGTGCTGCGGGTGAGTTAGTCCGGTGGTTCGCTGCCGTGCCCGCGGGTGCCGCTGCAGGAACCCGCGGCTCGAGATGACGTTTGTGGGCAGTAACGGGTGATGTACAGTCAGTGTCTGTGCTGTGCTGGGGAGCACCGATCCCTCCTGGGTGCACAGCCCGCGATAAAGCCCGGCAGCCACCCAGGCTGAGCAGGTGGTCGTGGGGGGTGCGGGTCCAGGGGAAAAGCGCTCTTTGAAACTCCAGTTTAGATCTGTGGTGCTGCAGGCGCTTGTGCAAGGCTGAAATGTGTCCCAGCAGCTTTCAGACCGGCATGCCCGGGAGTCACAGCCCTGGGTGGCTGGGCAGGGGACCGGCATCCCTGGGTGCCACGTCCCTGTGCCCATCACTGCCCAAACGCAGGCCGGCTGTCTCCTCAGCAGGCCAGCTTGTGAAGCTGCAATAGCTCTTAAAATGGAATGGATAAAATCCGAGGGCATAAACCACTGCAGAACAACGTGGGAAATGGGCTCGTGTGACCTCTGGAAAATGGCCCCAGCTGCGCTGCTGTTCCGGCGCTGTGCCGCGGGCGGCGGGGCCGGGGCGGCCGCAGAGCTGCTCCCGCACCCCTTGGCTGCTCTGCCAGCGAATGCAGTAACGTGTCCCTTGGCCACACTCCTGTCCTCGGCCGGGCCCCAGCGCTTTGCTTGTCTTTCCTGTGGCTATGATGAGAGCTTTAGTCAGTGCTAAAATTCAGGTTTTGGACTACATCTGAAATCTTCTGGCTGTCCCCAGAGTCACAGTGTATCTGGACAATATTTGTTGCATGATTGCAAAAAGACCCAACAACAAGTAGCTGGAATACTATGCCCATAGCAAGAGGCAGATGTTTGTTAGCAGGGAAATAGTCTTATACGGATCTACTATATACACTTCACTAATCATTTATTATATAATTAAGCTGCGGTTTCCACTGGAGGCTCATCCGGCTCGCGCTTTGCTGTGGACTGCAGGCTAGCTTTTGTGTGCAACAATGGGATCCTGCAGGTCTGAACTTGGATTTCTTTGGAGTTGGGGAGTCCAAAAAATGTTCACAGGCCCTGTAGAACCGGCAGGGCTGACTCAGTGCTCGTGAGATTTAATCTAAGGGTTGGCTCTTTGCTTCTTCCTGGCTTCCTTCCTCCTCTTCCAATCAATAATGTAAAATATGTTGAACAAGGAAAAGATGTTACAGTTCACCTCACCTCAGTGATGTTCTCGTTTATAGGTACAGAGAACAAGATGACTACACACAAAGGTCCCAAGCCTCCATTTCTTTGCGATAAAAGTAGACTTTAGGGAACTCATTCTTTAAAGTTGTTTTTCATAGCTATAAAAAGAATATGGAAATGTTTCCCTTTGGTATGTCTATATCCTTCCGACAAAATAAGTGATTTCCTTTTCTCCTTGCTGAGTAGGGAGTTCTCCACTGGAGGTTCAGCTTTGATGTTGCAGGAAAAGAAACATCGAATTAGCAAATCTACAGGAAAGGATTAGCACAGCCCTGTTCCCTGGGCCTGGACTCCAGGGATGAAGCCCCTGGCGGGTTCGTGCTGGTGTGATGTGGGCTGGGCGAACGGGACCGCGCTCGGCGGGTGGCCAGTGCGGGCCCCAGTGCGAGTCACAGGCTGGGACGGGCACGGGGCTCCCTGCGGAAATGCCGTGCTGTGCCGTGCTGTGCCGTGCTGTGCCGTGCTGTGCCGTGCTGTGCCGTGCTGTGCCGTGCTGTGCCGTGCTGTGCCGTGCTGTGCCGTGCTGTGCCGTGCTGTGCCATGCTGTGCCGTGTCATGCTGTGCCATGTCATGCTGTGCCATATCATGCTGTGCCGTGCCATGCTCTGCTGTGCCATGCTGTGCCATGCCGTGCAGTGCTGTGCCATGCCGTGCAGTGCTGTGCCATGCTGTGCCATGCTGTGCCATGCCGTGCAGTGCTGTGCCATGCCGTGCAGTGCTGTGCCATGCCGTGCCATGGGGCTGCCCTCCCCGCGGCCCCGCTCGGCAGCCCCGCCGTGCCATGGCAGCTGGCCCCAGCTGGGCCTCTTTGATGCAAACAGGCTAGACTAAAACCCCTGAACGCCACAAGTCTCTGGGCGCAGAAGCTGAGGGAAACCCCTGGCTGAGACGCATTTGCTGTGTATTCCTTCTCCCGGGAAAACTCAGCTGGGTTGGTTCAATTTCCTGTGTTTGGGGTTGTTGGAAGTCAGGGTGACACAGAGCTGTTCTCTCTCTATTTCACCGTGAGAACAAACCCCTTTTCTCCCGCCAGTCTGGCCGAACCGTGTCCCAGCATCCTCCCCTGGTCCCCAGCAGGACGGGTCAGAGCCCTCTGCCCCGTGTCCCGCCGCACGGTCTGGGCAGGACAGCGTTCTCACCCGGACGGGGGTTAGGGCAGAACCCAAATCCGCACTCAGCGTTGGTGTGAAGCCAGAAATGCCCATGGCAGCCGAGCGCCCTGCACTGCTGTCCCCGTCCTGCCCCCAGCCCCGGGCTGGCAGGGACAGCGGGAACCCGCCAGCCCTCCCCGGCCCCGGCAAGGGCAGCGCGTTCAAGGTCTATGTCTGAGCACTATTTTTCCATTTCCTTTCGTTAAGCAAAACCTCTGTCTTGTTTATCTGAGCTATAAATAGTTTCCTCCGTGTCTGCGTTTACTCTCGCTGTGGCCAAAAACACGCCGCGTTGGGGTTTGGAGGTGTTTTTTTTTTAAAGCTGATTATTTTTTTGCTTATCGCTAGTATCAGAATGGAGTGCAAAACCAGATTAAACAGGGAGAGATCAAAGTGAGAGATCTGTAAATGACTCTAAAAATAAACCCTGGGCTCCTTAAGCCAGCGTGGGTCTGTTGCACACAGTGCAGCTCAGTGCCTGTAGAAGTAGCGAGTCCCTTGATTTCTGTTGAGGGCAGGAGCAGAGTGTGTGAATGCTCTGAGAGCAGAGCTCAGCTCTGTGTGCGTAGGGCTGGGGAAGGGGCTGAATAAGCCGTTTCCGTGGCTTTCAGCAGTTCTGACTGAGCTGGTTTCCAGGCCGCTTGCAGAACATTTGTTAGGACTATTTCTGAGCTTAGTTGCACTGACTTTATTTATCTGTTTATCTATCTGTTTAAAGCACAGGTAACTCACACAGAGAGAAATGGATTTTTGCTGTCTCGCTGCAGCTGCACACCTCCTAACCAGAGCGAAAGTGCTTGTACCTTTGCATGTGCTTGTTTCCCCCTCTTACTACGCCAAGTGCACCGACAGAGCCTGGCGAAGCGCCCGGCGCGTGAGTCCAGCGTGGGTAATGCCGCGAGGTCGCCCTGCGCGCAGTGCAGGGACGGGAGCGACGTCCGGGGACCCACCGTGCCCTGGCTGGGCGCGGAGGGCGGGGGCAGAGCCGGCACCTTTGCCAGAATGATTTTAACCTGGTGTCTGTTCCTTAAATAGCACTCGTCCTTCGTCAGGGTGACACAGGGCCTGGATCCTTCAGCCAGGTGCTGCTGGGCTCCCTGTGCCCCCACACGCTGCAGGGACAGCGCTGGTCACTGGCTACGCTGCGGTGCAGAAGTCACAACTGTTTTTAACGCCCTCTCATGCAAGAGATGTCGGAGTGACGCCAAACCCCCGTCAGCAGCCCGTCGGCAACCCAGGCCTTGGGGCTTTCGTGGTTCCCAACCTGTTTTTTGCCTTCCCGGCCAGGGCAGCCGGTGCTGAGGCAGGAGCTGGCGCTGGGGATGGCACCGCCGGTCCCTGCCCCGCAGGAACGTCCCCAGCCTGGGGACACCGCCTGGTCCTGGCTCCGAGGGCCAACGCCATGGCAGGGACCGAGCCACGCCGGGGCCACGGAGCTGGGCCTGCCCGGGGAAAATGGAAAATCTCGGCTCGGGGAGACTCCAGCTGGTGCCCGAGTGCGGAGGTCGCGCCTGGGGAACAGGAGGGATTGTCGCTGCTGGAGCGGGCGCAGCCTGGCGGGACGGGAGCCGCGCAGACAGGCCCAGCGCCATAATTAGCGTGTCTGTAATTGCCTATCAGAGGCATTAGCAATACGTCAGGCGTGGAGTAATGGAAAATGTGGAAAGCTGGCACATCGGCTCGAAAACTAGCTAGACAAGAAATAACCTTGTGCTTCTGTAGGTGTATAATTGGGAAGTGTCAATTATATACAGTTGGTGCATAAGAGGATTACTGCGCCACAGAAAAGACTTCTTTGTCTGGAAAAATTACGAGTTGATAATGGAGATATTCCCCTCCCTTCTCTATTGTGTAAACAGTCTTGGTGTATTTGCATTGCTGTCTCTCTTGTGAAAATAGAAATGCGTTTGCACGGCATGTGTGTCCCACGCTGCCAGGACTTTAACCGCTTCGCTGCTGGCACCTCGCTGCTCCTGCTGCTGGGGGTCACAAACTGCCTTTGCAAATCCCAGCAGCAGAAGGAAGGAGAGAACCAAAGAGCCCACATGGTCCTGCATCTTTCATTTAACATGCAGCATCAAACACTTGGCAATAGTTACCATGAAAAGCTTTCAGTTCCCACTTTTATTTGCAGAAAAAAAAGAAAAAAAGATTATTGGTTTGGCTATAGACTTTGCATAATTTTATTAGTATTTATTGACATTCAGGGGTTTGTTCAGGGACAAAATGTGTGACATTTGAGGAAATGAAGATTTTTAAATGTAGTGAGTCTTAGGAAAACTAAGATGTATCGTGAACTAATTTTCAGGTCACTAAATCTAAGCCAGCACCTACCAATAGACTGGTTGCCCTCTGCTAAAAGCTTCCCCACAAATTAGAAGTTGTGGTTGGAAATCATCTAAACTGCAGAACGCCCGATGTATGTGTGTGCCATACCTGTCGTACCAGCTGCCGGTTGGGTTAGTGGCCTAAAAGGGGCATTTGGATTTGTGTGACATAAATTGTGTCTAACCTGTAAAACCGAACTCTGTGTGAGCTGTAAGCTAAAGAGTGAGGGGTTTTCCCAGCTCTGGGTTGAAACCCTTGCAGCATTCTCCATAACGGCTGTTTTTCCCTTGTAGATGGGCTGACTTGGCTTAACGCTAGCTGTACCGGATGGTGCAGGAGACGAGACAAAAGGAGGTAGAAAACCAGCGTCACCGAACCCTGCGAGGACAGTGATGACCCTTCACTGGAGCCTGTGTGCAGGTTCTCAGCTCTGAGTTTCCATTCCAGCACATTTTTATACGAGTCTATCTTTCTGCATCAGATGACAGTTTGATAACAAAACCTGGTTAGAAGTGTGCTGTGAGTTCTCTTGATTCGATGGTTACGACTAAACCACTGCTCAGATGTTCCTCCCGTGCTGTGTCCGGCACAGAGCAGAGCCGGCGGTGCCGCTGGGGGCGGCTGATGCTCCTGGACAGTGGGGCCTGGGGCCACCTGACACCCACCTGCAAGGGCCCTTGGTCCTGGACGGGGATGTCATGGCCACACGACAGCCCCACACAGACCTTCAGCTGCAAGTGGTGCGTTTTGAATTAACTACTCTGATTTGGATCTTGACGTCTGGTCTGGGGTGAATCTCTGAACCACATTTTCTGGTGACACCTTGAGTTTTTCTTTAATAGTTGAATTTATACCTTCAGATTTGCCCAGTTTCTGCTCACAACCAAGCAGATGTTCTCCAATACCCTCTGCTTCAAAGTGTGGTTTATCTCTGCCGTTGTTCCCTGTGTAGCCAAAGAACAGACTAAATCCCTCTGGACACCACAACTTTCTGTAAAGCACACTGAATCGTAGTGGCAGTGTCACATTTCTGCGTGGCAAAGTCGGATACGCCAGGCTTGTATGCCAGGGGTGTTATTGGTGAGATGTCGTGATCTGAAATTAGGGCCTTGAGCATGCCCGCCTGGGGCTGGTGTGCACCGGGAGGGCGTGCGGCACCCGCCAGCACCGGGGTCTTACCACGTTCCCCATGTCCTGTCGCTGACTCGGGAAATTGGGATGTGCATCTGCAAAATGCTCTTTAGTTCCAATGTCTTTGGTGCATGTTTCTTTAAAACTTTCTATTCAATCAAGCTAACCCTATTACCTTTTCTCTGATTTAATGTAATGCCAGGGTTTGTGTTGTGCAGGGATCTCAAATGCAGTGCGATGCCGGGAGAGAACGTGCCGCAGCAGGAGCCGTCTCTGCCCTGCTGGGGTGTCCCAGCAAGGGCCACCGACCGTGCCTTGGGATGGATGCAAAGTCACCCCAGTTCTCAGGTTTTCCTGCTAGCTAAACCAGATAGAGATTCACATCATCTTCAGAAAGGGGAAAAAAATAAAAAGAGCTCTGTAGGCTCTGTGTGTAAGTCAGGGATGAAGTTTCAAAGTCTGGATTTCAAAATGAGAGTCAAAGGCTCTGTCTGTGTGATCTGTGGCTGAAACCATGCCGGTAAACGTAAAAATCATGAATCATTCCTGAAGTCAGAAAAGGTTTTGTAACTTCCCTGACTGCAGGATAAACTCTCTGCATCCTGTTTGCTGACGGCCTTTGTTCCAGGGCTCTGGCTTACTCATCCATTAGGGAGGGTTACCCCAAAAGCAGGGAGGCTTGAAACTTGTCTTGGAAAAAACTGAACAGAGAGGGATGCAGTTCTGACCCCGATGTACGTGTGTATGTGCACAGATGCTTCTCTGTCATCCTCCTGTGAGGAAGAGGAATATCTGCATTCCCGTGTCTGCCCAGTTCCCGGCTGTTCGTGTTGCCTGGCACCACACAGAGCAGCAGGTGCTCACCAGACTCTGTCACAGGGATCCCGCCACCGCGGCTGGGCCGTGCCGGAGCGGGACACGGTGCTGCCGCGGCATGGCAGCGGGGGGGAGCCCGCGTGGGCCCTGCCTGCAGGGAGCACACGCACAATGGCAGCGGATGTTGGGTTTTTTTTTAAAGGAGGTTTGTGTGTGTACGCATACATATATATATATATATTTATATATACATACACACACACATATATAGCTTGCTGTGGTTTTACAGAGAAATATGAGAGATTCCGGCCCTGGTTAGTTTGCAATTTTGAATATGCCTATTCAGAGACTTGAGAAAGTAACTTCTGGCTCATTTGATGGCAGCAGAATGGGACTGTAGTTTTCTGCAGGACTTGTAGCAGTCAGGCACTGCTCAGTGGATCTTTTCTCCCTCCAGCAATGGCCCATGGCAGTGATTCAGACCTGGGACACCGAGATCACCAGTGAGAACGTCTGCACCGACCCATCTCCTTCCCTGTCCCCAGGCAATGGTCTGCAGCATAAAATAACCCCTACAGCAAAGGCACCACTCTTGTGTTGGCTTTTGGTCTTCTCTTTCCTTATGCAGATCCCCAGAAGTTCTCCATCGGAGGCCAGTGAATCCCAGTCTGCTGAGAACAGTCCTGCTTTTTTGGTCGCGTTTTGTGGGCCCCTTGGACCCGCAGGGCTCTGGGAACCCCAGGCCGAGATCCAGCAGCTGCTCATCTGCAGGTAAAGCTCTGGGATTCTGTACGATCCGGCTGAGGGGAACCTCGGGCTGCTCCGGGTTCCCCGTCTTCAGATGCCATTATTTTACAAATGCTGAGGAGCAAATATGAATTATTAAATTATGCTTTCGGAGAGACATTAGGGGACGCGATTACTGTCTTGCCTTTCAGGCTGAAAAATAATTGCTTTACATAATAGATCCTCCCCTGGGAGCCCCTTATGCGCTTCCATTTGCTGCAGTTGTAGGAAAATCACCGCCTTCACAGCAGGGCCGTTTGTCTTGCCGGTGTCGTGTGGCTGCCGCACGCTGACATGCGGGAGCTGCCGTGCCGCCCCCAGCCGAGAGCCTGTGTCTCAGCTCACTGTCACCGGCCCCAAAGTGGCCCTTTCCCTCTGCTCCCCTCAGCACCCTGGCTGCCCCATGTCCTTGGCTAAAACCCATGGACTCCCCACCCCTCTCTTGGGGGTGGCTCGGGGTGATGTGGTGGCACGTGTGAGGTGACAATAAAGCCCCTGTGTGCACAGGGACAGCAGGCGCAGAGCCCCGGGGGTGTGTGACACTGGGGGGCTGCCCCTGGGGACACCCACCGCGGGAACACGGCTGAGCACCCCCGTCCCCACCGGGGACGCCAGCCTCGTGCCGTGATAAATATGAACAAAACTTGTAATTATACATCACTGCAGGGCGAAATGTCTTTCTGGGGAATTAATTAGAGGAAATGTGGGGGCAGTGACCATGATATGCAGATGAGGATGAATCACGGTGACTGGAACAGGAGTTTCGGTGCGTCTCGGTGCGGGAGGCTGGGTCGGGTGCTGGGGCCGGGAAACGCGCTGAGTCAGGGTCACAGAAATGTTCCTTTGCCAGCCCCACCAACAGGACGGCTGCACAACCCAAATGCCCTTTGTGTCAGAAACGGGTGGTTCTTCCCATCACACAAGGTTTTATGTCACATTTTATTGTCACGCAAGATGCCATTTCCCAAAGTGGATTTCCACACCAGAAAATGCAAATTTCATTTCTTGTGGAAGACAGTTAATGAATGCTTCTCAACAGTTAGCCTTATTAATAGCTCTTTAATTCTCTAATGAATATTTATGAGCGGTTGCCTGAAAGCAGTGAACCTTGGGCAGTATGGACTGATATTTCCTGTTGATTGTGTTAGAAATTAAAAGAATGGTTTGGGTTTGGCTTTTTATGTGAAAAGTGCAGTGAAACAGCCAAAGAAGATGAGGATAGCTACCTTTTTTTTAAAAATTTATGGCAGTTAGTGAATTATTTCAGGCCGCCTTGCCAGAAGAAGTGCATTCGGGAGGGTGGCTTGGTGGCCAGCAGCGTGTGCAGCCCCTCGCTGCCAGCACGGGGTGCAGGGACAGCGCGGGGTGCAGGGACAGCGCGGGGTGCAGGGACAGCATGGGGTGCAGGGACAGCGCGGGGTGCAGGGACAGCGCAGGGTGCAGGGACAGCGCAGCGCTCAGGAAAACCAGAGAACTGCTTCGGTGTGAGCCCAGGGGCCGGGGTCTGGCAAAGGCTGCAGCCCCCGAGGTTCCCACTACAAAGCTGTAGCTGAAGGTGACGTGCTGTGATCACCGCGATGGCCACAGCGCAGATTGTCGGGATCGGTTTGTCTGGGCACTTTTTTGGTCCAATTTTCTTTTTTCTTCTGGGTTTGAGTCTAAAGCAAGCGAGCGGTCTATTTGAGAGGAGGAGCACCCGACACGTCTGATGCTGTTTACCCCAGGGAAGCCAGGTGAGCTCATCTGCAGGGGAACTTTAACCGACTTGCCGTGCTGGTTGCAAACCCGCCGGGTGGGGAGAGCCAGGCCCCCGCTCACCCAAGAGCCGCGCGGTGCTGCCGGGGACACGGGCACCCTGGGGACAGCACCCCGGGGCAGGGACAGCCCTGGTGGCCCCACACCCCCCGCCGGCAGCGTCCCCACAGCGCGTCATGATCCAGGTGGCTTCAGCCCTCGCTCGCCGGGGTTGCCTTGTCCCCTGAGCATCCTCCGGCTGCTGCGAGGGAGAGACGATGGCAGAGTTTTGTCACCAGAGTTTTAAAACGGGTAGGAAAACTCATGCATGGGGGTTATTGGCTTCCTTGCTGTGTTTGCTTTAAAAAAAATAGTAGCTTAAAACACTAGTAGATGCCAGAAGCTGCAGATTTTGATACTCTCTCCGAAAGCAAGGCAGGAGGGATGTGGGTAGGGCAGGAGTAGCAGGCAAAGAGGTGGAAAACCAAGTAGAAAAACGAAGCTGGAAACTACAGAAACACTGATCTGAGTGTGAGCGGGGGGCAGGAGCAGGGACCTGGCAAAGGTCTGGCGAAGGTCCGGCGAAGGACCTGGCAAAGGTCCGGCAAAGGTCTGGCAAAGGTCTGGCGAAGGTCCGGCGAAGGACCTGGCAAAGGTCCGGCAAAGGTCTGGCAAAGGTCTGGCAAAGGTCTGGCAAAGGTCTGGCGAAGGACCGGGCGCGTCCCGGGACCCGCTGAGCTGGTGCTGGGGTGTGCGAAGCGCTGGGACCTCATCTGCAATCCCACCGCCCTCCTGCATGCCAGGGAGAAAGGGTTCGACACTCACAGTCACCAGCGCATTGAAATGTCCTGAGGGGCCCCTCCTGCCTTCCTCACCAGCTGCATCACAAGCAGACACCGGCTACAGCCCATTTGTGCCAGTACTTCATTCCAGAATATTCTGGAATATCCCATGTATCAGAATACTTTCGTTCCAAATATTTTTTTTACCCTTGAGGACTTAAAATCCCCCAATTTGTGAGTGAAAAGCAGCTGTTTGCAAACAAAAGCAGCACAGTTTGGAGTCACTGGCTGATGTCAATCTCCAGCTTTAGACGTTCCTGATCAATACAAATTAACTTTGCAATAGAAGTTGATTAAAAAGCACACAGTCAGTGTTTGTGAGCATTCATTTGAATTTCAGATCAGGTTTCTCTGATAGCATCCATCCACATTTCCCTGCAATTTACTTTTTCTACACAGAACTTCATGGAAGAGAGATGAGAAATAGCTGCTCTTCAGATGCAGAACAGCACACTTGTGCATAGGCTAATTAGTTATTGCGTATTTAGCTCTTGCATATTCAGTATTAAAGTCAGTTGAGACATTTCCCCTGGGACTGTTTCAGCGGGAGGGTATAGCTTTCCCTAAATTGTGCTTCTAAAATGGTATTTTGAAATGAAAGGTTTCAAATTAGAATTTCACGCTGAGATTTCAGAATGCCGAGACAGCTCATTTAGCTATTGCCTGAGCAGAAATCTTGTGAAACTACTCAGTGTCTCCACTTCTCACCCTAATTTTGGATAAAATCAAATGTCAGAATGATGGCATTTCCCACAGCAAATGCCTCTGTCTGTCTGGATGAGTTCATCCCTTGCCACGCGTTAGCTGGAGCCCAAGGCAGGTCCCTGCACGCCAGCGGAGAAAAAAGCAGCAATCCTTGCGGGGCCGAGGTGGGCACAAGGGGAAACTGAGGCAGGAGCAGCACGGTGCTGTTAGCACATCAGAGTCACCTGTTCGCCCCACGCTGGGGTTAGGAGAGGCTTTGCCAGGAGCAAGTCAGGGCTTAGGCAGGCTGAGCCTGGCGTTGAAAGCACCTTTCTGTCCAGCACCAGCGGGGCGAGCAAAGGGCCTGGCCTGGGCTCACCAGTGGCTACTGAGTCCGTGGGTGGGCCAGCTGAGCAGAAGGGTGACGGGAGAGGCAGGAATGCAGCTCAGGGCCCGCCCTGTGCCTCTGCCGCAGGCCCAGAGGCGCCTGGGTGCTCTCGGCAGGGCCCGGCCCAGGTACGGCACACGGGAGGTGAAAAGCTGCCCCTTGCCCTTCTTCCCAAGTGCGGAGTGGGAGACACCCGGGCACTGCTCTGCGGAGCAGCCTGGCCAGAGCAGTTCGTCTGCGGCTGGAACCGTTTGCCAGCAGAACCTGAGCAGCTCTGCTCCAACGGAGCTGCTAAACTACCCTGCAAGAAGGAACTTCTCCCTGAATATTAGCAAGCTTGTTAACATTAGCAATGGAAATGGAAGATAATGATGGGCTTTTAAGTGGACTCGGCTTACCCTAGTGCTTTACAGGGAGGGCAAGAATGGCACCTGTGGTTGCAGTAGCTAAAATAATGACTAGTAACATGTGACAACAGTGGATCTTCCTGATGTGTGCTGAGACCCACTCAGCGAATCTGAGATGGGATCGCAGAGCTTGACAAAGCACAGGCAAAGAACTTGGCCAAAATACGCTGTTGTTGCAGTGTTATGGAGTTGATGCGTGGCGTTGCTGTGCCGGCGCTGGGCAGACGCTGGGGCCGGGGCACCCGCAGCAGAGGGGCCAGGGGCCGGGGATGGAAAGGTGGGTGTCTGGATGTCGCTCTTTGCTGCCCGGGCACTGGAGCTGCCGGGGATGGAAAGGTCTCTGCCCTGTGCCAGCTGGCAGGACGCTGCGTTACAGCCCAGGGCGGTCTGTGTGCGCAGCCGCGAGGGGCGCGGGGGCAGCACGGGGGCTGCGGGAGGACAGGCAGAGCCGCGGTCCCCGTCACGTTATTGCTGCGGCAGCCGCTGGCCGCACCTTGCAGTTTGTGGAGGGCACGTTTCTAAGAATAACAGCTGATAATTTCAGTAACAATGCTTGGCACCATGTCACTGCCGGTGGAAATGCCACACGGTGCAACAATGGCATGTGACAGCGGTTATCTGCCTGCCCGGGGGGACAGGGCTGCTACCGGGGCACGTCGAGCTGCTCCTCCCGGGGAACAAACGGCTCCTGCAGCCCGAACGCGTGGAGCAGACGGTGCCGTGGTCAGAATAGTGATTAGTCTGCACATTAATAGCGGCCCATCAGACAGCTGTGCATCGCTGGCGGCACAGCAGCGCCACGGAGCCCAGGGGCCGGTGCTGGTGGCACTGGGCTCCCAGTCCTCCCAGTCTCTCCTCCAGTGCTGCAGCTGGGAGGCAGCACTCCCGGGAGTGGAAACCACCCTCCTGTTGCGAAATCGACTTTGTCCGCATTTATTGTGTTTGTGTGTTCCCAGCTTCCTCCGCTGCCCAGCAAGAGGATTTCCTTCTTACATGTCACCACAATAAACACCTGCACAGTATTTACTGCCTGTGCTTTTAACTCTTGTGTGGCTTCTTTCATTTCACACAGGAACCGACCCACGCTGCCCGTTCTCTATCCGTCCCACGATGTTCGAGTCAAACCATAACGTGCAGACCTGCCAGGGTGATGCCATCTCTTGTGCTTTTGTTTTCCAGCCCCGGCTACCCAGGCTCGGTCTGAAATGACAAAGTCTGTTCTCCCGGAGAAGTCTGAAATACTGTGGCACTCAGAAGCATTTTCTCACATCATCCCAAACGAGGTGGGCTGAGATCATTAACATCAAGGAGGCATCTGCTTTAAATGTTTTGAGGGTTTTGGGTCAGAGGCATTTCTGAGAGCTGCATGTGCCACCAGCCACTGCCACCGCTGTGGGACCATGCGGGACCCTGCCATTGACACTTAGGGAAAAACCAGCTTTGACATTTAGAGAAAAACAAACCCAAACAGAAATCAGAGAAGAGATTACTGATAAAAAGGAGCGAGCAGAGGCAGAGGAGCAGCTGTCAGGCTGGACAACGAATGCACCACAAAAGAAACAACAAATCTGCTGAAAATAATGCCCAGGAAGCTAAAGCTGCATCACTGGTGTGTGGGTAGAGTTGTGTTTTCTGAAGCAAATGTAGAAGCTGTTTGAAAATGTCTGATACTGAAAACCAGAATATATAAACCCTGTTTCATTGAGCTTTTGGAACATGCTGCATTAATGTAAATGTGTACCACATTAAACTGGGACTTTGGTGTGTTCTGCAGGACCACACGCTTACAGCTCGTATTTTCTCAGGAGAAGGTGCCCCTGCGTGACGGTGCCAGGCTGTGCTATCCCCCCGCACTTTCTGCTTTGCGGAACAGTCCTTCCACCTTCCCGACGGAGCAGCTGGAAGAGAGCTGTGGAGCTGTGGAGGTGGGAAAGCCCAGCGCGATTACCTGATGAGGAGGGAGCCTGAGAGCTCCTGTGCTGCAGCTCAGAGCAGGGGAGCCAGGGGCAGGGGGAGGCTGCACAGGGCACCCCTATGGGTAGGGCACCCCCCTCGCTGCCCACGGCCAGAGCCAGCACCGACCAGCCCTGATGTCCCCGAGCAGCTCCCCCCCCGGGCCCCCAGGCCCATCTCACCCAGCCCAGCCCAGCTGGAGGCTGCCGGGCTCCAGCCCTGCCCGGTGCCCGGGGACGGGACCGGCCCTGCCCGAGGGCTCGCAGCGCCGGAGGGTTTCTGCAGGGAGCTCTGCGATCTCCTCGTCACCCGGGTGAGCGGCGCAGCGCTGCTGAGCTGCGGGGTTTGCAGCCTGGGGTCTGCGGCCCGAGTCCCGCCCGGGGGGTGGAATCGAGTCCCGCCCGTCCCCGCGGACGCGATCGCTCCGCAGCTGTCCGGGCGCTGCAGCGCTCGCGGGCTCTGGGGCGCAGGTCGCTGCGTGTTAGCGGAGCGCTGCTGAGTGCTGCTGCAGTTCTGTGACCTGGGTGTTAATGCTTTCGGAGAACTGAACCGCGGAACGCAATGCTGCTAGCAGATTCTCCTTCACCTGTTATTAACTAAGTATCAATAGCAAATCTAAAAATACAAGGTGTAAGAGTTGCATGTTCTGTGAAACCTTACAAGGAAGGTCTCTTTTTGTTTTTAGGGCGTGGTATAATCAAGTACCTTTTGAAAGGATTTAAGATTATAAGGGAGACCTTATGCAGCATGTTTCTATTTCAGAAATTGGGAAGGTTTGCCAACGCTGCACCTCAGGGGAGTCCCAGTAATTGAGACCACCTCTTGAAACAAGGCTCAGGCTTAAATGGTAAAGTCTGCATGTGTTCTGTGATTTGGGTGAAATGTAACTTGTGAGCTCTACTGCAGATGAATTTATGACACAGAGAAGGGTTGTTACTGGGTTTCCTCTGTCTAGCTTATTTATTAACATACCGAACCTTCATATGAATGGCTGTACTGATTTCTGAAAGTTAGTTACTTAATAACATTTAAACTATTTCCTAAAAATAGGAGAGCAAAAAGGCAGGGTATGGGGCTCTGCCTAGGCAGGCTTTGATATGGGTGCTAGGCAGCTGTTGTGGTTGTGTTAATCACATTTTACTTCGTTTCTATGCTTGCTGGTTTTCCACTGGAAGACTGAATTTACCTAATAAATATTTTTCTGAAGCTCCACAAAGCAGTGTGTATGGCTCTCAGTGTCACTGCTCAGTGCCAGCTCTCCTGAGGACAAGCTGGGTCCCCTGTGCATCCTGTCCGTGGTTTTGGTGGCTTTCCCCGCTGGCAGAACCGCCGGGAGGTGTCGGGAGCCGGGGTCTGGCACAGCATGGGACCCTGCGGATGGACACACGGCCGCAGAGCTGACTTGCACCCGCCAGCTGCCGAGGAACAGGTTAGTGATCCGCAGAGCTTGTCCTGGGCACCGTGCCGCCCCGGCGGCAGCGGCAACGTGCGGTGTGACCGTGCCCTCGACCGGCCGGCACAGCTCCATGGCGCGTCCCAGTGCTGGGTTTGTGTGGCTGATACCCGGGTTGTGTGGCTGATGCCCAGCTTTTGTGGGCGATGCAGGGTTTGTGTGGGCGATGCAGGGTTTGTGTGNCTGTCTGTGTGGCCGATGCCCAGTTTGTGTGGGCCATGCAGGGTTTGTGTGGGCAATGCCCTGTGTGGCCGATACCCAGTTTGTGTGGGCGATGCAGGGTTTGTGTGGGTGATGCCCAGTTTGTGTGGGCCATGCAGGGTTTGTGTGGGTGATGCCCAGCTTTTGTGGGCGATGCAGGGTTTGTGTGGGCGATGCAGGGTTTGTGTGGGAGATGCAGGGTTTGTGCGGCCGGTGCGCGGTTTGCGTGGCTGTGTGGGCACAGGAGCAGCGCTCCCCCTGCACCCGCAGTGCCGCAGCCGTCACTGCTGCCCCTGCCCAGCCTGCAGCGCTGGGGCTGAAGTGCTGCTGTCTGCACATCCTCCTGTCAGAGGAAAAACCAAAATGTG
This sequence comes from Pampusana beccarii, assembly GCA_013399365.1. Lineage (NCBI taxonomy): Eukaryota > Metazoa > Chordata > Aves > Columbiformes > Columbidae > Pampusana > Pampusana beccarii. Next base: position 174,944 of record VWYH01011140.1, read on the forward strand.
CTGATGAGCTGGAAAGTGCTTGATCAGGAGATCTGGCCAGTTTCCCAGCAAGTGGCCATGTGTCTCTGTGTGACCCAGATGTCCCCTGCTCAGCTCCTGAGCAGATAACGCCATCTCCCCTTAGCACCAGGACAACTCTGCTCTGCTGTGAAAAACTGACAATGACCATCAGTGGGTCCTGGCGTTTTAGTTCTTATGAGGGCATGGAGACAGGTTTGGGGTAGGAAAACAAGCAGGCAAAAAAAAAAATATTATGAGCAGCTGTTGGTAAAATAATGCTAGTAGTAGGAGCAGTTACTTTTACAGAGTCCTAAAATTACATTTGGCCCTTTGAAGGCAACCGCAAGGCTGACGTGGCCCCTGGTGGAAATGAGTCTGACACCCCTGCTGTAAAGGCAATAAGGAAATGATAGCAAGCTGTGTTTTCACAGCAGTGTGAGGAACCCTGCCTCTTTACTACGTGTTCTGCTGCTATTCATCTTTTGACAACATCTGAAATCATGTAACTGTGACAAAGGAATGCAGCTAATTGTTACAGGACTTTGATCACTCGCAAAAAGATCTGTAGAGGGAGAACTTGTCTCACGGAATTCACTGAGCTGTTTGTCGAGGGAAGGAAGGGTCAGCCCTCAGGATGAAAACCCGGATCAAAATGTGCTCCCTCTGCATTTTGGCGTAGTAAAACACTAAATATATAAACAGGCGCTTTATCAAGAAACACATTACAAACTCCTTCAGTCCCATCAGCCACTCCATCACCGTCATGATTTCCCAGAGCTGGTTTGGGTGGGTAAGAGGTTCCTGGTGCAGGAAAACATCGTTTGTCCTTTCAGCCTGTTCATGCAAGGGTTTCCAGCCTGCCCGGGAGCTGCATGGCTGGGAAAAGCTGGTTCATGCTGCTTGGGCTCTTCCGCGGTGCTGGAACCGGGGCAGGCTGATCAGCTCCAGGTCTAAACTGAAGGCTTAAATCAAAGCATTTCAGGTGCCCGGTTGCCAAAATGGCCCCAGCGGGCTCGGAGATGATAACCTGCCTGACTCCGCTTTTCCATGGGGCCGATGAGCTGAGGTGTGAAGCTCCCACAGCAGCAGCATAGCTCCCACAGCAGCAGCGTAGCTCCGCAGTGCAGCCGTGCGGTCCCTCAGGTTTCAGCTTTGGTCCCTCTGGGCACAGGTTCCCCGCTGCGCTCGGGCTGTGTTGCGCCTACAGCGGCTGCTGAAACGCTGCTCTGCTCCAAGGGCTCGTTGGAAGCCAACTCTGTGCTCAAAAATGTACTATTCTGAGAGCCGTGGTTCCTCCCAAGGTGATTATAAAGCATCTCAAATCCACACACCGAAGTGCTCCCAGCAGTGAACGTGAACGCCAAATATTTTTGCTTAAGAGCTGCTCCAGTTGCAATGGTTTTGGTGCAGATGGAAGTGGATGGGGGAATAGCACAGGCAGGACAAATAATCCTGCACTGCAGTGAGCCTGGGATCCCTGGAACAGATCCTGGGATCTGCTCATGCTGTGAGCTCTGGGACAAGCACTTCCGCAGGGGGGGTTTTGGAACAGTGTTAGTTTGACCTTGTATCAAGATGGCAGCGTTCCCAAGCACAAAGCGGTGGGGTCAAGGCATGGAGGCAGGTCACAGCAGCCAGCCTGTGCCCCCGATTTCCCTCCTCAGCCCCGGAGACCCTGCAGCTTTCACCCAGCACAACGAGCTGCACTGCCAAGGGGCTCTGCCGGCCTGGTGTTGGGGTCAGCAGGCTGCAGGACAAACCCTCTGCTTTCAGCCCAAAACAGGACCCCCTTCACAAGACGTGCCGGGGCTGTGCAGGCAGAGCCCTGAGCACCAGGGGCTGCGGAGGGCGATTAATCACTGCTGCTGTTTTTCCAGCTGAAGCAGAACCACCTTCCAGCTCGGAGCATCCCCTGGACATGCAGGCACAAGCTGTGGGGACAGGTGCTGGTGATGCTCCACCAAGGCCACGGCCCCTTCCCCTTTCCTCGCTGTGCTGTGCGAGTCGGGCTCTCCCCTGCTCCAGCAGAATTAAGTTATCCGAACAATTTCTGTGTAACCTGGTCGTTGTTCAGCACTTTTTTCCTCAGTCCTTTCAGCACCATCATCCTCAGCAGCCCACACTGGTGCAGCCCGTGGCCTGTCAGAGCGTCCTCGCCGCTGTCCCCCACCTGTGACCTGCGGCCCACGGCTGCTCGGGGCCGGGGTGACGAGGGCTGCTCTGTGTCAGCCCCAGCCTCTCCCCGCATGAGCTCATTTTTCCTGGGCCATCAATCACTGCTTTTGGGCCTGGTTTTGTTGTGCTGCAGTGTGTCGTGATGGATAAAGCCCAGGCAGACAAAGCATGTATTGATTTTGCTGCAGTCTGGTGCATTAATACGCTAATTATTAGCTATTATAAATCCTTTTTATGAGATTCTGAGCAATAACATCTACTGGTCTAAAAATACACCAGGAAAGTAAAGAGGCAAAAAACATAAGTGCCAAAAAAGCTATTTTAATTTCTTAATACATTTCATGCTATTAATTCACAAGAAAACAGCTTGCTGTGGGTATTAAGCAATTAAATTGCAGCTGTGGGCTGAAAAATGTCAAATGAGGTAACATTTTCCCCAAAATGGCCACTTCCTATTTGGAGCACAACCTGTGCCGGCTATTTTGGGATTTGTGTTTCACTTGTAAAATTTAAACATATATGCAAAGAGCAGCATTTCCAGTCCTGGCCACGTTACAGCTGTGTCCTTAAAATACAGAAAGTCAGATTTGCATCTGCGGCTGAACTGAACTAGTGCAGGTGTCGGGAGCGGGGACCCAGGGAGCTGTGGTGTGGGGAAGTGGGGAGCCCTGGGTTTGGGGCAGCATTGAGGGGGAACAGGGAGCCCTGGGTTTGGGGCAGTGATGCGGGAAGTGGGGAGCCCTGGGTTTGGGGCAGTGATGCGGGAAGTGGGGAGCCCTGGGTTTGGGGCAGTGATGCGGGGAGTGGGGAGCCCTGGGTTTGGGGCAGTGATGGGTGGGAACAGGGAGCCCTGGGTTTGGGGTAGTGGTGGGGGGAACAGGGAGCCCTGGGTTTGGGGGGCAGTGGGAAGAGCTTTTTCACAATCCCTAAAAGAAGTTTCTGGGGGTGTTGGACAGGGTTGGTTGGAGCTGTAGCACGTAATCCCTTGTTTTCTGCCCAACCATGGCAGCTGACTCCAGACAAAGCTGCTGTTCGAACCTCCGGGTACCGTTAACGATGTGGATCTGCTTTCAGTTTGAAGCTGAGCGTTCCTCGCAGCACATCTAGAACAAGTCACTGGTCGAGCAACGAACGGGAAAACTGCGGGACGGTGCGGGGCTGGAGCTGCAGCCCCAAACCTCGCTCGGAACCGCGGGGGCTCCGGGGGGGGCCGGCAGAGACTCCCCCTGCCGGCCGAGCCGCCAACTGCAGCGGGGACCGGGCGGGCCGTGCGGAACGGTGCGGGAACAGTGCGGGAATGTGCGGGGAACATGTAGGGAATGGTGCAGGGAACGGTGCGGGAAAGCGGCCGCAGCGCTGCAGGGACGCTGCGGGAACTCTGCAGGAAGGCTGGCTACACTTTCTTTTTTTCTTTTATTTGTGCAGAATTTCACTCCTTTGGAAAATGTCACTTTCTCAAAACTGAAATTTTACAGGGAGGAAAGGGCAGTTTTGCTTTATCTGCTGACTCAAAGATTTTGAGGAAGAACTTGGGAGCTGTAAAAATGTTTCCGTCTGGCCTTTTCTGTGTTGAAAGCTCAGCTGATGCATTTCACAACGATTTCTGGTTTGGGGAATTGCTTACAATAAACTGAACTGCATATGAAATCCAAATGCAGGATCCATTCCAGCATGGCAAGCAGTGGGGAAACCATCCCCAGAGCAAAGCATCTGCCCCACAGAGGCTCCGGGGCTTGGGAGACGAGGGCACCTCTGCCTCGCCAGCACCGCAGAGGACCAGCAGTGCTGCTGCAGGGCCTGCCGGGCTCTTCTCCCACCACAGCTGTCCCAGCAACATTTTGGAAGGAAGTTTCAACATTTGGTGAGTTTCCAGGTGGGAATTTCACCTTGTGCTAAGAGGAGAGTTTCACAGGGCTCATACCTTCATGGCTGTTAGAAGAATTATGTTGAGTATACAAGAAATATCCCCTGTATCCACACAGACACACGGTCTCAGACACCCGGTACTGGGGAACCTTCCAGCACCGTTGGAGCTGCTCACTTGGTGTGATTCCCCACGCTGGGTTTGCAGTAGCCAGAGGCCGGAAGCAGCAGCGCTGCCTCTTATTGACATCAGTTGGCTCTTTTACACCTTATCAAACATCGTATACAGCCTGTTGAATTAAGAAAAAATCATGGACAAACATTGGAGCCAGCGTGGGACATGAGTGATTCTGCCGCAGAGACCTCCAGCAGCACGAGTTCCCCAGCGGCCCAGGACCTGCAGCTTTGATTTGCGGGTCCTGTTGAGACCCACTGTTCCAAACCCATGTTACTAACTGATGGCTTCTCTACAGCACGTGGGATCGACTCCTCAAAGCCTTACGTCTTTGGTGAGTAACTTGCCAGAAGGACTGAACTAAACTGAGATGATACAGTTTTTTAAAAAGTGATCGTCTGTCCCTGTAGCACTTCTTGGTGTGCAAAGCCAATAAACTTCTCTGTCAGAAGGCAGAAGTTGAGTACACAGCACACGGTGGAGGAGCCCCCGCTGTGAGCGGCAGGACGCGTGCTGCCGGAGCTGCCCCGGCTGCCGGGATGCGCACCGCGCACAGGGCTGCACCCGCACCAGCCGGGGTCAGCGCCGAGGAGCTTGTAAAAGCACAGAGGAACACGGTGCAGTCTGGACAGGTGCACCTTGACCTTTAGAGCTGCTGGCAAAGCAGCCGTTTCACCAGCTCCGCCAGCAGTGCTGAGCTCTCGGGCTGGCGGCCCAACGCGTGCCCTCAGCCCCGGCACAACGGGGACCTCACACCGGCCACTCACCCTCCAAACTCCCATTTCATCGGGGCAGGCTGTGCTACAGCCGCTCCTCACCCTCCAAACTCCCGTTACATCGGGGCAGGTTGTGCTACAGCCGCTCCTCACCCTCCAGACTCCCGTTACATTGGGGCAGGCTGTGCTACAGCCGCTCCTCACCCTCCAAACTCCCGTTACATCGGGGCAGGTTGTGCTACAGCCTCGCACCGGCTGCTCCTGCACAGGGCTGGGTGTGTGAGGGATGGGGCTGCTCCCCACGGCACGTGGGGCAGGACAGGGCTGGAGAACGGTCTGCTGGCTGGGCACACCCATCTTGTCCAGCAGGCAGATGGAAAAACAGAAGAACACAAGGTATTCCAGGCTTCTAGTATTTTAATGCCTGTTTTCATAGTTCTAAAATAGCTCTTTTCCTTGTAATGAAACACAACAATTGCTTGACAATGCCCAAAATAATCCGTTTCCTATTCCACATCCTAGACCTGCGTAAGCACTGAGTCTCAGAGCACTAGAGCCTCTGCGCAGTGCAGCCGTGCGGCTGCACGTGGGGCACGTTTGCACAGCTCTGCTGAGGGAAGCGCGTGTAGAGAACAGAGGCTCGTTCGGGCTACTCTCAATTGCCTTTCAGGGCTGCACCGCAGATGGCACTGTGAAAGCCAGTCTGAACACCGGCTTTGTGGACAGTGCTGTTTCGGAGCAGTCACTGCGGTGTTTGGGAGCAATCACTGCGGTGTTTCGAAGCAGTCACTGCGGTGTTTTAGGGCAGTCACTGCGGTGTTTTAGGGCAGTCACTGCAGTGTTTTGGAGCAGTCACTGCGGTGTTTCGGAGCAACCACTGCAGTGTTTTAGGGCAGTCACTGCGGTGTTTTGGAGCAGTCACTGTGGTGTTTCAGGTCGATCACTGCAGTGTTTTAGGGCAGTCACTGCGGTGTTTCAGGTCAATCACTGCGGTGTTTCGGAGCAATCACTGCGGTGTTTTAGGGCAGTCACTGTGGTGTTTCAGGTCGATCGCTGCAGTGTTTTAGGGCAGTCACTGCGGTGTTTTGGAGCAGTCACTGTGGTGTTTCAGGTCGATCACTGCAGTGTTTTAGGGCAGTCACTGCGGTGTTTCAGGTCAATCACTGCGGTGTTTCGGAGCAATCACTGCGGTGTTTTAGGGCAGTCACTGTGGTGTTTCAGGTCGATCGCTGCAGTGTTTTAGGGCAGTCACTGCGGTGTTTTGGAGCAGTCACTGCGGTGTTTCAGGTCGATCACTGCAGTGTTTTACGGCAGTCACTGTGGTGTTTCAGGGTGGTCACTGCAGTGTTTCGGAGCAGTCACTGCGGTGTTTCAGGTCGATCGCTGCAGTGTTTTAGGGCAGTCACTGCGGTGTTTCAGGGTGGTCACTGCCCCTGGAGAAGCCCCGGAGCTGCTGGTTCTGTGGGTGCTCTGCCACAGCAAAACCCCTGGGCTGGGCGTGTGGTTTTCCCAGTAACCCTCCATAATTATTTATAATTGTTTCTTCTCCAGAGTTAGCACTATCATACAGGCATGGCTATTTTCTTATTATCAAGCATTTGAGAGAAAAAGACTGTTTTGTGGTGGAAATGAGTCACTGGTGTTATTTGCGGAGTCACTGATGTTATGAGCAGAATCATTTAATCAGCAAGCATGGCTGGTAGGACATGATTGCTGCTTAAATTCTTAGTAACTAAGTAAATCAAATATTTACCCCCTTAGAAGTTAATGTTGGTAAGCCCTGCAGCAATGCACTGATTTACAGGGCCAATGCAACATGAATTATTTGTACCATAGTCTTTTATGATGAGTTAAATAGCATTCACTTCAGAAAAATAGCTTTTCAGAAATTGAGACATAGTTATTCGTGACCTTTAAAACATAAGCTCTAGACCGTGGCTCATCCACATGTCTTAAAACCGTCGTATTCCTCCCTGAGAACACGACCAGAGGGTGGAAGGCAGAAACAAGGCAGTGAAATGTTCCTGCTGGGTACCCAGCCTGAGCCCAAGGGAATCTCCCCAGCAGCCTTTGAGGTTTGGAGTGACCTGCAGGCCCGCACGGCTCTGGGCTCCGCTTTCCCACAGACCAGCTCCTGCCGGTTGCACACCCTGCCCGCTGGCGGCAGAGCGGGGGTGCTGGTGGGGGCGGCGGGAGCGGTGCGCCCAGCCCCCGGCAGGTTTTGCCACCCAAGAGAAACTTCTCTTGTTTTTCCAGCCAAGGGAAAGCTGAGGCTTTATTATTGCACACCGATTGTAATTTCTGAGCCGCAGGACAGCTGCAAAATTTGGGTAGGAAATTCGAGGTGTTTTTTTTAAACAGCCACTCATGTTGCTTTCCTGGTGTAAATGCTTTTCAGAGCGCTGCACTAGAGACCGTCAGGATGTAGAACGACTTCTATCAGGCGCTAACTCGGCCCGGCCCAGCCTGTGGCCCGTGCTGTGGCTTGCCCGGCGGCCGGGCGGAGCGCGGTGACCGCGGGGGCGAGCACACCGGGCAGCGGCTGCGGGCGGCACAGCCCCGGCCGATGGCACCGCTGTCCACCGCGGTGCCGCCGCGGAGCAGGGCCCGGCTGCGCCGCCTGCTCTGAAACAGTGTGTGTCAGCACAAACGGCAGTGCGGGTTCTGCCGCGGGGTCGTTTCTGTCTGCGGGCTAAATAAAACCTTCTAGAAATACAAAGGGAATTTGCAAAATGAGAAAATGTTTATACAGTGAAGCACATCACTCTGAAGCAAGAGAAAACTTCAGCTTTGGAGCTAAAAACATCTTGTTCCTGGAGTTTAAGCACTGTCAATGTACGGTACTCAGAGGGAGGTGAGATCAATCTGCTAGGATGCAAGGAAAAAAAAAAATCTTTCTTTTGCTGTGTGTGCTTACAGAGTGCTGTGCTCCAGGCTCATAAAAGCTGCACTGTCCTTTTGGTCCCTCTCCCCCAGCATTTCCCCAGCTCTTGCTACATCTTTCAGAACAGGAATGACTTCAGCTCTGAAATACCGTTGTCCCAGCTGTATTCTTGCACCTCTCTGCCCCATGTGCCAACAGCAAACCTGTGCTGTGGGCCCCAGCTCCCCCCAAGCGCTGGCCGGGGCTGGATGCTTCTGGAAGGGCTGGTTTGTGAACTCAGCTCATCCCCTTTGGCAGAGCAATGCCTAAAAACCCTTAGAAAAGCAAAGCTCCCAATGTGTTTTTCCTGTCTGTTTGTGGTTTTTTCATTTCTAAATTGCTGGTGACGTGTTCCTCAGCAGCTGAGGGCGACTGGTCAGATGAAGGATGGTTCATGCCTCAGGGCACAGCTCCCGCAGTGTCCCCGCTGGCCTCCAGAGCACGGGATGAAGGAAGATGATCTCAAGTCAGGGCAGCAAAACACTGCTTCTGCCTCCCGGCAGACGGAGCGCAGTGACACCACAGACAGCAAACATCCTCCCGGTTAGACAGCGAGTAGCTGTTTGCACGGGCGGAGGGGAAGGGGAGCTCATGGGGCTGCGCGGACCGAGGCGCCGCGGTGCCCGTCACCTCGCAGGGGCTGCCGGGGCGGGAGGGCTCCTTGGAGATCCGCTGGGACTCGGGTGAACCCGCCAGCACCCATCATCCAGTAATGGTTCCGCAGGCTTTAGTAACGGTGGTTACCTTCAGCACACTTTGCTGGAGATGAGTTAATGAAGCTGCCAGAGAGCATCAAGGGCTCGGTAACCAGCACCCTGCCCCGACGGATGCGGGGTGGGGTGAGGAGGGACGGGGCTGAGCCCCCCTCGGCATGGCTGCGGACGGGGTGGCCTCGTGGGACCAGCGCAGGAGCTGGGGTGGCTGGTGGCCGCGGGGCCCTCCTCGCCCACTCGCCGCCCCATGGGATCGGGGACACTGGGGCGCGGAGGAGCTCAGGGCTGCCAGTGACAGTGGTGCACGTACCTAACCAAGCCAACGCTTTTTCCATGCAAAAATTCAGCAACACTTCTGGAGGCTGCACCTCGCTTGGAGCACCCAGTCTGGGCCTAGAGGTAAAATCGGATTTTACGTGGGTGTCTTCATCGCCATTGTTTTGTTTGCCCGGGTCAATGAAGTAGGAGCATGAACAAGTCCCTCGGGTGAGCCCCCTTTTCTCTTCTTCAGGCATGAGACGAGTAGCCACAGAGTGGAGCAGATAATTAAAAATGAGCTTCTGTAGGAGAATGAGAGACTGAAAACCTGCTAATTATGCATCTCCATCCTGCCCCGCACCGCAGCCTGAGGCCAAATGGTGCCGTGCAGCTCAGGCACCCGCTGTGGGCTGTACAGACCCCCTCCCTGCCCACACACCCACAGCTGTGCTTATAGTAGGTGTGTCCTGTTGTGGGAAACCCAGAGAAATAAGAATAAACTTCAAAGCATCTGAGAGCAGGAATGGTGGGATTTAAATCCATAGCGGTTTCTGCTGCAAGTATACTTCTGGGAAGGAGGCTCAGCTTGGTGAGGAGGCTTTTTTTCAGACAAAACTCTTGTTTATCATGTGCAAATTAAATACTGTTCCCACCCTCTCCAGTGGTCCCACAACTGCCAGCATTATCTCAAATGTCTGCCAAATGCCGCCTTTGCAAGCTGCTGTTACATGATGTTGGAAAGACAGCCTTGTGTGAGGTCTGGAGGTGGCTTTGAGAGCTTGAACCGCAGGGAGGACGTCCTGCCCAAAGAGGGTGAGTGGGTTTGCAAGTTGCAGCATCTGAACCAGGGCAGCTTTTTCTTCCTGACCTGGCAGCACATGACAAGCCCTGTGCTCCAGGAGCACACCCTGGCTCCTGTAAGAGGGATTCCTGTGACAGCATTAGTGATGCGAGAGATGGAAATGGCTACCGATGTGAGCAGGCTGCACCGTGCTGACCAGGGACCAGCCTTCCAGGAAGGTCTACTTGCACAAAACCATAATTTATTAAAATGACACTGTCCATCAGAGACCATCAGCAAGGAAGGATTCGGATGCTGGCTGGCAGCAGCACACACGTTGCCTGCGCACAGGTGGAAATGGCCAGCAAGATACCGGTGCTGCTGCCAGGCACACCGAGCAGCCGGGGATGAACACGAGAGCTGGGGACAGAACACAGGGTCCTGGGGAGGGCCTTGCTTACCTGCTGGTTTGCCCGTATTTCTGGAGCTGGGTTCTTTCCGATGATGCAAACCCCTCCCGGTGAGGGGTGCGGATCACCTTGCTCTGGTTCTGCTCACTTGTCCAGAATGATCCCTCTGGTGCCTCCATCACCGCAATGATGTGCCACGGGGCAGGAGCTGCCACCCAAAGCCAGCACCTGTCCACCAGGTAAACCGAAGAATGATCACTGCTTGTGTTAGTTGTGAATACTAGAAAGGGGTGAAAACCTTCCTCGTAGAAATAGTTCCACCTCACATGAGACAAAGTTATCTACTATTAAAATATTAGGTTTGGGACTCAAAGTACCTGGACTAAATCGTTTTGCCAAAACCCTCCCCTACAATTTTAGGTTATTCACTTATTCACTGACCTTTGTTTGTCAGGCATAAGAAGGGAAGAAGACAATTTCCCTGCTGCCCGCAGTCGGCTCCAGCCTCCCCAGGGGTTTGCAGGAGTGTGGCTGTGGGGCTGGTGGGGTCGGGGTGCGTTCGCCGTGTGCTTCTGGAACATGTGGCCAAACCTCAGCTTTTGCTTCACACTAACATAACTCATACTCACAAAACAATAGCTGCAACTTGACCCTGAAAGTGCCGAGTTTCTTGTGTCCAGCGCAGCACCCAGCCCCAGCCAGCCGCTGCCTCTTGGCTCCCTCCCCTTCACCCAAACGGGGCCTTCTTGTGGCTAACGTGGCAATTGCTTGCATGTCAGAGAACAATTTTGGGATGGAGCTATGTGCCTTTAAGCCATGTTTTATATCATCATTGTTGACTCTTCCCGCTTTAGAAAATAATTTATTCTGCTGTTGTGTTAACTTTTCCTTTCATCTCCTTTCACAACCAATAAATTTGGAAACATCTGCCTAAGAAAAGTCACCTCCAGTCTTTAAGAGATTTGATCTCTTCCGCTTGTTGTCAAGTTATTTCTCTCTTATGTGAATACAAAATGCAGATGTTTATGGTAAAGCACACGGTGAAAAAGATGTGGATCTAAATTCCTCAGATTCTTTCTATGAAATGTGATCCTGTTCAAAAGCCGTTCCTGGATGGGATGCAGAATGATGGCAGAAATGCAGATTTCTCACAGAGGTAGAGAGCGGGCACATTTCAGGGCTGCTGCACCATGCTGTTGGAAAAATGGGCCCACCAGAGCCTCTGAATAACCTACTGAATAACCTACTGAAAAATAGCTACTTCCCAACTGCGATGTGATATGTATATGTGCATAGTTTTATATATGTAACACTCTGAAAGTCCATTGTGATTAATGGACACGGACTAATAAACCCTGTTTCTTTGGCCACCCGAGCAGGCAGGGTGGTCAGGGCAGCTGTAGAAGTGGCTCCCACGTGATGAGACCCCACGAAGCGAGTTCTCTGAGGAGCCGGGGCCGCGTCCCCGGGCAGCGTGTGACAGCCGCGGCCAGCCGGGCGGTGGGACACGCTGCTGGGGCGGGCCGGTCGCGTCCCCATGGCCGGGCTTGCGCAGGCAGTTCTGCTGGGGAACACCAGCTGTGGGCGATGGGAGCAGGGCAGCGCTGAGCCGGGGCGGTTTCTCGCTGTGGCCGTGCTGCACTGACCCACGTCGGTGTCGGTATTTCGTGCACGTTTCCCGGTAACGTTGTGACACACTGCAGTGTGCGCTGTTTGAGCTCACATCCTCCGCTGTTCGGTACTGAAACCTCCCGACTGTAATTTTCCACTGCTAAGAGCAAAGCTGCTTAGGAAAGGCTTTGATGCAGACAGGTAAAAGATGAGGAGCATGAAGAAGTAACGTTTCAGTGTAGAAAGTATTGTTTAAAACACACATGTGTGATTTCGTGGTGGTGCATACTGAGCAACGTTCGCAGGTAAGCTGGTATGGGAGCAGGATGTTTTCAGTACATAAATAAAACTGTGGAAAAGGCTTCTGCCTTGAGATGCAACTCCAAATGGTGGAAAATTAGAATAGCTTTCTTCTTAATAATGTTTTTCTAACATATATATGGAAGTGGGACTGGTACTGTGATTTCAGCAGAAGAAAAGATCAAATGAATAAGCAGTTGCTGTATTCTGTGCAAACCAGCCCAAAATAACTCAGAGACTGGTAATAAGACCGTTTCCTACAGACGCGCAGGTATTTGTGTGCGCCGACCCCCACCTGCTCCAGCACCTCCGGCTTTGCCATCACCGCTGAGCGGAGCGTCTGCTCCCCCGCAGGCATCTCGCACGGCCCACGGCACTACGGGGATGTCCCCAGGTGTCCCTGGGGCTGGGGACATCTCCGCACATGTCTGCAGCTCGTGGCGTGGCCCTGGTGGCGCCACCCACGTAGGTGTGCGTGGGTAGGAGGTGGCTCGGGCGGGTGCGGGCTGTGCCTGTTCCCACGTCACCCCGTCTGGGTTCCATAAACCTCGTCTGCCTTTGACTCTGCAGAGGCACCGCAACTCGTGTTTTCCGTGGAATTTCTAACACCATATAAAGCTGATTTTTCTGGTAGTGGGAAAATGAAATGTGGGCTATCTCTGAATTCATTTTGCTGAAGCTAAAGCAGGAATAGCATGTGTGACATGACAAAAACTCAGCGTTCAATCTAACCTTGTAGTTAGATATTATTAATAATAAATGCACACCAGGTAATCTCGTGATGACCTTGAAAATGAGTAAGAAATCTTGTCTGCCAGGTCACAGTTCCTCAGGCATTTTTGAAAAGGAAATCCATATTTTACTAATTTTTTTAAAAGTACTTTCTCCTATTCTGCACACACACAATTTTATCCAATTTCATGGAATGACTTACATACACACTAAAAAAATCCCACTGATCTTGGTATTTTATGTGTAGGTACTGTATTTACTATGGGCAAATGAAGAAGAAATGAAATTCAACTTCAACCACATTTCAATTTGCAAGTTCTGAAAAATGTTTCTGGAAGGTAGCTAATAAATGTGACGGATGTGCCCAGCAGTAATTGATCATTTATTTTAAAAAAATCCTGGCAAACATTTAATTATATTATTCATTAAAATGTTCCCCTTGCGAGACATAATCTATAAAAATGATCTATCTAATAACTATGATGTCAGTGAGCTAAGATAGAGGGTGAGGATAAACTGGGATTCCAAGAGGCAAATTACAAATGTGAATTCTCTTGCAGGTTAGTGCAGGTGGGCCCTGTGTCCGCCCGGCACCTGTGTGATTTATGCCGAACGGCCTTTCTCCCACTTGTTCGGAGTACGTTGTTTTCAAATACTTCAGAACAATTTAAGGTTTCCAGTGTTGGGAAGAGAAAAGCCGCGTGCTGGACACACGCTGTCCCTTTCAGGCTGCGCGGCTGCGGCACGAGGAGCAGCGGGTCCTGCCCAGCCCTGGGCTTGGCCCTGAGCCCCCACGTCAGCCCTGTGCGGCTGGAGCCCCCAAATCGCTGGGGTCTCTGTCTCACCACGTCCCCCCTCCCTCCGGGGAAGAGGCGCTGGGCTTCGTGAGGGTCCTTCTGGGTCAGTGCTTGAGGGACCCGCCCTGAGCTGCAGCGGGGACCCCCCCCGAACCATGAGTGGGGCTGCAAGGTGGCCATGGGTCGTTCCTCTGCCAGTCCCGGCGTCCTGCACGCAGGAAGGGGCTGAGCGGGCAGTACAGGGGGTGTGGTACTGTGGGCACTAGGGACGGGGAGGGCGGTATGGATCGTATGGGCAGTGCAGGAGGTATGGGTGGGTACGGGAGGCATGGGTGGGTATGGTGTGGATGGTATAGGCAGTGTGGGCTGTAAGGATGGTATAGGTGGTACAGATGGCATAGGTGGTACGGGCAGTATGGGCAGTATGGATGCTATAGGTGGTACGGGCAGTATGGGCACTGCTGGGGACAAGGCCACAGCCAGCGCTCAGTCCGGGGGCCGCTTGGCTCGGGCTGTTCCCACCACCGGCAGGAGGGACCCGGCGGGGGTTTCTGCCCCCCATCCCAGGGCAGTGGCCAGGAACAGCATTGTGACCAGGAACGGCACTGTGGCCAGGAACAGCATCGTGAGCAGGGCACCGGCAGAGGCTGGGGAGAGGTGACACTGAGCTGTGTGGGTTTGGCATCACATGAGGCCACGTGGCTGTGGGGTGGGGGGCCAGGGGCTCCAAGTCTGTCCCTCGGCCCAGGGGAGCCCTGGGTGCGTCAGATGTGCTCGAGCACCAGCTGCTGACAACTGCCACCCATTACCTAAATCAAAATCCTCATTAAAATGAGCGAATAAAACATTGCCAGGTAGCTCTAATTAGTTTGAATAGCAAGAAAAAATAAACCAAATTAAGGACTAATGGAAACCGTTGCCCTATTTTAGATGGTGGTGATCTGGTTTTGAGCAGATAAACAATAAAGGGTTTATCCTTGGGGAGCTGCAGTGTCTTGGAGAGGGATGCAATGTCTGTGACTCTATCTCACAGGAAAAGAAGCAAAGCCCTGCATTAAACTTTGGTTTAGAAGATGGCCAGAACTTAAGTGCAGACCTAATGAGGGACTGGCACACCTTAGAGCAGCGTCTGCCTTGTCAGTGCCAGGGATTGGACATGAAATGCAGTCCCCGGTGCCTGAGCCACCTCTGCAGGGCACGGGGACCCCTGGCCCTTCCACCAGCTGCCAGGCCTTGCACAGCCCCCACCAGCAGCTGCCCACCCTCAGCCCCTAATGAGCCCCCAGCTGGCCAGGGCTCTTAAACCAGGCCCAGAAGGGCTGTGCTCAAGGCTGTAGGGAGGACTCTGCTTCAATGAGAGCTGCAAACACAGGTAGGAGTGTCTTATCTTTCTTGAATATGGCTTGCAAAGGAAGCAAGGGTGATTGAAGCACTTGTTTTCGCAGTGAGCAGGGTTTCAGTGCATCCTCTGCTGAATTAGACACAGACTGCTGTATCTCCTGGGTACAGGATGGTCTCCAGACCGACCAGCCCTGCAGCTCCTCCTGTGCTTGTCCCTGGGGGGCAATAAATGCTCCAAGTGAACAATAAGGTTTTGGGTGGTTTGGGTTCCTGCAGGCAGCAGCTGCTGCTGGTGCTTGTTTGCTTTGCTGCCAGACTCTTGGAACACAGCCCGGGTGCCGGTCCCCAGGGGTGCCGGTCCGGTCCGTGGGCCGGTCCGGTCCGTGGGCCCGTCCCCGGGGTGCCGGTCGGGAGCGCTGCTGTCGGGAGCTGCGCGGCAGGGGGCGCTGTCGGCGAGGCGGAGCCGCTGCTCGGGCCCCGCTCCGCGGGACGGGGACAACGGCGACCCCGCGGGACAGGGCGGACCCGCGGAACAGGGACCCCGCGGCGACAGCGGGGGTCCGGCCGGCACGGCGGCTGCTGGAGCAACGGAGATGCGGTGTGCGCGCATCTCCCGCGGGAAGCGCAAAGCCTGCGGGTTAATCGCCCGTTCTAGCAGGACAGAAACGAGACCGAATCCCAGCGCCCCTGGTCCGTGTTTCAGTCCGGCTCGGTGTGTTCCCGCGGTGAACAGGCACCCGGGCTGCAGGGCTGTGTGGGGTGTGCGCGGTGCCAACAGGAGCGGAGCCAGCCTGCTTTTCTGGTAGAGTACCTGCAAGTTACTTTGGAATCAAAAGCAGTACTATTAGTTATTACTGTTTGTAACAACCTGATTCCTTTCTCATCATGAGTTTGAAATAACTTCAAGTAATTTGAAAAACTGTGTCTGTACCATCCTGGAGCAGTGTTTGGGGAGGTACTAACTAGAACCCACCAGATATTTCTCCGCAATCACAAGCCCTGTCTTTCCTTGCATTCATTTGCTGGCTTTTCCACATTGTTCATGGGAAAATAAGGTGTATTTAGCTGTATCTGACCCCAGAAAGACAGCACAAGAATATTGTTTCCCCCTGTACAGCTCTCTAAGTCGAGGCATAGCTGAGTTGCAGAGAGAACACAACCCTCATGGCTGATGTGGGCAGAACCCGGGCCCCGGGGATCCTGCCTGGTGTGTCCAGAGCCAGGGTCTCACCCTGCAATAATCACTTTTGCAAATGTCACAGTTGTATCTTGCTTCAAAATTCCGTATTTCCAGGGCCTTTTCTCTAATATATAATCTTGTACCTCTCAAATAGAAGTTCTGCCCTAGGCAAAAATAATCTCCGTCAACCCTGGTGATGTTCTGTGGGCTTTGAGGCGTTGTACCGATGTATCAGGTGAGCTGTTCACGTTTGGGCAGTGCTTTCACTGCCAGATTAATAAGGCTGTGACTTCTGCTGCCATCTCTGAATGCTGTGGTGTTGATGCCTGGTGACTTAGGTAGCTGAGATGGG
Organism: Pampusana beccarii; assembly: GCA_013399365.1. Lineage (NCBI taxonomy): Eukaryota > Metazoa > Chordata > Aves > Columbiformes > Columbidae > Pampusana > Pampusana beccarii. Next base: position 191,271 of record VWYH01011140.1, read on the forward strand.
CCTTGCAGTTGCTCTTTAAACAAAAAAAACCCCAGCATTGTGTTCAGTAACGTTACAGAAATCCAGATAAATAAAAGTGAAAGTGAAGCACTGCACAGACAATGTTGAAAGGCATCTCCATTCCAGTGGGGAGCATGCGCCTCCGTGCAGCATCTTCCTCCACATCCCTGGCACTGGGGTTTTGGCTGTGCCTCTTGCAGATTTCTGAAGTCAACTTAGCATTTATGTACTTGTTACTTTATGTTGTCAAATTACAGAGCAAATCTGTTTTTTTTTCAGCCTGAGCTGGACAGCATTGAACATGTTTGATATGCAGCTATTGACCACAGTGGTGGACCCTGCGGCTGCATGGGGAGGAAAATGTATCATTTCAGTATGAGGTTTTTGCCTCCTGTTTGTCTGTGTTTCCCAGTTTCTGTTGCCAGTAGCCGTCTCTTGCAGCATGCCCGTGTCAAACAGTGGGTTTCCTCCAAGGGAAACATGTCTGGTTACCAGGCACAGCTACAGCGTGTGTGGGAGCAGGGTTTGCATTGCCAGGCTCTCCCACGCTGGCACTGGTGGACATTGCTCTCTGTTACAAGGCTTTAATATTGCAGTGTTTATCTATAAAAAAAGTTCAGGCACCGTAGTGACCTTTGCGTGTAGGTGTGTGTCAGCATGACCCTGGCTGCTTTTAATTCCTGTTTCAACTGCTGCTTACAAAGGCGTTATTTTGAGAGAGGAGAGGAGCAGGAGCCTGAGCATGGCAGAGAGGGTCACAGTCTGCAGGAGTGCAGACTGCACGGGAGAGTTAATTAGCTCACACCACCATGTAGGAATGTCCTCCGGAGTATTGATTTCAATAAGTTTTTGCTCAATTAGTGTCTGTCTTGGGGCAGATGTCGTTACCCTTCCACTTCCCGGGGCACTGGAAACCTGTTTCCCTGATGTGGGCTTTGCCGCAGCGATCTGTCTCTCGGTATTTTCTACTGGGGGGGTTTTCCTCATCTGTGTGCATGAGGATCTCCTGTGCCCATTCTCTTGGGCACGCCTGCCTCGCCTTGGGCCAGCCCCTTGCTCCCACGCTGCTCTGTGCAGAGAGGCCACCGAGTGCGTTGTCCCCGTGACATGCCTGGGGTGGGCAGGCCATGGGGATGGAACGTGGCTGGGGCCGGCACCAGTCACCCCAACGAGGATGTCCTCATGTGGAGCAGCTCTTAGAGAAGGCTGAAACACCTCGTCATCCTTTACACAGATTTTTCAAAGTCTCTTTTCTTACTGTTGTGTACTCACTGCTGGTCCTGTCCAAGCCCCCGCAGATGGGGCTGGAGGAGCGTGGCTGGTCCCCTGCACCACTGAGTGTCCCCAGAAAGCTGCAGCGGGGGGGTTTCTCACCACAAGACTCCTCGCGTTGAACTGAGGCGAGGAGGTGGGAAGGCACTGTGGGAAGCACCGAAGATGTGTTATGTGAATACATTTTCACTTTCTGCTTCATCACGACGAAGCCAGGCAGCATCCAGCATGGGAGTGCTGCCCAGATTGAAACCTTCACGTAGGAAGGTCTCGCTCCCCAGGGATGCTCTGCTGGGAATGTGTTTTGCCAAGAAGTGACTTACGGGGCCGGGGAAGATCGCGAGGAGTGGGAAGGCCACGTAATGCCCAATCAGGCTGCTGCCTTTGGAAAATGTCAGCCAAAGGATGATTATGGAGATACGGTACTTGGAGGAAATATGCTTGGAAGGAGAGCGTGCAAACTGGAGTAATAGCGACGAGAGTTGGCATGCTGGAGTCTTCAGGATTCACAGGGGAAAAAACGACAACTGTTGCTGCTGGGAACTCGCAGCCTCTGCATTTTCAGTCGCTCTTTGGCCAGAGTGCCAGTTAAACTATTCCCCAGCCTCGTCCCTGGCTGCGCAGCCCTGCCCTGTGGCTGCTGACACACACCCCACCTGCCAGTTGCGCTGGGGAGGTAGCTCAGCCTAAAACAAAGGCAAGAAAGGTGGGTTATTGCTGGGCGTTGAGTGTCAGCAAGCACAGCTCCCTGCTCTGAGCGCGTGGGCTGGGGAGGGCGGTGGGAGCAGGGGGTGCAGCGGTGGCTGCAGCCCGGGCCGGGGACACCCGAAAGCTGCGGGTGCCCTCGGGGGGTGAGCTGGGGGGCAGCGGCTGGACGGGGGTTTTGCCACGGCCGTGCTGGGCACGGGGGGGCCGTGGTGTGAGCTGCCACGGCGGGTGAGTGGGCGACAGCAAGTGAACCTGAACCAGCAACTCCGGCTTCATTCCTGATTGAGAGGGCAGGTTTATTGTAACAAAATTGCTTTTTCTTGGTTAAATTCCGTTACTTCAGAGCTTTATGAAAAATAAACGTGAATGCCCTTTTGGAGCCGGTGTTTGTATCATCATGCAACTGTATTACAGAGCTCAGTTACGGACGTTTTCTGGGTTTCAGAACAAATCATGCCATATGTAGAGGCTTACATTCCTGAGAAATGTATTTGCTTGAAGTCATGGTGTTTTCTATAAAACCTCAGATCAGTGATGAGGTTTAAGTGAATTATTATCATTTTGAAGTGCTACATGGGAACAAGGGGTATAAAAGACCTTCTCTGAAGAAAGCGTAGTTGCTGGGGCAATTCAGGCTGAGGTTGCAATGGAAGTTGACCTAATTAGACAATTTATAGATATTCAGTTACCTAATTTAAATTGTCTGTGGTGTAGGTGCCAAAATAAATCTCGTTTTACCTCCCCTCTGCCAAGCCTTCTGTTTGCAAACGTATTATGTTTTAAAACAACACTGGAGCAGCATTCCACGTTTCTTTTCCAAGGCCCTTTCACTTTTAGAGTCGCCGTCGCAGCGCACTGCACACGAAGTGCCCTGTGGTCTCGCAGAGGTGTTTTCAGGTAGCAGAGCAGTTCAGAAGAGCAGCCGCTCGCGCCCAGCTCTGAGCGGAGCCCCCGGGGCAGCAGGGTCTGCTGGTGCCGGTGCCCGGTGCCGCGGGCCGGCGTTACCGCGGGCAGCGTGAGCCCAGCACAGCCCGGGCTCGGTGACCGCGGTGGCCACAGCAGAGCGGGGGTTGCTCAGGGCAGCTCCTCGCTGAGTCGCGGCCTGTCGCGGTTCTCCTGGTGTCTGGTAACCCGGCTCTGCTTCGGGTTCATTGCATCCCGTCCTGCCACGTCTGTTGTGGCTTGCTGAAAATGTGTGAGATGTGAACACTGGTGTGCTCTGCAGCCAGGTGTGGTGGGCGGCAAGTCTGTTCACAAGGGCCGGTGTGACCCAGCTTTGGCTGTTGGGCTGCAGTGCTGTAGCAGCCACACCAAAGGCCCTCTGCGCAGGAGCAGCCGCGGTGTGTGCGCCGCAGCCAGGCTGCGCCACCTGCCCCGAGAGGAACCGCTGCTCTCTGCCCTGCCCCAGTGTCAGTACTCGTGGGTTGTGCTCGTGTCACCCCCGGGCTGCTCCGCCAGCTCTGTGACCATCAGTGCTGCAGCTCTGTCCCCTCGCGGTGTGGGTCCGTTCCCCAGTGATGTGGTTCCATTCCCCTTCCCCTCTCTGGGTTCATTCGTGGTGTAAAGGGCGGCAGCTGGGGCGTCATGCTGACAATGGGCACTACGTATGGAGTGGTTTAATTTGGAAGTCCTGATGGATATACTGGATATTGGGAGCTTAATGTGTTTTTATATTTAGCACCGGTACTGCAACTATTCTAATCTTCTTAGCAAAATTGTATTCAAAAGGGTATGATCCATGTAATGAGGTGAAACAGGCAGTCTCACTGGGAAAGCAGTCTGGTGCAAATGTAAATTGTAGGCATCTCATTAGTCTAGTAAATGACCCTGTCAAAATATAGCCTTTTCCTCTGCAGAAGGAGCTGGTGGGGTTGCAGAAACGCTGTTACCCCAGGCCAGGAGTCCCTGGCCGCGGTTGTTCCCTCCTCGGCTCCGGTCGGTGCAGATCTGGTACCCGGGAAGGGCTGTGGCAGCCGGGGCATCGCTCCATCGTGGGTGCTGTGTGAGCACCATAAGCAGCTGCTCTGTAATGTAATCTCTAACATTTAAATGCTGCGAAAGAAGCAGCTGACAGCTTGGATTAATCCAGCATTTGAGGAATGAATATTATTTCCTCTGTATTGCAGCACCACGGGGAGCCAGTGCCGAGCTCTCCCCGTGGGCGGGAGCCCTGGGCGCTTGGATCTGCATCCAGCTAGGCTGGCCAGAGATGAAAATAAAACATCTTGGCTGATGTTTTCTTACGGCAGTTCTCACGAAGTGAGGTGGTGGATGGGAATGCAGCGAAATAACAAAGGGCGGCCCGAGCAGAGCTGCATGTTGGAGTCAGATGGCAAAGCTGCAGCACTAGCGGTGGTGGAGGCCCAGGCAGAGGGTCGTTCCTCAGCTGTGGGTGAGCAGGTACAAGCAGCAGAGACACTGCGGGCTGCGGTTCATCGTCACCGCAGAACGGCTCTGGGCAGTTCCCAGGTGGTCACTGTTCAGCAGCTCCCGAATGTCAGGATGCCAGCGGTGTCTGGTGAAAAATGTGCGTGGTGCTCCGGCTGCTCCTCACACACAGCCTTTTGGCTGAGGAGAAAGAACATAGAAGTAAAATCTGGTTTGCTATGAGAACTGAGAAAGAAAGGTGCAGCAGTGGTAAGGTATGAATACTTGAATTCAAATATTGCCTATTCTAAAAAGGACAAAATGTGGCTTAGACCATGGGGTTCATCTAATGCTTTCAGATCATTGAAAAAAATAATTTGTTTCTATTAGGACTTTGCTACAGCTGAACCTGGAGGGATTTAGGTCACCTTTTCCAGTTTTTCCTCTATGACCCGAGAGCTGTAACCTTACTTTTTAAAACTCGCAAGTATTTCCAAGATGTGACACTGCGCAGCATCGTGGGTTGTGTGATCAGAGCACAAGTGCTGGTGATGTGCTTTCTGCCGGGAGCATTTACAGCCTTAATTCTCTCTCTCTTCTCAAACTGCTGTGTGTGCCCCAGGGGCCTCGCACGCCAGGGCCGGGGTCTCTGCCCCGCGGGTCTGGGTCCTGCTGCATCCCACCTGGAACTCGGGGATGCCTCCGTGTGCTGGTGGCGTTCGTGTGTCTGGTTGCAGGGAGGTGTTATTGCATGAAAACCGGAGCGGTGTGGGTGGCGTGTGACAGCGCGGAGCTGACACCCGGCGCGGAGCTGACACCCAGCGCAGAGCTGACATCCAGCCATCGTGGTGCACCTGGTGCTGCACCTGCTGGGATGCTGGTGGGAGCTCATAGACCTTGATGGGGTTTTTCCGTTTACCACAGTATGGAGCATTGGCTGTGTATCATATTCTTTCCAAACTCATTATCTTAGAGTAAACAAGGTTCTAAAGGAGACAAAAACATTTCAATTGCACCGCAACCCTTGTGGAAATGGCCAGGCCATCATGTAAATATCAAAAATAGTATAGATACTCGTATGGAGCATTGTGTTCATAGCTGAACTCCTCTTCTGAAAAATATACTGTATGGTTTTGGTTTGCCCTGAGTTACACAGGAAGATTGTGCTTCTGCCGTAATTGTTTTACTCCAGGATTCTTTTCTCCTAATAACTAAGGCTGGAACTTGCTTGCGTAGCATGGCTTTTGGTCGCAGCTTTTGCACAAGATAGAAATGGAGCTCCCTTGGAAAGTTCAAAGGGTTTCTGTGCCTTTTTCAGAGCTTGCTTTTCACTGCCCTACAGCTTCCCCCTCCCGCCCGGATTTCTGCCAGAATGAGAAGAGCTAAGGTGTCTTAACTGTTCTGTTGTAGCACTTGTCTGAGGAAGCTTGGAAACGTGTGGGAGCCTATTTGTTTAAAAGGGGGGGAGGAAATCCTGTTGTCATTTGCCCAGGCAGCTCCTCCCCATCAGCATCCCTGGGAGAAACAAATCACGCTGGTCAGGATCTCGCGAAGCTCAACCCAAGGCGTCGGGCCCCAGGTCTCTCTGGCGCTGTGCCTGGAGCGGCTCTGCTCCGGGACAGGGGGCTGTCACAGCACCCGGGGACTGCTGTCCCTGCCCCCCCGGCGGGGAAACCGGTGAGTGGTACACGTAGGGATACGGTTTGCTTTTCGTGCTCATCCGTCTGTGTGAGGTGTGGTTGACAGGCACCTGTTCGGTTGCAGAGCAGCCATGTTTCTGCTGGTGGAGCAAAGCTCCATCACCCGCTCGGGGCAGGGAAACCTGACCAGGGGTGTAGGTGTAGGGAAAAATTTAATGAAGCATAACAAGGGCAAGTGTAGAGTCTTGCATCTGGGTAGGAACAACCCCAGGTTCCAGTATAAGCTGGGGAACAACTTGTTATACAGCAGTGTAGGGGAAAGTGACCTGGGGGCCCTGGGGACAGCAGGGTGCCCATGAGCCAGCAGCGGGCCCTGGTGGCCAGGAAGGCCGATGGGACCTGGGCTGGATGAGAAGGGGGTGGTCAGCAGGTCAGAGAGGTTCTCCTGCCCCTCTGCTCTGCCCTGCTGAGACCACATCTGGAATATTGTGTCCAGTGCTGGGCCCCTCAGTTCCAGAAGGACAGGGAACTGCTGCAGAGAGCCCAGCGCAGCCACCAAGATGCTGAAGGGAGTGGAGCATCTGCCGTGTGAGGAAAGGCTGAGGAACTGGGGCTCTGGAGCTTGGAGGAGACTGAGGGGTGACCTCATTGATGGGATCAATATGGAAAAGTGGGTGTCAGGAGGTTGTAACAGCACGGGCTGCTCGCTCAGAGACAAGCAACAGCAGAGCGAAGAGCTGCACTCGTCACCCCTCGGCTCCTGCGTGTCCCGTTGGCAGGTTGATTGTTCCCAGTCCCTCGGTGCCATTTCAGTGGTGGGGGGCAGGAGCACCATTTGGGGGGTCGGGGAGCGGCTGCAGCCTCAGGGCCCCACTGTGCAAACCCAGCCCCGCTGTGCAAACCCCACTTTGGGTGCGGGAACTGGGAGGCGAGAGAGGGAAAGTCCTGGCGAGGTGCAGGTGGCTTCGTCCAGCACCCCAGCTCAATTCTGCCCCGGCAGCCGCCATCCTGGGGGTGTTGTCTTTGGTTTGTCTCTTGCCTGTGTGGCAGAGTAGTAAATTCCCACTTTATGTAATAAGAAAAAGTACCAATCTTTTGCTGTTGGAAGAGATCCTTCAAAACGTGTGCGGGCGAGTGCTCTGGGGCAGCTGCAGTGTGGGGAAGCAGCCGTGGGGCTGGAAGGCGTGGGATGGCGTGTGCACGTTGATAGAGCCACGGCCCCCGCTGCCCGCTCCCTGCCGAGTGGAGCCCTCGCCATCCTGCTGCTGCAAACAGGGAGTCGGGGCGATGGGAGCAGGACGGAAAAGCAGGCTGAACTGTATTTGCGTAGTTATTCGCATTGAAGTGTTTTGGTTGAGCCGTCTTTACCCCACTCTCACAGCGATCTCAAGCACACGTTTAAGTACGCAGTTTTTGCGTGTTTAAATAACTCAGTTCCAGTTATGCAGATGATGTGAATACATCTGGTACAGCTGAGGCACCGCATCAAACCGCAGTATTCGCTCTCTGCATGTCAGGCGTTTTGCTGCGGACTCCAGGCTCGTTAGTTTGGTCATACGAAGAGTACTTGGCTAGTTAGGAAACCACAGTGTTTTATGAAACAGAAGCTTCTTTCCTCTCGTCTGTTGCTTCATTTAAAATTTAAAAAGTGTGTATCTTGGTAAACCTCCTTGCCCTTTTACATAAAAATCTCTGTAGCTGGTGCATTAAGCTGCTTCTCTGTCATTATTTGCGAATTTGTAACCCCCTAACAGGGTGCTGATTTCGTGCACCGCTCATGATTTCATCCTGTTCACATCATTGTTTTGAAGCCATTAGGAAAATAATCTTTTTCATGAGGATTTGTTTGCTTTCCTGCAGGCAGAGGGAGCCTAAGACTGAATAGCCGCAGCCTTCACTGAGCTGATATTTGCTTTGCTGTTTTGCCCTGATATTCAAAGGCTTATGTAGGAGGCGGAAGAGTTTATGAAAACAAAAACAGAGGAAAAAAAAACCCACGACAGTCTGTGTGTTCATTTTCAGCCAGCTCTGGTGCCCAGACCAGAACCAGGTCAGGACCTACAGCAAGATGAAGTTAAAAAATGAGAAAGGAAAGAGCATTGCATGGTTCTTACATTCGTTTTGAAGTTATTTAAAGTGTAGTAACCCAAGAAAAAGGATGAAAAAATGGGTGTCAAAACGAGTTTTCAGAGTGTTTTTGTCTGCCGTCTGCAGTGCTTGCACTGGAGAAGTCCCGTCCCTTTCTTGTGACATCCTGGGCACTCAGGGAAAGTTTTGACTGAGTTTTCCTTTCACATACTTGATTTTTTTTTTTTTTTTTGCATAACTAAATTGTAGCAAAAAGCATAAATCGCACCACGATAACCTGTGGGGTGGGCTGTTAGTTATCCAAAAAGTATGCTTCCCATTGAAATACAGTGGCACTTGTCTTAACAGAAAATTTTTAAGTGATACAAATAGTGATGCTGAATCTTTGTATGCAAACATTGATAATACACCATTTTCCTCTATGTCAATATAGATAAATGTATCTTGAGAACCTACAGTACTGGAGGTTAAAACATAAAATTAACTTGCATCTAAGAAATTAAGCTGTTTTAATTTATATTTATTGTTTAAAAACAACCATAGAAAGCTTCTTGTCATAATTTATTCTTGAAATGAGTCTTGCCTTGAGGGTTACCATAGTTACAGATGTTTCTGATTTTGTAATGTAAGCACAATCAACATTTACTGCACAATGAGAGCATCTAATTGATTTTTCTAAGTGGAGAGGAGAAAACGAGTGCTGGGCAAGACGCGTGGGGCTTAATTGCAGGTTTCCGGGGGACCCGGTGATGTGATCGTGCGTCAAAGGGCTGTGATGGCTTGAACAACAAATGTTAATGCTCATAAATAATTTGACAAATGGCAAGATTAATCTTATGAGCTGAGAGGAGTCATGGAGTGGAGTGAAATTAAGGGTTGGCGTTCAGCTGTGGCATCCCCTGCCGAGCCCCAGTTCTGCTGGAAGGGCCCCCAGCATGGGGCTGGGGGGGGGAACAGCCCCCCGGGACCCCCAGCATGGGGCTGGGGGGTGGTCAACCATCCTTGTTTTGTAGATGAGAGTGGGAAGTTGCACTTGCACGGAGCATCCCCAAACCAGAAGCCAAAATCTGAAATGTAGGAAATAGTGTGGGGAGGACGGAAAGAACAGGAGGAAGGCACAAGGCAATGTCACAAGGTGCCTGCATCTTGTGATGCCGCTGTGACACAGCCTGGAGAACTGAAAAAGTGCCTGGGTGTCCCACCTCCCACCCTGCATGTGCTGCAAGCCCTTTGGGATAGTGAAGTCTTTTCCGTGCTATAGATATCTATTCGCTGTGGCTGAGTGTGTAGTTTGTGGTGAACGACAGCCGTGAGAAGCTGTAATCCGTCTGTTCTGGAGACCTGGAGACCAGGCTTGTGGGGTCCCAGTGCCACCAGCGGTGCCAGGCTGGGCTGAGCCCGGGGCGCGGGGGGCTGAGGCTGATGGGCTGACCCGGGGTTCTGGCACCAGCTGCAGCATCTTCCCCTCCCCAGCCCTGGTGTGGGCTGCTGCCGCCCCCCCCCCCGGCTGCTGCCCCCGCCGCCCCGTGCCCCGCACTGAGAGCCGTCAGCTCCCCGCGGCCGCACAGCCGCTTCTCTGGTCACCAGCCGTCCTCATCGCCTGCTCTTCAACGGATCTGAAACGTCAGCTAGCAAGGAAAAAAGTATTTTTGCTGTGAAATTTTTAAAAATGGTATTTTAAAAAATGGCATTTTAAAATGTTTGAGCCAAGTTAGCCATGTTTACAACAATATTTAAGTCATAAGCGTGAAGATCTGGTTATGTAGTGTATTATTTTTCACAATTGCCTTGTTCCACCTTCATAATAACAGAAAATAGTGATTCGTGTTGTGCAGAAACAGCGTCAATTTACACTGAGAAAAGTAAATCCATTCTCCATTTCTCTGGCTTGAGGGACTGTCACTTCAGTAAAATGTGTGAAGTCTGTTTTTAAATGTAATCTCATTTTCTGAAATTGCCTCTCACTAGGACATTCTTATTCCTTCTTCCCTGGCTGTTTGATTGTTTCGAACTACTCTTAATCAGGAAAGGATGGGATCGGGAGGGAGGTATCTGAGGGAGAAAACAAGGTGGATTAAAGCGTTAAGGCTGTAGAAAATCAGGAAAGATGAGGAATTTGAGTTTCTGTCACCAAAGGCTAACGCTTCCGTGATTCGTAAGAGCAGTCTAATGGCTGATGTGCAGAACATCAGGCTAAACTCTTGTCTCCTTAAACTTGTTTTCCTTGTCTCCTGCTGTTACCCAGATACAACTTTTTTTTTTTTTACTGTTTTGAGGAGATTCAGGAGATGAGATAAAAGCAAATGATGTGAAGAGACATATGGTACAGTGATTTGTGGAATAACTTGTGTTTCCAGGCTGCTCGGGGTTGCTCTGGTGATCACATCCTGGAGCCGTCAGCCGTCTGTCGGCAGCTGTGGTCCCACGGAACCTCGGCCACTGTGTCCCACAAACCTTCTTTCTAGTTAGAGCTTCAAAGACAATGGAAATTCCTTAAGAAAACAGAAACTATTTAGGAAAAGTGTTAAAATGTGTAAGGAAAAATGCACAAACGTGAGCTAGACCCGAGGGTACTTTAAGAATTAAATTACGTTTTTCATTGAATGGTGACAGGAGATTGTTTCCCATGTGGAGAGTTGCCTGGGAGTCCACAATGCTCATAAACTCAGTGAAGTTGGATATTAACCACAATTGTACAGCTGAACAGAACTGGGAAATGGAGATGGAGTAAAGGTGTTCTTTTACAGAAGCCCTGGTGGGAAATGAAACAAACAAACAAACCCAAAAAAACCCTGCTCAGCCTCTTTTAAAAAGGAGATAAGTCCTTCCTATAGTAAAATAAGCATAAAAATGAACTTTATTCTTTTTTCTGACTTGAAATACACGTGAGGTTGTCATGTTGTGACAGCTGGAGCGCACTGTGTGAGGCAAAGAAACAGCTCAAGAGAAACATGGAAAGCAGAGAAATGCACTGAAGTGTTACTAAAATGCCCATTTGAGGGGACTGAAGGGCTCAGCAAGGAGAGAGCCATTAATAAAATTAGCACCTGCACGAAAAGGGAGCAAAATACCCAGAGCGCCATTGTGCTGTGCCACAGGATTAAAATAAGCATTTCAGGGCAGCTTCGCAGCCCCGGGGTCACCCCAGATGGGACCTAAACCACGGCACAGTCCCTCTGGGGAGGGTGAGCAGCCAAGGCTCGGGGCCGAGGAGCCTCCTGCGGTTGATGAGCTCGGTGTGGGGGGTGTTGGCGGCCCGTGTGCCACCCGAGCACCGCTCCCGGCCTCAGGGCTGCGTGGCTCCTGGTCACCTCCTGCAGGTGGATGCAAGGCCTTGCCCGGGAGCGAGAAGAGCAGCACACAGCAAAATACAACTGTCCTTAAATCCTGAACTAAAGAGGCGGTGCGGACTGACGGGTCAGGCCAGCTGCAGTGAGGAGTCGGTGTCCTGAGGGTGAGTGAGCCTTGCGGGGCTGTGGGAGAGGTGTGGAGAGCGTCAGCGGAGAGAGCAGCACTCGGGTTCCACGTGGAAAGAAAAGGGAGAGGGAGGCAAAGCAACGAGACAGAAAAACAGCCTTTATGCAGGGATTCCGAGATGCTTCAGGGATGCTCTTGTCCGTACCGGAGCTTGGTGTGCTGTGCTGTTTGATAGACCGCTGCTCAAACTCTTAACTGTGTATCTCAAAATTCAAGTTGTCAACTAACCAGCAACAATATTGCTGATAAGAGTGAGGGCTGATCAGGCTTCTCCTGTTCTATTAATTTCTGTTCTGCAACTTCCATGCTTTGTTTGTAGCCTGCAGACCAGGGAGAGCAGCCCGGGAAGGCACAGAGAAGCCCCAGCTCTGCCGGCAGGGACGGGCGGCGGGGGCTGCCTGGCCGGGGGCCCCCGGGACACGGGGGGTCCAGAGTGGACGCTCGGGAGCGCACAGCACAGGCGATGAACAGCCTGGCAGGCCACCAGCACAAATCGAGTGCCGTGCCAGCGAGAAAAGGCCGGCGGTGGCTGCCGTGGGCACTGGGCTGCTCTCAGGGTGCTCCCGGGCAGCCGCCCCTGCCCCTGCTGCGCTCCGGGCAGGGCTCCCCGATCCACCTCGGCAGTAAATCGACAGCTGGAGGTTTTCCAGTCCCACTTTCCTCACAGGTTCATACCTCTCATGTTCAAACAGTATTTATTTAGATCAGTTGATGGTAGCAGAATTAATTTATTTTGAAGGCTGAGCCAGAAAGTATTTGGCAGTTGGATGGGAAAATCTAAAACAAACAAATAAAACCCCTTAAACCATAAATCGTTGCTTAATTCTTCAGCTTTAAGCACGAAACACCTTGGAGAAATCGTTCGTTCTGTAAGGGTAAGGAGGCAGGAGCTGTTCCGTGTCGCCGCTGCAGTGTCGGTGTGTGGCGGCTGCCGCTGTGTCCCCAGCACAGGCCCTGCGGTCACTGCCGCCGGGTGCCCAGGAGCTGTGGGTGGGCTCCCGCGGTACCACTCAGGGTAACTGAGCGGATCCGCTGACCGGCTTTTCCTTCTGTGTTAATAGCAAGCACAAGACAGGAATCAGAGCTTTAGTCTCTGTTCTCCAACAGCATAGTACCATTTTGGCTATAGGTGTAAAGTCCATGCAAAGTAGAAATGGGAAATAAGCAAGATAAAACGGTTGGAAGAAAATGTTTAATGTTTCTTTGGGATGTTCCCTACACAAATACCATGGTTTGTGACTTTCATGCTGATTTGACTACTGATGCAATTCAAGATTGAACTCTAATTTTTACATGGAGGTACAGGGCAAGTGCTACAATGGCCAGTGAGATGCCTGAGCTTTTTGCTCTCAGGAGCTGCATCTCTGCTGGTGGTCACAACCCCTTGTGGCAGCGGGGACCCTCGGGCTCTGGCTGTTGCTGCGGGCTTAATGACCATATTATGGGAAAGGTGATGGTGTAGCCAGGTCTCTTCCAGCCTGTGCTCCTCCCCAGGGCAGGGCCCGCTCCACCTGTTTTCCCTGGCACGTGCCTGTGGAACTTGCACTTGGGAATCTCCAGCAGTATGGATGCTACAGGGTCCTTGGAAAGCTGGTTCCAGCACCCATGTCCAGGGCTGTGGGGTGGCACAGGCCATGGCTGGGACCTTGGTGTCTGTGGGGTGGCACTGGCCATGGCTGGGACCTTGGTGTCTGTGGTGACCCCAGCTATGGCCAGGCCCAGCGCCCAGCCCTGCCACCATGTCTTCCTCACACAGCTCTGCCAGCAATCCTGATCCCCTGGCATCTCAGAGCTGGGACATCTTTGGGGGACAAAAAATACTGATGCTGTGAGAAACTCACAATACTTTGTGAGGTAGTTAAACATCTGTAAAGCTCCAGGCTCAGAATCCCATTCTGGTTTTACTTGTGTCCCAAGACACTTGAACAAAAGTTTTCAGAAGGGAAAGACTAATAAATCAAGACTCTGCTTCTCCGAGCTGCTCGAGGGAGCTGGTTAAAATTAGCAAGGAATGTGGGCTGGAGGAGCCCGGCCTCGCCTCCCTGCGCCCGCGGGACCCGGCGCTGCCCAGCGCTCGTGGCTCTTCCAAAAAAGGCGAAAACCAGCTCTGGGGCAGAACGGGTCTGTTCCCGCTCCCCACACACCCAGCCCGGGCACCCGGGCAGGTGCCCACCTGCAGACTGAAAAATAAGCTCTCTGGCAAGGCGGGAGGAGGCCAAGGTTTGAGCTGCAAACTCCAATTTAAATACTGGGGAGGGGTGGAGTGAGGCGTCCCAGGGCCCTGGTGGCTTTAAGGGTTTTTTTCTATGTATTGCTGAATATTAATGGAGCATGCAGCCAAAACAAGCAAATGGAGGTTTGCTGGTTGCTCACAGGTTGCTGCATCCCAGGAAGGAGCGTGGATGGATGGATGGATGGGTGGATGGAGGGTTCAAGCACCTTGGCCGTGGCAGCAGCCGCCGGTGTGCGGTGAGGTTGAAGAAATGTCCTCTGGAGGATGTTTCAGAGCAAGGTCCCGCAATCTGAAGTGTGCAAAACATCTGTAGTCACAGCAGCAATGGAGTTAAGGGTGGGTTTGGGGGGCAGGGAGGAGCCCAGGTAGCCGTGGGCTGTGGTTTTGCCTCCCGGCTGCACCGTGCACTGAGCCACCCGCTCCCGGCACAGGGAGGCCCGAGCGTTTCCCAAAGGCTTCCCAGCATTCGCTGCCTCTGCCTGTTGGGAGCTGAGCGTGCCAAGGGCCGCCTCGCTGCCCCCGGCTTTCCCCCGCAGGCAGCAGCAGGCGCATCCTGCCCTGCAGGGCCGGAGCCCTCGGGACAGCTGTCCAACCTCGCACCCGAGCACGGTGCTGCGGCTGAGCACGGGTCCCTCTGCAAAACCCCGTGCTGGTTTCTCTTGGTTCTTTCCAAGCAACAAATAATCTGTACTTCGAAAAAAACCTCCATGTTTTTCTAAAGACAAGACTGTGATGGTGTCGTATCCACCAAGCAGGGGCCAGTCCTCCGCAGCTGGGCTGCCATGCTGGCTGCTCCACATGTACCCGCTGTACTACGTGGTACCCACCAAGACACAGAGAAAGGAGAAAAAATCCTGAGAGGTAACCAGCTCATGTACAAGGCCTGGATCATCTGCTGAATCACTCCATTCGCCTCTGCTGCTACACCTCTCTCAACAATTTGGCCCACAAGCTTTACAGAAGCTGAGACCGTCCTACCCCGGGAACAGGGCACGATGAAATGCTGCAGATTTACCTGAAACACTCCAGCGTGCAGGTACCTCTTTGACATTTTTTTCTGCAGCCTATAGTTCTTTATTTTGGGAGTCCAAAGCAGTAGCACTCAAGCAAGCAGCACCCAGCAGCAAGCCAGAACCCAAGGGCTCTCCTTACTATTGCTTGCTATTTTAAGAACAGGGCATTATTGTTAATATATTTCTTATGTTTCGTTTGTATCAGGGTCTGTTTGTTTAACTAATAGGCAAACTCACTTACTGGAAGGAGAAGGAAAGCAGCAGTTAAAAGGATGCAGCAAATACAGCAAACATGAGTCTTATCCCCAGCAAAACCGCTGGCAGCACCTTGGAATTTTTTCAACTTCTCCACAAGGTCTTTAGGTTGGAGTCAAAATAATGCCTTAATCTGCACATTCCCAACTCCAAGGTCTGCAACACTAAGGGCTTGTGCTGAAGAACAGTCTTTGTCACAAAAAGCAATGGAAATCTTTTGGAAACTCAGAAACTAATGTGAAAAAACATAATTCCCGTTTATCTAAACAGGAGATTTCTTATTGCTGCTCAGGACCAGTAGTATAGTCACTTTTCTGATTTAAAAGAAAAAAGTATCTCCAGAAGGAGAGAACAATAATTTGAATTTAATTTTGTCTCCTCAGTTTTATGAAATAGAGTGGTTCCGTTCTGTTTGGTGGAGACCATTAAAACCAAGATTTGCCTTTGCTTAGAGGTGACACAATCTTTACATTTCCATTAAAATGGAATTTTGTATTTAAAAAAAATTTTTTTAGTGATTTATACTGTGTGGTTGTACAAAGAAGTGTAGAATGTTTATATGCCTTTTTTGAAGCTGCATGAAGGTACAAGATTAGAGGAGCCTGAGTAACTATCAACACATCAAACAAACCCACCCTTGTCTCTTGTTTCGCACCCAAAGGAAGGATCCTTGCTCACTTTCTCATTCATTTCCCTTTTGACCACCACTGGCACTGCTTTGCATTTGGGTTGGCATCCAAGAAATGTGAAATTAATTTGTTCAGAAAATAGACTAACAATTTCTTTGCTAATAGAATTTGTCAAAAAGTTCCCTTTCTCTCATTTGCTTTACAAGATGTTAATTTACTTGAAAGTCAACAAATAGCATTTTGTCAAAGAAAATAATTTTATTTTCATTAGGATGTTTATGTTAAGAGGAAAGAATGAGCAGCTTTGTGACAAGGAAACATCTGAGTTTTCCGAAGAGGAGGAACAAGCTGGGTGTCACGTATTGTTTTGCCACATTCTCCTATTTGCACATCAGTGTGATATTTGGGAAAGGTTTGTAAACGAGGTGCTCGGATTCATTTTTAGCCCCCAGCTGCGCGCAGAACCGGCAGCAGCGCGGGTGCTGCGGGTGGGGAGGCAGCAGTGTGGGTGATGTGGATGGGGAGGCAGCAGCGCGGGTGCTGCGGGGCCGGCGCTCACCAGCTGCCCACGCCTGGCTGCCTCAGGTGGGGTGGGTTTGTCCGCAGCCTGGCTTTGAACGTGAAGCCAAGCCGCGATCTGATATTATCTGATATGATCTTCCATCGCCTGTCTGCAGCTCCCTGCCCTGGCTTGCTGGAGGTTTTCCTTCTGCTGCGCGAGCTGCTCTGCTCCGTCCGCAGAGACGATATTTTCTGATGGTGAGCTCCTGACGGTGCCGTTCCCTGGTTTCAGGACCGTGGTTCTGCATTTGTCTTGCTTGTGCCTTGTCTTTCTGTCCACCAAACATCTGCTTTCCCGGGGACCTGGCTGTTTCTCACCAGACAGCCGAAGGGATGCTCGGATCCCCCTGGCGGGTCACCCTGCGCTTTCCATCCCGACGGGATCTCTGCTCCAAAGAGGGGGGATCAATGCCTCTGTCTGCCGCCTCCCTCAGTGCTCTCTCCTGACACCTCCAGCCAGACCTGACAAGTTAGTCAGGATCAGGCCTTGCTCCTTCTTGAAAAGGCTCATCAAGAGAGAATGAGACTTCTAATCGAGATATGTTAGTGATTTGAGAGGTGAAATGTTTCCTCTTACAGCTACAAAACAGCATCTGGAATGCTTCTGGCTGAAAGACAGTGGAGCACTGATCTTTAGAAATCCGGTGATCTGTTTGTCTTTATAATCCTGATCAAGTACTAACTTGAGCAACATTTTTTCTGCTTTCTGCCATCCTTTATTTTCTTGGACCATTTACAATTTGCCTCCATCCATTATGTCCCTCTCCCAGAAAGGCTGTTCAAAGAGCAGATTAAACCTTTACAGAGGTAATTGTGAATAAGTGTCTGTGAGAATCTACTCCCAGTCAGCAGCTTTAGCTCATCTCTTGAAAAGTGCCGTCTGTGTGCGAAATACAGCAGTCATCATCACAGATGTGTCCGACAAGCTGCACCTACAGAGAACTTATCTTCTTTCCCCAGCTTCTTTATTGATTGCTTTCTTTCTCTATTGATTCTTCTTGATTCTGGTTTTTGTTTGCTTCCCTTGTTATTTGTTGCTAGCAAAGGCTGATAATTCTGAAAATCAGTCCCTGAGGAACAACTGACGGGAGGGTGGGTTTGGCTCTGAAAGTGCCGGACCTCAGCCCGGTCCCACCAGCCGCCGCAGGGGCTGCTGGAGCAAGGCAGCTGCCACACAGCTTCTTTTTAGTGTCTTTTTCAGCAGAAATTATGAAGGCATCTGTGCAAAGTTTTTACAGACTCATTCTCAGTAGCATTTTGAACAAAAATACTCCAGCAGGTCAGCAGCGGCTGGATGTGGAGGCTCTGACAGAGCTCCTGTGCCAAAGCAAATGAACCCGGACGGTGGGAACGCACAAGGTCGCAGCCAGGGCCGAGTCCTTCCCTCGACAAACTCTTTCCAAGAGGCACGCTTCCACTGCAGCGTAAGTCTTGTTTTACATTGACCTCATTGGGTGTTCCGAAAAGCCAAATTCCCAAGTGTTCAGATGCAGTTAAATCCCCTCTTGCTTGTTCTCATCAGCTGGCTGCCTCCTGGAAGAACGCACGACTGAGCAGAGAGGAGTTGAGGTAAGAGTGGATATATGTTTATGCATTAAAAAAAACAAACAAGCAAAACGCCCAAAACATGTAAAAAAGAGACAATATGAGTCAAGGTAGTTGCGGAAAAGAACATGAAAATCTCCATGACAGCGCCAACATCAAAGGCGCGTGGTGGAAGGGAGGTCGTGGAAAGCACAATTAGAGGCAGATAAAAGCACACCTGGGGAGAGGGAGAGACAAGAGGCAGAGGAGCTTGGTCACAGCAGGTGTGGAGCTGACTCCATAGAGACTGAAAAGCCCCGTCACTCAGAAACCAATTGCAAGAGGAAAACAAGCATTCCCAAACCATCCGCCTTTCTTCTCAGAAAAGAGGACTGTCAGTTGGATTAAAGAGCAAGTCAATCTGTAAACTTCCCTTGTCTTCTCTGCCACAGCCACAACAAAGTGTTCTGGTTACGGTGGCACATTTTTTGATACTTTAATATCTCCTGTGGAGAATCCCCAATGAATTAAACTCAAAAGCCCGAGATGCGTTACAGGGTGCCTGTGCTCTCCTGGGCACTTGTCTTGGTGCTTCACCTTTCCAAAGCTGTCAGCTCAACCCCGAAGCTCGTGTGCTGCAGGAGGACTGCGTGTGTGCCCACAGCGCCGCGGGGCACGGGGGGCTGGTCTGACCCTCCGAGCACCGGCAGAGCCTCCGGCCGGGGTGCCCAGCGCTGCAGCCGCGGGGCGGTCACCGACACCGGGACCGCGCTGCCCCACGCGCACCGGACACGGGGATGTGGCCAAGAAGGGCAGAACCCCTTGGGGCGATGCTGCGCAGAACCAGACCTGCCGAGTCTGCCAGCAACAAGACTGACTTGCCAAAAAGAGAGACAGCATTTCTGTAGTAAGAACTAAAACTGTTTAAAGAACATCTGTTTTAATTGAGGCAGAAGAAAAAAAACCCAACAGACTTATTTTGCCAACATCACCATAGAAGTAAGTGCAGGCAAGAAATTAGTTAAGTCGTGGTGTCTGACGAACTCAAGGGGAAAGGAGGAGGGCTGTGATCTGGGAATATTTGAATCTTTTTTGCCAGAACCATGAGTTGAACTTTTGTCTTTAAATGTATCCTTAATGTCTTTATATAATTAATGTCTAAGTTGGTCACCATGGCAGCAATGGCAGACTCGCATGAATGAAAATAGGCATTAGCAAAGACGAGGCTAGAGAGCGTTTGGCTGTTGGTTTTGTGGTCTCTGTTGGCCTGGGATGAGCGGGTCCCTGTGGCCAGGGCTGGTGGCCACGGCACGGCTGTGGCACGGGGAGCTCTGCCTCCCATCCCGTGCTCATGCCGCGGCGGGCCGGCTGTGCCGAGCCCGTCCATCCAGCCGGGGTGCTGGGTCAGCCTGGGCAGAGGGATACGCAGCTGGATGTGGCGCTGTGTCCCCTTTGGGGACAAAACACCCACAGCTGGACATGGCGCTGTGTCCCCTTTTGGTGACAAAATACACACAGCAGAGAGAGGAGAGTGCAGGTCCCCTGAGGAACAGCTGGCTAGCCGGACATTAATGAAAACAACACGAAGTCTAGTGAAATTAAATTACCTTTGGCTGGATAGTGACATTGCAGAAAGTTGTCCAGTGAGAGAACTAAAATATTGCCATGGACTTGTGGCAGCAAGCAGAGCAGCAAGGAGACAGATGTGAATACCAGCTTGTTCTCAGACAGATGAAAAGCCCCAGGAGGGACACAGCCGGCTGGGGTCCAGAGCCCCCAGGGACACCGGGAGCCCCTCCGTGCTGACACCATCCCAACGGCGCAACGGGAACGGGGCTTCCTCTCACTCTGTGCCTTGACTTTCTCCTTGAAGGTGGAAGGATTTACATACATCTACATTAACATGAACAGAGGGTGGAAAAGGAAGTTTATACTAAACGGAAAGAGTGGGCAGTTTCCCAACCCCGCAGTTTGCAGAGCCTTATCTGCACAAGCAGCTGCGCCGGGCCATCCCGGGGGATGCGCGTGTGCGGCCCCTGGGCCCCGGCACTGCGGAGCTCAGTGCTGCGCTGAGATAAAGCCGGTTGAGATCGGAGTCATAAGGGATTAGATAAATAGATTGCTTTCCTGCTCTAGAGAAAAGCTGGACGTTTCAGTCAGGCTGAAGAGAAAAAAAAATAGCTGAGAATGGGTGCTGTGTCAGTTCTGTATCCATTTCTGACCCGTGTTTAACAAGCAGAGTAGCAGTGGCGTTTCCAGACTGTCAAGAACGCATTTTCCGAGAAGGCTGAGCTGGAGCTGGTGGCTGTGAGTGGCGGCTCCGTGTTCCCGGGCTGGGGCCCCTCAGAGCGGGCGTGCGTTCACAGAGCGCTGTCCCACCAGTGCAGCCCCCTGGGGAGGGGGGCGTGGTGCAGTCCAGCGCCCCCCGGGCCGGGGCCCCCAGCACAGGTGGTGGTTGGCGGCTTTTACTGGCCCCTGCCACCGCGGGTTGTGGTTTTCCTCCTGCTCAGCACCCTGCGGTGCTGCGAACACCGAGGCCTCGGGCAGCCAGTTACGCAATTGGGATTTAAAATTTAAAAAAAAATATTTATTTCACATTTTTTATTTGTTTGTAGGAAACTGAAAGACAATTCTTATCAGAGAAAAATTTGTTTCCATGACCGTCGAAGTTTCTGCCAGAGGCAAGTGCCATATCTCTAGGTAGTGAGGCTCAGCCAATCGCTCTTTTTGGTTTGTGGGTTTTTTTGTTTTGTTTTTTTTCCAGATCTGCTGTGCTAGTGTTCTACTTTTGATCGATTTCAGTGTCATTTGACGGGACCTGAAGCACATTACCCAGCTGCAGGTCCTGCCAGGAGGGACCCCACGTGCTGACATGACATACACCGCTGCGGACAGACGGACAGGCGCTGCTCTGGACAGACAGACAGACAGCGGCTCAGCGCAGGCTGGGTCTTTGGGTGAGCTGACTGCCTAGGCTGGACCTGCTTCCCATTCAGTGGTCTGCCAACGGACTTGGGATTAATGAGGTGATAATTTGGACTCTCAGGTATTGCAGCTGGGCCTCAGCCCCACAAGCAGAAACCGAAGCACCGAACTGTTTATGTTCCAGTTCCTACAGCTATTTTTAATACAGGTTTAGAGACTTTGCTGTATTATCCTTGCTTTTTAGTGGCTGCTTCTTAACCTCATCTCATTTTCCCTGCCCTTTCTTTATCTTTGGATCAATTTATACCATCCTTTTTATCATGGTCTAATCAGAACACACTTTATAATTTCAGATAAATGTAGTCATGGTAATTTTCCACTCCATTTAGGTCAAGTCAGGATGAAGCAATTTTTTTAAATCTTATCTAGTAACCACCAGAAATGGCTCCTTGTTAAACTATCTGTTCCTTTGCTTTTCTAACATTATTAGATTTTAGTGTCAAGTGTCAGTCTCCTTTTTGGGATTTTTCAGGATGTAGGTTCTATGCTGCAACTCAACCTGTAAACCATGGAGAGAATTGCAGGGGCTCCCATTTCTGTCCCACAAGCGGCCCCTGCGGAGCGGCGCTGGGCTTTGCCGACAGCGGGTCACCGGCTGCGGCCACCGGCACCACCCGCTCGGGCTGGGGACCGGCCTGGCAACGTCCCCAGAGAGATGGTCACACTTGGGACTGACCCGCCCGGGGTGCCCGGGGGGGCGGCAGCGGGTTTGGTGCCGCAGCAGAGCCGGGTGAGGAGTCCCTGCGCCCGAGCCCTGTCCCTGCTGCACAAACCCGGGGTCTGGTGCTGCCACACCAGCGGCGCAGCCGTGGGCACGTCCTGGGACCCTGCCCGGGGTTTCACCGGCTTTCTGCAGCCGGCAGAAATCTGCCCTGCTTGGCTGAAGCCTTCAAACAGGACTCTGTTATCTTTGGGTGACAGACGCTATCTGAGCTTCAATGATATTACCCATGATAATATTATTCAGCTTAAAGCAAGCTAGGAAAATGTTAACAGTATTTTAATTTGATACTGCATGATTTCAAAAACATTTATGTGCCAAATTGTCATACTTGGCCTCTATTTTATCCCTTCTCTGAGGGTGGTTTTTGTTCCAGCTTTGTAATGCAAACACCAGCCCCGGTGCTCTGGCTTCCCTCGCAAAGGTTAAGAACACAGGTCTGGTGCTGTTCCTGGCTGGTGGCAAAGGGCAGGCGGTGGGCACCGGCACGAGGGCTCTGGCCCCAGCAGGTCCCTGCTCGGCACGGTGGCCGCGCAGCCCCCCAGGGTGGGGTGGGCCCAACGCTTCCAGTTCAGGGTTTGTTTACATAAGGGGTTGTTTTGATTGAATATTGTAGCTATTGGCAAAGATGTGTGCCAGCCTTCTGAACGTGTGCGAAGTGAGGACAAAAGTGTTCAGGATAAACGCTATTTTAAAACCCCAGAGTAATTATTGTAGTTAAACATTTTAGTTTTAAAATCGTGCTATGGCTGCTGGCCAGGTTGCTGTGAGGACGGGCAGAGGAGCCCAGGGCACCCTCCACGGAGGAGTTCAGCGGATTTGGCATCGCGTCCCTTGCTGTCGACAGGGCTTTGAGCGAGCGGTGGATGCTGGCACCGGGGACCCGGCAAACCTGTTCCCCCCGCGGGACGCCCCGGACGGCGGCTGCATTTCCACCGAGCAGCACAGAGCTCCTGGCGAGTCTGGAGGATGCCCAGGCATCGCCGCAGACCAGTCACTGGATGTGCCAAGAGAAACGGCCTGCTCCGTCCCTGCCGGCCGGGCCTCTGCTGCGAGCACGCTCCGGCGCCTGCTGGAGGGCGCAGGCCTTCCCGAGCCACCAACACAGCTTGCTTTCAGCAGCGTGTACAGACCATTTCTGACCTGCCCAGCCCTGCAAGTACTGCAGACTGGGGACCACACACAGAATTATGGGCTGGTTGGGTTGAAGGGACTTCTGGAGATCATCCAGTCCAACCCACCTGCTCACACAGGACCCCAGGCGGGTTTGAATGTCTCAGAGAAGGAGACTCCACACCCGCTCTGGGCAGCCTGGGCCAGGCTCTGGCACCTCCCAGCACAGAAGTTTCTCCTCGTGTTCACATGGACCCTCCTGTGTTTCAGTCTGTGCCCGTGGCCCCTCACCATGGGTCCCCAGGGCAGCTGCCAGCAGCCGCGCTGCCGGCTCAGAGGTGTCCCTGCTGTCCCAACCAGACATGCCCAGCGAGGAGAGGAAAGCAGAGGGAGAGCTGAAGTGAGCAGGTCTGTCCTTCCCTGACCTTTGGCAGCCTGCACAGCTGACAGGGGGACATGGCGCGGTGGGGGGACACGGCACGGCGGGGGGACAGCAGCCAGTCCCTCACCGGGCTGGGCTAGAGCTGCCCTGAACACGTGAGGTGCTGAGATTTTCTGATGGTGCCCAAACGGCTCGTTGTAGTCAGCCACATCCTCTCTCTTCTGTGAAGGATGTGAACTCTTCTAGAATAAAATAAAATCCCTGCTTCCCAGTAGTCTGCAAAGTTAAAATTCTGAAGATTACACTGTGGATATTGCTGCTTAATAATTAAAGGTGGCAGCACAAACTAGTAGCAAGAGTGCTAAAATCAGAGGGAAGCAAGGGAAATTACTTGGTGATGCTTTTATGGGGCTCCGATGAATGCCAAACCTCAGCATAAAAAGTTTAAGCTGTGTAATTTCTCCTTTCAAAACAAAACTGAAACAGGTAAGAACCGACTGCCTAGGCATTTATTTCATGTCTTTCACTGAGTTGTCTAAGCCACCTCAGGACACCTGAGTGCCACAAACCCCCTCCTCGAGGAGCCACTGGCCATGACATGAGGAGGTGACACAGGCATCACTCATGGGGACCCAGCAGCTGCTCAGCCACTTCCTCAATAACCACGCAAAACTGCTTACAGTCCACAACGCTACCCCTATTTTAGTGTTTGTTTTAAACTGCCCTTTGGCTTTGTGCTTTCGAACTGCTTTAAGGTTGTGACTCAGTATTTGTCTCCCTAGTGCTGACAGCCAAGGTGCGCGCTGGTGTGTGCCGGGCCGCTAACTAAAGCACCAACACCCACGTCTTGCAACGACACCAGAAATGACAAAACGGAACAGCTCCATGTCAACTTGTGCCATCGACATCCCAGCTCACGCTGGATGGACGCCAGGATCAGAGGGCAGTTCAGGTGGGCACGGACCCCCCGAGACGGGCAGCCCGGCCCCTGCTCCACGCCGGCTCAGCTGGGGGGTCTTTATGCAGCAGATAAAGCTGCCGAGGATGGACCTGCAGACTTCTCTGAGCTGAGCAGCTCTATCTGGGGCCTGGGGGAAGGTGTTTCTTTACGAGCCCCTGAGCCCCCTCCTGCTGTGCCCGTGGCGCCCACCCTGCCGGCGGCACCGAAGGCCCCGGCTGGTCCTTGGCCAGAGCCCCCAGCGCTGCCCCAGGAGCTGCTCCGTGCCTGCAGGGATGTGCTGGGCGCTGGAGAAGGGGTTTTCATTTGTTAGATGTCAGTGATTTACCCAGGGAACGTGACTGAGGTATGAGGGGGCTGCTACATCCAGCCCTTGCCCAATTTCATGTGTCCTGCTTTTACAGAAGGGTGCCAGTGACACTCACCGTGGGAAATGTCCTGTGGCAAACCTTCCCGTCAGGTCACAGTTACTGCAGAGCGGCTCTATGGAAACACAGCTATTGTAAGGACTGCTTTAATAACTTCTGAGCAATTAGCTGTTTGTTTTGGTCTGCGCTTTAATGGGGGAGAAGGGAACTGTTTGTTTGGGTTTTAAGTTTTCTTCTAGGTACAAGTCAGGAAGTAAACAGTCTTTAAAGAAATTAAGCGAATGTTATCGAGAGTATGGTGCTCTAATTATAATTACATAACTCATATTTCAATTTGATGGGAATATTAAAAGGATTCCTGGGAGAGTTTTGAACAGCCTAGAAGTGCAACAGCATAAAACCCAATAAACCTTGCCTTCTTTTAGAGGACATTTCCTTAAAGGGCCAGGTTTAGCTGCCAGTACTGTGGGCTTTGCAGAAGGGCAATTTCTTTAAACTCCCAGAAAGATAAACTAACCTTCACACCAGAACCTTCCCCTGCCCCTGTGACGGGGCAGTGGTGGTTTTACTGTTGTCAGGGCTGGAATCCAGAGGACTCTGTGAGTGGATGCAATGCATAAATATTTTCAGTGCATGCCTTATTTGTATAGGATACCAGATGTATTTATAGCCCTTATGAACACAAGATGGATGTGAGTTGAGAGAGAACGGGGTCTGAGCGGGCAGGAGGGGCTGACGGGGAGGCAGGGGTGACAGGTCCCCCGTGGCCCCGCAATGGGGCAGCTGAGTCCCTCAGCCCCCTCATGTTGAAGACGGTTTGTTCCTACTAAAAAGAAAAAAAACACCCTTCATATTTGGGCTATTGTCATCTTTTAGATCTTCAGACATTGCCATTTTGTGACTTGGGTATTTTGTGGTTTAACTGTTTCATAACCTGCAGCACCTTCTGAAATAAACTTCTTTGGCAATCTTACTTTTTACAAACAAGAACCACTGCCATTAGCGTGCGATAGGGCAAAGAAATTGTAAGTAAATACTCTGACTTTCTTCACAACTTCACATTTTTGTTGTTGGTGGTGGTTTTTTGTTTGGTTGGTTGTTTTTTGGTGTTTTTTGGGGGTTTTTTTGGTTGTTGTTTGTTTGGTTTTGTTTGGGTGGTTTTTTTTTTTTAGTTTTTAGGTTGAATTTTCTGAGTTCCCGGTCATTGGGCTACTGTACCTGCAACATACTTACCAGTTATTCATCTTTATTTCTCCATGTATTCACAATCTTGACCCAGTCATAGTGACATTTCCTGCCTGGGAAGGTGAAGTCAATTAAAAGTCATGCTCTGAGAGTTGTAAGCCTTCCCAGGAAAATTTGTCACAAGCAAAATTGCATATAATATTATAATAATAGCCGTTGGTTCTAGTATGATAAATTTTAAACAAAAAAAAGGCTCAATGAATCATATTGTATAATATAGTGTATTGTTTAGTATTATATTGAAAAAGAGAGGATTAACTGAGCTCTGAAAACCATTCCTGAAATGTGCACTTATTTGTAAATGGATAGCACCAAATATAGCTGCAGATTGAGGCATATGAACATGTTCCTGTGGCATTACTATTAATACGAGCTACTAGACGTGGAGCCAGACGTTAGACGTGCTGCTAAACCCCGTCCCCGCTCTGCGGGCGCGCTCCCGCCTGCTCCGGCAGCGCAGCGGGACCCGGCAGCGGGACAAGGGGCCGCGGCTCCCGCCTGCGCTGCTCAATTTAGGAGTAAAGAAAGGTCCCCGTGGCACGAAGAAAGCCTCCCTAGCAAAATGCTGCCAGTTGGTAAATGAACTGGCCTTCCTGGCTACAGAGCAAATGCTCACACAACTTTCATTTGTGCCAAGCCATCTATGCAAATCCTTCTGTTCAAGTTTTCTCTCTCAAAATCTTCCAGGCTTGTTCAGCCTGTACTCAGCTCAAAAATGAGGAAAATAACTGACTTGGGAATATTTGCCCCAAGGATAGGTGGCTATGAGTGAATATGTCATTACCCACATAAGGAACACGACTGCTGCTGCTTGGGGCTGGAGGAGCTCCCTGGCCTGCAGCGGAGGGGACACAGCCCCAGGGGAGGGGACACAGCCCCGTTGAGGCTCATGGCAGGAGCGGTGGCTCCTGCAGACAGCTGGGGTGGCCTGAAGACCCAACCAGACCACGGTGGCCTTTGCTGAGTAGGAGCTGAGGTTCCTCCAGGCACTGGGGACGCCGATTTGGGCCCCGAGCCGGTCGCTGCCCTGTTCGGTCACAGCGATGGCTGCGGCACTGGAGCAGTTCGGGGTGCTGTTGGGACACACCAGTCCCTCACGACAGGGCCACGTGCCTTTCCCTGGTGTCACAGGTTTGCCAGTTATTGACCAACTCCGCTCCTCAGGCGAGGCACTGGTGATGGCACGTGCTGCTGGGACCAACTGGGACTTCACTGCCCCCTCCCGGGCCCATGGAGCCCCCCACCCTGCCAGGGCAAGAGAGCTGGCAGACATTGTTTAGCACGGAGGGGCAAATCCTGGGAGCTGGAGAGCACGTTTGCCTGAGAGAATGCGATTTAGATCAACTATTTTTAGCTGGATCTAGTGGGAGTTGAAGAACGAGAGTGTCTTCCAGGAGATGCAGAATACCACGCTATATCAGGCGCCAAAATAAGAGCAGATGCTTCCAATTACACTTAATTCACCTCAATTATAGAAGAAGTCAAAAAAATTATAGTTACACTAAGAATATCTTTTTCAGGAGTTAAAAATATTTGGTGCTGAAGATTGTCCGTGATAAAGAGCCGTGACACCTGTGGCACCGCCCAGCTCCCGTGCAGTTTGTGACTTCGCAGGGTGCTGCTGCTGCGGCCGTGGGAACAGGGGCACGGTTCTGGAGGGGGTTTCACTTCACACTCCGCCTTTGGGACAGTTCATCCTCTGTCTGATTCCTGACATCAACAAGCTCTGTGATGTATTAGCACATCCAGGAAAAAGTGTTTTGTTAGACTTCACACAGGAAAACAGTCTGGTGCTAGTCCTAAATCAGGCAGTGCCACAAGGACAACACCAGGTCACCCTGTCCCAGTGCCAGAGGCTGGGGTTAATTTCCATCTTACTAGAAATCGCAGTAAAGCTGAAATCGCCATAGGTCACAGCGAACAGCGACAGTCTGCAATGTGCTTGGCGAGTGGGTGACGTCTGGGAGCGGCACCGTGCCGCTGTTCCCGGCGGGACGGGGACAGGAGCGCACGTTCGCACCGCTGTGACCGGTTCAGCAGGGAGGAGGAGGGCTGGGATGGCACGGCTCAGCTGCCAAGTCGTGACTCATTATTTCCTTTGGCTTTCCTCTCTGACTAACAGTTTCCATCGGTTGCGCTCCTCTTTATCAGCTGGAGGCAGACCTCGAAGCGCGGGGTTTCCCCGGCACGGGGTGCCCGTGCCAGCCCCGGCTCTGCCGGGCACCGAGGGGTCCGTGTCCCAGCCCGGCACCCCTGGCCCTTTGGCGCTCCCAGCCCCACCTTCCCCCCGGCCTCCCTCCTTGTGCTGCACAGGCTCTTGACATTTTGTTGGGCTTTAGAAGGAGGAAAAGTCATTCAGTCAGTGCTGCTTTCCTCATTCAGTGTAACCTTTTCACTTCCAAGCTAAGGACAACTTGACATTTCCTCTGCCTCCCAGGGAGAGGTTACAAAGCCTCTCAGCTTCGCTCCCGACACCGCTGCACTTCTCTGGAACATGTTGTGCATCTTCAAACATTTGAAAAACATGAAAATAATTTTTAAAGCCCTTATTCACCAGGTCACCCACTCAAGTCACCGTCATTGAAAAGCTGCAGTGCGTGCAGCTCTGCCCTTCCTGCTGTCCCCTGTGCTCCCTGCCACGACCGCAAGGTGGTGAAGCTGATTTTTTCACAAAGAAGCCCAGACTGAATTCCCACCATCTTTCCAGGCAGTCCCCTCGTTGCCGTGGTGGTGAATTGCGGGCACACGCTGCCTTCGCACCTCTGGAGCCCGTCTGTGCCCTCACACGGTGAGAGCGGCCGCGGCAGTCCCTGCCGTGGCTGGGCTGGGATCCCCATGTCTCCCGTCCAGACTGTGCCTTACAGCTCCTTCTGTTCTGGGTGAAGGAATGGGCTGCGCTGGTGTTTCATGTCTCCGGTTTTCCAGCTCTCGGAGGCCAGCCTTTGACGGACTGAGACAAATAGTGCTGTCCCCAGAGACCTCTCGTTACTCAGATGCCAGAGGGACTGGTATACTAGGGAAAGAGGCACAGTTTGTATCCATAAATCTTCAGACATTCAAATGTAACTTTTGTACTCATTTTCCAATAAAAATGTGAACAGATGATCATGCTGAGAAGATGCAGCATGGCAGCAGTAACTAGTTGGCACAGAGAAGACTTCCAAGCGCCTTGTGCCGTGTCTGCTTTCTGCAAACCGGGGACCAGCCAGTTTATTATGGCTCCTCACAGTAAGAGCAACAGTTGCTTCCAGTTCCAACATACTTTCCCCTCTTCTTGTATTTTTTTCCCATTCTATGTTGTATATTGGAGCTGGCATAGCACATGACTTACATCTTGGTTACTGAGTATGGGCCACAGGGATTCCTAAGAGGTCACAAGCCGAGAGCTGCTCCCAGGTGGTGATGCTGTAGCCATGCTCTGTGCTTATCGTACAGAACACCCGAACAGGATTCGAGTCATAAATGATCACCGACAGAGCTGAAGCACGTAGTTGCAGCATTTATGCCATGTGCAGGAGGACATGGTTGGTCTCGCTTCACCAATAGCATTGCTGAATTGTAAACTCCATGAATGCAGGATTTCTGATCTTGCACCTGGTTCCTGAAAACCAAATGCACCATCTCCAGGATCCTGAGAAACCTCAGTTAGAAACTGAAAAAGAAAAACCTTCCAACTTGGAGCTTTTCTCTAAAATATCGACGTGAACCTTTCTGGGGTAGGAGACAGAGCGGATCTGCATCACCCTTGGAGCGAGCAGCAAAAGGAGGTGAGGCCCACGGACACGTCGCTGCGCAGGCCCCGCGGGAGCGGGGGAAGAAGCTGGCTTCCAGACACGGACAAATATCAGTCTTAGCCACGTTTTAACAGCTTTCAGTGTGTCCATCGCTCTGCTGGCTGAGCACCCTGCAGGGACTTAATACACGGCCAGTAGCTGCTCTCTGTGCTTCCTTCCCTATTGCTCTTCCCAAAGGGAAATATTATTTATCAAGGCAGAGAAGCTATTGAAAATAACATCTTGGATGAATTAGGTTTCCTCTCTATGCTTGATTTATTGTCCCTAGATAACATAACAGGAACAAGCTCTTGCCAGGCTCTCTCATATACTCTTAAGTATTGCCAGTGCTTAAAGGGATCGTGTGAACTTTAAAAGCCTATCTCCAGCTGAACGGTTTGCAGTGAGCATTGCTGCAAAAAACAAACCTATTTTCCTTGACCAAAACTACCACGAGAGAGATTAAAGAGCTACTTCCCATTCACTCTTTTGGTGTCCTTTTGTGCTCCAGAATCAGTCTGTCTTGTTCCCTATTGATTAAATGAATCTTTTGTCCAGCAATCGTGCACATGGAAAGAAGGAAAAAAAAAAAAAAGAAGAAGAAGAAAACCTAATAAATAAAGGCCCAAATCCTACTGTTTGCAGAAACTGTTGGTAGGCTGCATTGTTCCTCTTTTAATAACCACTTTTCAAGCTGGCAGCAACTCTTAAAAGCAGTTTCAGATTAAAAAGGAAGGAAGACATCCCAGGACTTCGTGTTTCTAATTATTCTCCCAGAGAGCCTTCAAATGACTTTCATGAATTTATACCCAAAGCAGCCAATTCTCTTGCTGCTCACACTGTTTTTATTCTGATACAAATCTATTCACTTTAATGGGGCTATTACTGTTTTTAACAGGCTTACATAAGAGGAGAATGAGACCCAGGAGGTGGTCTCTATCTCGTGTCTTTTCCTTGCTTTCAAACAGCTCCGGGAGGAAGAACACCAAATTAGTTAAAAAGGGGCCAAAAAGTCAGGCGTGTCAGAAAAAAAGGTGGCGGATGCCCATCCACTGTTTATTCTTCATTCCCCAAGATGGGACCAGAGCGTCGCAGGTGCTGAGCTTGCAGAGTGTTTGGGGTGCACACCTGCAGGTCCCAGAGCCCCCAGCCCTTCGTCGGTGTCTGTGGTTGGGAAGATGGGATCCCCCCGGCCAGGCAGGGCTGGGACCGCGGCACTCGCGGTGAACCCGTGGAGCAAACCGTGTCGGGCTGCATGAAAAGGTATTCCTAAATGACTGTATTGACAATCGAGGGAACTCTTATTCTGGATGCTGCATTTGACTGTGTCCAGATCTCACCCTTGCTGTACTTCTCCACGGTACTCACCTGGAACACGGCAAGCACCAGCAGCCCATGCTTAAGGCCAGTTCCACATCTACTAACTCTGCACTTAACCGATGAATACAGTGTCTTGTAGACTTTCTACATGAAGTGTTGGATATTGATCTCAGATTAACTTTCAGCTACTAGGCTTCCTGGAAAAAGAAAACATCAGGGTCATGAGAATATTTTTCATCTGGTTATCTATCTTTTGACAGCTACTGAAAAAGAAAAATAAAGGCGTTTCTTTAAAAACTAAAACATAATTTTGGCTACAAGAAGGGCAGTAAGCAATAATGTGCCATATAGCAATTGAAACACATCTCTGCAAATAAAGTCATGGGGAGATGTCTCTTCTGAGAGCTTCTTGAGAGCGGGCAGGAGTAAGGAAATATTCACTGAAAATACCCTGCGTCTTGCCTTGGAGTTCCTCCGTTTCTCATTCCTGCTACCCCAGCTGCCTGCTCGGGAGCGCAGGGAAGGAAGGGCTGGTGCTGCCCTCGCCCCGGCCCCCTGCAGGCAGTGTCCCCACCGGGGCGACCCCGGCCACCCCCGCCTTCTCCTCGGGAGACTCGTGAGAGTGTGTTGTACACAGCTGCTCCTGCACAGAAGGAATCAACTTCTGAGAGCAATTTATAAGGTTTTATATTCGTTAATGTTATTGCTCTGTAGCGTTTCAAGCATTCTGAGGTGGAAAACGCTGTTGGCAGGGAGCTGCTTTTGCACTTGCACCTCACCAAACAGCTACGTGTAGCATTTATTGCATGGTTTTGGCCAGACTGTAGTTGTGAATAAGGATCGCACACTTTGTTTCGGAACTTGTCTTATCAGCAATGTGATGCCCAGTTACTATCACTGCTTCTACGGAAAATCTCTTACTGTGAATAAACCTACTCCATACTGGAGGAGAATGAGGAAGAGAAAGTTAACTCTTTAGAGGACCTGAAAGTCAATAAGAGACGCATTTTCACTTTGGCGTGTTCCCTTATTCTCTACCGATACATCCATACGGGAAATCTCAATAGAAGTGTTGAGCTGGTATGGGATGGCAATTCTCAGTACCCGTACTCTCCTGCTAAAACGCAAATACGTGGCTGTGATGTTCAGGCTGGGTTCAGTTCAGCTGCTGAAGGAATCACACTGCAAAGGGACACGCTGCTCGCCGGTACTGCCGCTACGACCATGGCTTGACCAGCGGCTTCCCCATGGGAGACATGGAGCAGACGTGGCAAAGAAGGTGTTAATTCAGGTGCTAATTAAGGAGCAGCTGTAAGGCACCCAGCTGGCTGCCCTGAGGAGACAGGTGGTTAGAGATTACTTAAATGGGGGTGGGACAGGGGAGAAGGACAAGAACACAAAGCTGAAGCAGAGCAATGTGAAAGCTGGAGCTGGGTGAGGGCTCGTGAGGTCCAGGGGATCCCTGGGTGCCCGGGAGGTGGGTAAAGCTGGTGCCCGCCCCAGCAGCAGGGCTGCTGTGCTCCTGGGCGGGCTGAGCGCACAGCCGGGCTGGAGGGCCCTGGGTCCGGCTCCCGTGCTCCGGACAGGGCCCTGCCCTCGCTGCCGCCTGGTGCGCGGCTCTGGCGCTGCCGTGGGGCTGCGGCCCGGCCCGCTCCTCAGGAGGGGCCTCCAGGGGCTGGGGAGCAGTGAAAGGCTCCGGGGTCACCTCCCTGTCTGCTCTGTGTCACCTCGAGAGCCCTTGTGCCGTGTGGGGGATATCGGCTCGGCGTCTCTGCCTTTTCTCTCGCCAGCCTGCGAGAGACCTTGTCATCAGGATCTGACTGCTCAGATGTGGCTTTTAACGTGCAAACTGTGAGGCAAAGGGTGACTTTTCCTTGCTGCCTAAGCTCTGCGCTTCATGCAAAGTGATAAAAGAGAAGTGGGAGGGAGGCAAAGCAGCGCTAAAATCGGTGAGACAGCTGTGGGCAGTGGAACCCTCAGTGCCTGAACAGCAAATTATCGCGCAGCGCTGGGAGGCAGCGATGCCACCTCACACCTCCCCATCCTGGCAGCGTGAGCAAGCCCTGGGAGCAGGGCGATGCCGGCGTGGGAGGCACATGGCAGAGGAGCCGGGAAAAGCAACGGGATCGCCATCTCCAGGGGGCTGGGTTTGTGCTGCCCCCGTCCCCGGGAGCCGTGCTGCGTGCACCCTGCAGCCCCCGTGCCACCCCGGTGTGCTGTGTCCCTCAGCCACCCGGCACGTGCTGGTGTCCCCGAGCACCGCGCCGGCTGCGGCCCCCACCATGGCGGCTGCGGCCCCCACCGCGGCGGCTCCTCGCGGCCAGTCTGCGGTGCCATCTCGCTCAGCCTGTGAGGCTGGTGCTGTTCACAGCTCAGATGAGAATTACTCAGCTTTTAAAGCCTGAGGTGGATGAAATTAACTCCGCTCTTAGGCAGCTTTTTTCACAGAGCGTCACTTCAATCTTAGTAACAGCGTGAAACACAGTAATCTGAGAAAATTCTCTGGTTTTGTAACTACTAGCCAGTCATGGGTTTTGGTCTGTGAGAAGTGCTCTATGTAAGACGTTGGTTAAATACAGGTTTCTTTTTTTGTGCCACAGAGATAAGTGATGCTTTCAAATATGCCTTTAAAGAACAAACCACAAAAAAGGGTACTAGTGTCATGGTATAGTGATGCCACAGAGCAATTGCACATGGTCCCCAGGCCATTGCACACCGTGGCAACTGCAAAAGCAGCGTTTGCTAAAGAAACTTGGCGTGTTCCGAAAATGTCACTCCACCCAGGCACCCCGAAAGGCTGGGGGGTCCGCACCTCAGGCTGCTGCCTTCTGGCTGGGAACAGGACACTGTGTACAGCACGCAGTGCACCCTGGCCTGTTTTGGGGCTGAAAATGCCATTTAGCACACCAGGTGTTGTGGGCATGAGCTGCAGCGTGTTGCTCTGGAGCGTTTCCCTGCACAGCCTCTGGAGCAAGGCTGCTGCCCTCAGAGCTCCAGGCAACACTCACTGCGATTCTGCAGAAAGTGGTCCCAGCCTTTCAAAGCACCCGCTGAGCACAGCAGCCTTCACTTCCAATTGCAAGCAAATTGTTCTAATGGCTTGTCAGGTCATTCCAGAAACGAATATCTGCAGCAGTTTTGCAGAAATGTGATGTAAATGCACCAGAAGTGAGATCTATGACAAACCGATTTCTCACCCTGGAACATTAATATATAAATGCTTTAGCCAGAACTCCAGCCCAAATTGCTGGAGGGAAATGACTCTGGCAAAACCTGCTGCGTTACGGTGGATGAAGCTGCTGAGGGGGCTGGAGGAGCAGCCGGAGCTGCCTGGGGTGTCCGCAGCTGAGGAAAGCGGCCTCTTCAATTGTCGTGTTTGAAGGGGACCTTCAACATCTGGGTTAGCTCCCAAATCATCTCCCGTGAACCATGGTGGGCCATTGAGGTGGGCTGGTGTCGTTTCTGCTCTTTGGCGAGGGAGTTATTCTTTGGCTGGAAAAATATAAAATATCAAATAGAAAATTTAATTTGCACAGGATTCCTGGGTGTGCACAAATGTTAACCTTTGCATATGTATGCACGTATAGTGTGAATAAAAGGCTCACCATGTAAGACTCAGCTGGTGTGAATGTTTGCAAATAGGGAATAGTAAGGAAAAAACAATGCTGACTAATGAAACAGTCATTCGGAATTAGAACAAACATTTGCAAGTACTATTTGAAGCAACCTATTGTCTCCAGTATGGCTTGAATAAATAGTTAATCTTTGGCACGCTGTTCAGCTGTAGTACTTTAAATAAAATGGTACAACTGAACCTGAACAGTTCATTGCCGTTTGCTGCCAGGATCACTCTAATCCTCTGTTGTTATTTATTTTAGAGGGATCCTTGCTGCCACGCTGAGGTTTCCCGCACAAGCCAGCGCTCGGGCAAGGTCTGTAATCCCGCTGGGAGGAGGTTTTGGGGCTGGACCGGCAGCTGCAGCCAAGGGGAGCCGCTCTGGCGGGTGTCCTCAAAGCCTGGCGCCCGGTGCCACGGGGGCTGGGCCCCCCAGGAGCCCCTGGCTCGTGCTGCCCGGCATTCGCCATTCCACACGTTTAACGTCGTGAGCCCCTCACCACGCACGCCCGGCTCAGCCGCCCACCCCATGCTATTAACAGGGTTTAGCTAATTAGCTGCGAGCAGTGCTCTTCTCCCTCAGCAACGTAAAGGGTTTACTATTTTTATCTGACTCTGGATGGTTTTGGTTCCTAGGGGATTAAGGTCACAGGGCGCGTATTTATTCAGACGCTGGAATTCTTACACGGTTTTTCCATGACTTGGTTGAAGGAGGAGCCGCGGGCTCCCGACTCCTGCTCTCCTGCCCTGCCTCCCGCGCGGGAGCCTCCGGAGCCGGGGCGGTTTGTCCTTCCACCAGCGCTGCAGGGACTCGCGAACCAGACATCTTGGTTTAGACACAAGTGCTGACCGAGGGCGCGGAGGAGCGGTGTAGCCGCTTCATCCAATGCGCTGATGTTCGGCTGCCAGGAGAGTTTATTCTAACGGGGTTTTGAGGCTGTTACTCCCGTATGTTGCTCGAAAACAAGGATGCTGCCTTGCAGGGCAATTGGATTTCCCTTCAGAAAAGTTTTGCAAGTGTACAACCCTAAAAATCTCCCCAACCTGAACTCATTACTACTTATGGTGTTACAGTAATTCCTATACTTGGAGGTATAGCCTGAAAACATTCCAAATACAAATGCACCTCTAGTTAACCGAATCCTACTATAAACAATGCCTTCAAGCTGAAGTGCTCAAGAAGAAATAAGTTTTCATCACTAGCTTTAAAAACAGGGGAATCAAAGCACCTTTTAAAGAGTTGCCACTACTATTTCAGGACTGATTCCCTCTTGGTGCTTAACTGTAATTAGTGAGGGGATTAACTGCTGTCATTTCAATTGCTTTCTGCTGGAAAAAATACGTGTTATGAAGCATTATCTTGTTCTGTGCGGTATTTTAACATCCATATGGGGTACGATAGTACCTGAGTGAGCAAGACTGTGCTTTAGACATGCACATCCTGCAGAAAGACAGTGAGATTTGTGATGAGCCCCAGATCCCGCAGGAATGTCTTCAGGTCTCAAGGGGGCTGCTCCACAGAGCAGCTCCCACAATGACTCCGATGGCTGCAAAAATGGGGATTACCCCGGCGTTGGTCAAGTTTGTCTTTTGTAACACAACTTTGGCTGAGAATCTGAAGCCTTATCAAGTTATGGCTTAGTCCTGATTTTCTGTTCATGCTGAGCTAATCTTCTGCGGTGAAGTAATTTATAAATTATGAGCCTTTTCCTCCCATCTTCCCATGTAGTAAAGCACAGAGGTCAACGATCTTTAAAGCCTGCATCAGTTCTGTCTTCTTTCTATCTCATCCACACTGTAAAATATCCTACAAAATAAAAATGATTGGGCAAAGAAGACAGAGAAATATGGTACACATTTAACAATAACATTTCTATAGAGAATTCCATAGCGTATTGAATCTATTTAATGAGTTTTCTAGATTAAGCTGAAGTCTAGGGAATTTTTATTATAATGCCATATCCCATAAAAATATCTGTGGTCCTGTGAGAGCAGACACCATATTAATCTATTTCTTTAGTGTTGGGTGATTAGGTAACAGACTTTTTGCAGCACTGATATTGACACTATTACTCCTCGTGCAAAAAAGTTCTGTTCCTCAACGCTTTCTCCATCCCAGCCCCAGGACACGGTGCAAACAGGGTGTAAATGCAAGTGGCTGTGTGATCTGTGGGGTGTGCACTAAATGCCACCGCTGGTTTGAGCTGCATCCGGACAGATGGCTTTTGTGGTTTCACACCAGCCCAGGGGCAGATCAAGAAGGGGCGGAGAGGAGCAGCCTCAAGGAGCAGCCCGTGACGGGCCCGGCTCCGCGGCTCTGCAGCTTCTCCTGGGCAGGAGCTGCGGGGCGGCGCTCCCGGTCTCCTTCCAGCCGCCTTCCCACGCGGGGAGGACGCAGAGCCCGCCCTTGTCCTCGTCACCGCGTCCCACTGCTGGGCTTTGCCACTCCGTGCCCGACATTGGCTCAACAGTTTGAGGAAAAACAGTTTTCTAGAAGAATCTGGGTGCAGAAGAGCAGGCTTTGTTTTCCCAGGTACGTGATAGTTTGTCTTGGGCGGTCGAGGGTTAGAGGCCTCACAGAGACAGCAGAATGGGCCTAATCACATGGACACACACCCAAATTACATCATATCCCTTGTTTAAAAGAAATCGAATTCTGAGAAATGATAAGTGCCTTAAATTATAAATGAATCGCTTCCCCATGTGAGATCTGTGCATGAACTGTTTGCTTATGGAACCGGGAAATCTGCAATTAGCATGTACGCAGCCCACTGTGACCGTACCCGGAGCAGGGGCTGGGGCAGCCCCACAGCACCCTGACCCACGTGTTTCTGCTGCCGAACCGTGTCCCCGCTGCAGGGACGCGAGTCCCCGATGCCCCGGCTGGGCCGCCCCGGGTGCTGGGACCGTGTGGCGCGGGGTCCGTGCGGCAGAGATCACCCGCTCTGCGCCTCGGGGTTTAGCACCGCAGCAGGATTTGTTTGAAAAATAAAAATAAAAAATCCTGACAGTCCTCCACGTATGTACAAAAACAATTTAATAATTTTAAATGATCAGAGGATGGTTAATCCTTCTTATGATGAAAATTGCTTGTCTTCTGGGATGGGGTTTTTAGAAGTTTTCATTATGAAATTGCTTAGCATAAGTCGTTAATTCTCTTAGTGTGCCACCACACAGCTCCCAGGTCCCATGTGGTTTTCTGGGTTTTTTTCATTGTTTTTAGAGAAATGTTTGTTCTACTAGTCATAAATTGGCAATATAGCAAATACAACTTTTTGAAAACAATATGTGCAATTGCGTATATTGCAATACCTATTTCATGGGTACATTCATGCTCATCAAGCTGCACTTTCTCCTATTACTTTTTCCATGCTAATCCTGTGACGCTCTGGTCTTTTGGTTACCATTTAATGAAGGATTGATACCACAGAGCAGAGTTGGGTGTTTCTTGTCCCCTCAACCCCAATTGTGTGCTGTTTCAGCAGAACCAGCTGCAAGTACTCAACTTTTTACTCTATACTAGAGCTGGAAGAAATGGTATAATTCACAAATTGTCTCCGAGACTGCTGTTGTACTCCGGGAGATGGTTATGCAGAAGAGTAGTCAGTAGTTAGCTATTTATATCCTGCTTTCTCTGATCTGTTCCATATATTTACACAAGTTCCATATTGCACCTTCAGATACACCACTGACTTTGTGACAATAGAGACTAAACTTGAGCAATAAGAAAACAAACCTAGATCATCACCGCCAACCAGTGACACAAACCGAGCTGTAATTAATTTAGATTGATGTGGACAACGCATGGAAACGGGGTGCTCCGGCACCACAGCCCCCGCTGTCCCCGCTGTCCCCACTGTCCCCGCTGTCCCCGTGCCCCGTCCCCTCCTGCTGCCACCACATCAGCCCAGCAGGGGCGCAGCGCCAGGGACCACGGGTGCTTCCTCTGCCACTACAGTGTCCATCCTCTTCGGGTACTGTTTTACTTCTATGACAACAACAGACGTGGGAGATGGAACACCAGTTCCACATGGTGCCTTAGAGAAGATGGGGTAAAAAACCCCAAGTTTTTCCTCTTTATCCTGAGGACCCACCACCCGACAGCCGAGGCGCTGCACGTCCCTGAACATCAGCAACCCCACTGGATTTCTCCAGTCGGAGGAGGTTCAGACTCGGGAGGTTTGAAGCAAACCCCGGTGAGTGTCACACGTTCGTTCACTAACGCTGCCGAGCCCGGTACCCGCACGGTGAGCCCGGCGGTGCCGGTGCCGCGTGGGGCCGCAGCCCCGCGTCCTGCGCTCCTGCACCTGGGACAGCTGAACGCCAGCGTGGAGCTGCTGCAGTTGTTGCTGCGTTTGAATAATTCATCATTTGGGCCGTATTTAAACTGAATCAATAAATGGTGCTTGCTCGGAACGTGGCTCCCGGTGTGTGGGATTTCCCGGGTACTGTCCCACCTGGCACCGGGACCATGCAGCGAACCATCGTTTTGCCCTCCTCCGGGAACAGCAGCTGGTCATCGGTAGATAAAACACCCCAACACATAAAGCCTATACCGTGTTGCAGGATTTCTCACGAAGCGCTCTCAAGGTGGGACTGTTTGTGAGGTGTACAGGAGTAAATATTTGGACGGCCTTCAGCACTGGAATAGCAGACCAGATGGATGTATCCGGAGCTAAATCCTCATAATGGAAAGAACTATAGGAAGAGAATAAATATGAGGAACACAAAGCGTTGGAAGACTGCTGCAAAAAAGTTAAAAGCAGAAGTTACAAACGTAATTTGGGAGGTGTGCGGTTGTTTGACTTCTACGATAATAGTCAGTGTGGCTTAAATTTAAAAAGGACAAAATTCTCTGCTAATCTGTATTTGGTGAGGGACAAATACTAAAAGAACAAACTGCTATTTTTTTAAATTTTTTTTAGTGTCTATACTTTGATTACTCATAAGCTATTTTCTTATACAATGTTGGCATTCATATTTGTATCCCATATAAACCAATTGATGCTAACTTTCTTAGCCCGAAGATTAGTTATTATTTTCTAAAAATTCTTGAATCATTTTGTGAATCTGAAAGACGCTGGACAAAACCAGTCCCTTGGTTAGTGTCACTAGCTGCACCAGAATGACATCCTGCTGAGGACAGAATCAGTTCCTCTGTGCGGGAGCTGTGCAAACTGCTCAGTTGCAGCACTGCCGGCACCCCAGCAACAGCTTCACCTGTAATTTGTGTACCAAAAGCGGTCGGAGAACAACTTCACATCATTTGCAGGCTTCTCTGCAAGTTAGGGCATAACAAATGGTGCTATGGGGATAAATGTGAAAAAAAAGTTGAAGTCTCTGGTTTGTATTGCCATTTTCCTGTGGTACACGTTGTGGTTCTCACAAACATGAAGAGTGTTCAGGGTGCTGGATCTTGCAGTAACACGTAGGTGCAGCAGAGCAAACAGAGCAGCTGCCTGTTGTTAATGGAGCGGATTTATGAGCCACTGGGTTTCATTTCCACGCACGCCAGCCCTGTTCTTCGTAACCATGGACTTTGTAACTGCTCAGTGACAGATCCTGGCATCGCTGCTGGGGCAGCGGCGGGGCCGGCGTCACTGTTTGCACTTCCCCCAGCCGTTGTGCATCGGCTGCAGCTCAACAAGCGCTGCCCTGCGGCCCCGCGGGCGCGGGCCTGTGCCCTGTGCCCTGTGCCCTGCAAGGGACAGGTGGGGACGGGTCCCTGGGGACATCGCCTTCCCCTGGGGACACTGGTGTCCTCTGCGCCTGTGGAGGGGGGGCCCGTCTGCACCCCCACAGCGGGCACCCCATTTCCGCACACCCCCGGAGCCGCTGCCCCTTTGCAGGGATAAACGCATGGGGAAATGGGGAAGCCAGTGCTGCTGGAGACCTGCTGAGAGGAACGGGCTTGCTGAGAGCTGCAGAGCT
This sequence comes from Pampusana beccarii, assembly GCA_013399365.1. NCBI lineage: Eukaryota > Metazoa > Chordata > Aves > Columbiformes > Columbidae > Pampusana > Pampusana beccarii. The sequence goes on from VWYH01011140.1 coordinate 231,450, forward strand.
GCTTCCCAGCGCCCCGTGAGGTTTGCTGCTGCCAGGCTGCCCTGCTCTGAGCAACTCGGGGACTCCGAGCTCCACCCTGTAGTTGTGAAGTGCCGCAGGTGGATGCAGCCTGGCAGAGGTGTCCGTCCTGAGACCGAAGGCGCCAGCTTTCTGAAGGGCGAAAGTCATGATAATCAGCCATGCTAAAGCAAACACTTCTGACTTCTGCAGGGCTTGAGTAGCTTAAAGCAATAGAATTTCACTGAAGAGATTAGTCTGTGATATCCTTTCTGCTCTGATTTGCTCCTACACCTATATGCTAAGCATAAATTAGATCACGTCCTACTCATTGCATAAGTGCACATTGTCTTTTCTGGAAATCAACCTTGCTACAAAATCACAAGAATAACAACATTAAAACAATTTCAGGCACACTGCAAAACATAAATCCGCACCTGGAAATTTTTCTAATAAAAGCTCAGTAACCATATTTTATTTATTTATTTATTGGGGGCTTTTTTTTCAGTGCATAGCATTGAATGTCACTGGATTTAGTGCTTGTTGGGGCAAGGGTTGTCCATTCTGGGAAATACAAAGAATCTTCTCATCTCTGTTGCTGACAGAAGGCATCGGATCAAGTGGTGGCATAAGGTAATTTTAAGTAAAAGTATTTGTAATGATTAAAGCAAGTAGTTGCAGTCTGTCAGAAGCTAGATTTGACTGCTTCTATGTCAGAAATAAGACAGTTATTAAATATTTACACCTGGTTATGACTCAAAAGTAGGCAGAAATAGTTGTTTTGAGGTGAAGTTGGAGGACTGTAATCATCAGGATGCGAGTGTCCTGTTCCCTGCTCCCCGGGCGAAACTGAACCGCGGGACCCCCGGCTGCCCTGTCACCGCCGTCCCGCCGTGCTCACGGCTGCACGGTGACACTGCACAGCCCGTCACCCGGCACACGGGCGGTGGCACCGCAGGGGAACGTCAGCCACAGGGACGCACCGACAGGCTCCGGTGTTACCCACGGTGCCCGGCTCGCACCGGAGTGTGCCAGCGGCAGGACCGACAGCCTGGGCAGGGAACAGGGCTGCTGCAAACCCACAGCCCTCGGGAAGGTCTGGGCAGGGTGGGTGGAGGATGAGGACGAGGACGAGGACGAGGATGAGGACGAGGATGAGGATGAGGATGGAGCGGTGCAGGGCGTGCAGCCCTTGGGGGGACCTCTCACCCCTCTGCGTTACACTGGAGCCTGCTCACTTCCCACGGGGCTACTCTGCAAAGTGTAATGCTGAGAGAAATTACTTGTTTTGGTGGCTGGAAAATCGAATCCAGGCTACAAACACATGCTGAAATTCACTTGTCCTTCCGCTGCAAAGCAGAGTCCATGTCACAGCTGTTCCACTGCTGCTCAGCTCCAGATGCTTTACAAGTCAGTGTTCAGCAAGAGCCACCTCTGACTTCTCTGCAGAGGACGCCTGGAAGTGCCAGCCTGCACAGATGCACCTTCCTGCTCATGGCATGAACAACACGCCACCGCCACCCAGGAAAAGCTTTTACTGGCGCAGGGAGCTTTTCTCCTTGTCAGGACAGGTAACTGGAAGAGAACTGAGCGGTACATATGGAAAGGGACTGAAATCCAGCGGCACAGCCAGCGTGCAAAGGCAGTCTGAACTCCAGCTCATCTGGCAATTGCCAGGTTTGGCTTGTAACCTTAAGGAAATGTAAGTGTAACATCTGCGTGTAATTTAGCAGAGACTTGGCTGAACAGGGTTACTGCCTGCACACAGATTGCACAGCTGCTGAGCCAGCGGAGGGGGATGCACATTGCAAACCAGCGATGGATAAAACTGCCTTTTGCCTCCCTGACAGCTCGGAGGAGACGTCGCTGACCTGTGCCGCCTGCGAGGGACAGGGCACGCAGCACAGCTGCGGAGCTGGGAGCAGCCTGCATGTTCATCAGCTGTGATTTCAGTGCCACAGCTCGTCAGCTGCAGCTGCTCACAATCACAGTGAAATGCTTTAAATACAAGTTGTGCTGCAGGTGTGTGCGGGGGATATATACAAAGACAGGAGTTCTGCTCTCAGAGGTGAAATCCTGACAGATTGTAGGGCTAGTCCTTAGAAATGGTGATAGATGTGTAGGCCCCAGAACGGAGCAAAGCCTGCAGACCCTGTAAGGGCCAGCTGCATGCCCGCCTGAAAGTGAAATCCAAACAGCTACAAAGGTATTTTAGTTACATGGGAGTTTGGACAGTGCTGGAACACAGATGCTGAAGTATGCCTTAATGATTGGACACTGTTAAAATGCCATGTGATGTGTGGAGAACTACCTGGGCCACGGCTTCAGTACCTCTGCACCAGTAACAGCAACAGTGATCCCAGGCCCAACTGGAATCTTTTTCGAATCACACACAGGTATTTTTTTCACACCTATACTTGCTGTTTCCTCTTCATTCTTGTTAAGGGAATTGGTAGGTTTTCCTCTGTTTTAATGCATATTTCAAAGTTAATGATATGACTGTTCTCTGCTTGCTCGGTTGGAGGTACGTATGAGTTTCATTAATGTGCCTGCTTGCCCAGTTGCCTCCTCTCCAGTCCCAGCTCCCCGCTAGGACAGCCTGGCCAGGCTGACCGGTGTCCCCACCGTCCCCGGTGTCCCCAGCTCCCTGCCTGGCCCACTGTGACACCCTGGCCACAGGCTCTGCCCCGCAGCCCCTCCCCATGTTCTCACGTTCGCAGGTAAACATCCGAGACACGAAAAATTGGTGGGAAAACATCTTTGTAGATTACTGCACAATTTTTCCCTGTTGAGCTGTTTGTAGCTCAAAACTGGCTGCCCACAAAACTGACCATGTTACAGAGACAGGTACGCATTTGAAACCATAAATAATTTTAAGAATATTTATGGCTGACTTCAGAATTTTGAAATTTGGATTTTGAGTCTTGGAGGCCTCTTTCCTGAGAGTCCAAGTTTGCATGGTGTAAGCATATAAGTGAAGACAGTGAGAAACCAGCACTCCCAGCTGGAAAGTGGCCTGTAAAGCAGGTTCAGTGATGACCAGGGCTCACCTGGATGGAGTCTTACCCTTTTACCCAGCTTTTCTGGATGGTTATCGCAGCAAATACATACCACGAATGTTAAGTTTTATGCACAAAACATCCCATAATGGACAGGGATAGGTTTCTGTTGAGAAATATAGCTGGAGCTGTACCCAGTTCAGAAGACTTTCAAACGACTGAAAGGCGAACGGGGGCAGTGCCCAGCGGGGTGCTGAGGAACCCGCGGGCTGACACCCGCGGACACGTTTGGGCTTTCCCAGCTCTGGCTCCTGCGGCCCCAGGAGCGCGGTGGCTCCCGAAGCAGGCGCCCGTGTGTCCCCTCCTCACTTCCGAAAAAAAGGCAGTGAAAACTCTGAGGCCGTTTCCGTCAAGCTGTGTTTTGCAGTCCAGAAAGTACAAAGTGGCCAATTTAATCAAATGCTGGGATAGGCTCACAAAGCCTACTAAAATCCATCTCTGAGAAGAACAGAGTCCGTCTCTCAGGGTTATAAAAGAGCTTTCAAGCAGCAAAATATTACATTGCATTTAAGGGTTTTAATCTGATATAGTTTTGATTTTTTTGTTGTTGTTGTTTGTTCTGCCAGTATAAAAAGCTCTTCATAAAGATCTTTCTAATGAAAGCATAAGCCAATTAGTAAAGCCATAAAGACAGTGATGAAAGTAAGTCAAATATGATTATAGAGGAGTTGCATAACCGGCGTATGAGCGTTTCCTCCGTTATCCCTTCGCGATGGATGGGGCTGGAGTTCCAGGCACAGGCCCCGCCCGGCCACAGGACCGCGGTGTCCGCAGCTCCGTGTAGTCCTGGGAACGTGAGGGAACCCGGTGTCCGCCCTCATGGGGACAGCGGGCCAGTGACACGGTGCCCACAGCCAGTGGCACCTTCTTTAAAGGATGAATCTCTGTGCCATGCCCCAGCACAGCTGTCGGCAGCGTTTTCACGCAGCTGCGCTGAGGGCAGCAGGACAAGACAACACCACAAAACCAACCCAACGCTGCGTTTGTTTTCTAAACAGTAAGTGGGATTCCGGTGTCTGTTCATAGTCTCAGGTCTGTTGTCCAGGGAGCTGCCCTGACCAAGCTTTGTGGGGAGGTTATGGTATTTTTCTTGCCCGCTGCCTGTCCCCACACTGTGGCCATGCCTGCAGCCCACGTGGGCTCCCCATGCCCGCCTGACCGGGATGCTGCTCTTCACTTGCCTGTGTCTGTCTGTCTGGGATGCTGCTCTTTGCTCACCTGTGTCTGTCTGCTCTCCTCAGCAGGTGCATCGGTGGGTTTGAATACCACATAGCCCTTCTCTGTGCCAATTTCAACCACATCTTTTAAGAATCTGCCAATGAACAACATCAAGGAACTCTGTTATCTCATTTGTGCTTTATTTCAAAAGCTGCGAAAATACTGGAAGTTCTGTCAAAAATACAATCGCCCAAATCTACAAGACAATTCACCTGTGGCATCTATGCAAGTGGTGACATTGTTTTCCAAGCTGTGTAATGAAAATTTATGGAGATGGTGATGTTGTGCACTTATCTGGCCCTCAGGCTTATTTGAAAATTTCAGCCTCAAGACCATTTTTTTCCCGGTAGTGGCAAAGCCACTGAGTAAAAACTAACCTGATTCTTGAGTCCTCTTGCTCAAACTTAATATTCAAGGCAGGTGGCAAGACTGAAAATATTCAGACTACACCGTCTGGGTTATAAGCGCTGGAAACCAGAAGCTGTAACATAAAATGTATGGCACCCTTAGCTCGTAGTGGGGCTTTCCCTACAATAACACCACCCATCAGCACTCATCTGCCTTCCACCTCTGTGCGGGCAGAGGAGAAATGATCTGACCTGCATTTGCAGCCCTGCCCAGCTGGGCTGTACCTGGTCAGAGCCCTGAGCCGGAGCTGGGCCGGTGTGCACACAGCTGGAGGCAGCTGAGCTCCTGCTCCCTGGATGGGCTGCAAAAGGCTCTGCCACACTGGTCCCTATTTCCTTGATGTTATACTGTAGCATCTCCTCTTCCAAGTTACCTGCTGCAATATCTGGAGTGAAATTCAGTATCAGCTGTGCAGCACATGCTCAGGTTTCACATTCATGTCACAGCTCACATACTGCAGACTTCAGCATGCTTTCCCTATTACTCTTTCACCATTGCCATTGGCAAACTTTTATCTTTGGATATAGATTTGCACTCCCCCCCTCTTTTTTAGATATTTTATTTTCACATAGCATGGGTATGGATCTTGTTCATCAGACTTTGCCAAATATCAGCTCTGCTCAGTTCAGCTTTGCAAAACTAGCTCCTGTGCCCTCTACACCTGCTCTGCAGAGCGGCTGCCAATGTGCGTCTTCCACCAGTATTTGCACTGGCCTCCTGCAACTGAGCATGGAAGAACTGCTTCAGTCATTCCTTGCTTTTTTTTAATTGGAAACATCTACTACCTCCCCTCTGCTCTCCTGTGGGAACGCTGGGCGTTCTGCTTGGCCTGTGCTTCCCACACGCAGCCACAAGTCCGAGATATCATTATGCCTCACTTAATGCTCAGCAGTTCTTGTTTTCGGAAACAGCTTCTGTTATAATCAGTTATTGGGAGAGTAATCTCTCAGGAATTCTTTTGAAAACACTTTATAGATGATGCTGCATTTTATGTTCCTGTTTTCCCAGGTTTTATCCACTCCTTTCCTTGAAAAAGGCAAGGGATTCAGAGGTATCAGCTCAGTCATCAGCCGGTCCTTGTTCTACTTTCATGCAGTTCTAACATTTTGTGCTGTAGCACTTTGCCAAAGAAACCAGCCAAGTACACGACAGCGGCCTGGTGACTGCTGCCCGGGTTCTGTACGGTAACTGCGCTCTGCAGCCGCCCCTGCTCCCTTCCCGGCTCCGAGCACAGCCAGACCTCCCACCTGGGTGCCAGATGGCTGGGCAGCCCTTTCCAGCTGGCTGTGAGCTGACACAGCGTGCTCCAGCACACCCTGCCTTTGATGTCATCGCTGGGGCTGCAGTGTGTGAGACCTGTGTGCCAGAAACATGGCGCTGAATGTTTCTCTGTTTTCTTTTTTCCTGTGTGTGAATGTCAAGATATATCAGGATGGTGTATTTGATCAGCTCATCTCAGATACCTCTGATGGTTGCATCCAGTTAAGATCACAGTGTCTACAGTGCAAACTTATGCACTAGTTGTCTCAGGAACTGCATAAAACCTTAGAAATTGTCCAGAGGAGTCCAGCAGTGTTTAGTGTCTCCGGACATGAGCATATTCTGCACCGCATTTATCTGTATGTCACAGCTCACTGGAGGTCAGCAAGTATCCCACGTATGAGGCAGCCTTCCACATTTTCAACTGGCTTTTTATTTAGCTGTATATTTAATAGTTACCATTTCACAAAGCAGTCACAATCTAGCAGAGCTTTTGTCCTTCCGCTTGCATCCCTACCTGAGAAAGTTTGCCACAAAGAGGAGACTTCACTGGACTCACGGAGTTCAGAGTCCCTGGGAGCGGCTCTCTCCTCTGCAGCTGGCTGACCCGCTCGTCACCCGCGTCCGTCTGCAGACGGCGTGCACACCGATGTGGTGAACAGCACACAGGACAGCGATGCCAATGCTTCCCTGGGTCAGTAGTACTTGACAGTATTTATTTTTGCTATTGAATACTAACACTTTCGACTTTCCTTTATCAAGTAGTGGCATTTGCTGCAGTGGTTTGCTCTTTCCGTAGTTTCAAGCCATTTGATCCTGTGCAGATTTCTGGTTGCCCTGTTTTCCCAGTGGAGATCAGGCCCCTGCTCCAAGAAGTGTGATCTGCGACTTCGGTGATTCTGCTCCCTCCCCTCGCCCCCATTTCTGAAACACCTTCCTGCAATGCACAGAATCCCGTGTGATGAGGTTGCTCCTGAATGTAGTTTGGGTTTCCCTACTTTCTGTGCTCTGCTCAGTGACACCCTGTTCCTATCACGCGCTCTTTCGAAAACAGCTTCCCCAGCTCCGGAACCCAGTAAGACCTCTGAAAGCCTTGTAACATGAGCTTTGGCACATTTTGGCACATTACTAATCAACCATGAAATATAGATAATCTTAGGAGCCAGCTACTTTGCGCAGCCTAGCAAAGACTGATTTATCATTTCTCTGGTTTCTTGAGCAATCTTGCTGAAAAGGTTCCTTTGACAAAGGGTATTTTTGCAAGCTGAAGGTTGCTTTGGTGTGCTCCCAGGTCCCGTAAGGACCATTCCCACCTGCTCCTCCACAGCTCTAGATCCTGCTGGGGCAAACAGCAGTTTGTCCAGCATTACCAATAACTCTCTTATCTTCCGTTCTTTATGACAGGGCCTTATTCCGATGTTGTGTGTATTCCACTCTGGAGGCAGCGATCTGCGTTTCCCAAAACCACCCAAGTGCCCAGGGCAGGCAGGGGAAGCCCGCCGCGGTGCGCGGGGGCACACTCAGGTGCGGGTACCCCCTGGCTCCCGTGTCGGGCACTTCGGGCTGGCAGGCGATGCACGACGGTTCCAGCGCCGACACCGCGGTCCCCTCCAGCGCCGGGCACTCCCCGGGGACACCCGGCAGAGCCGCCCCGGGAGCCGCTCCTGCCGGCCGGGACAGGCCGGGGGCAGCGGGGCCGGTCCCCCGCAGGAGGCAGAGCCGCGCTCCCGCCCCGCCAGCCGCTCCTCCGCGGCCCCGCACAGGTG
>VWYH01011140.1:239874-295478 GCA_013399365.1 Pampusana beccarii
GGGTGGCAGCTCTGCCGCCTCCGCAGCCCGGGACCGGGCGCTGGGTGCGCGGCGGCAGCGGAGCGGCCTCCCGGGGCTGCCCTGTGCCGCGGCCGCGGGGCTTCGTGGGGCTTGTTCGCGGTGGTGCTGCCCTGCGGGGTCCCGGTGACCGGGGGCCTCGGGTTGCGGGTCAGGAGGAGATCTCGGGGTGTCCCGTTCTCAGAGCCGGAGCCGTTCCCCGCGGAGCTCCTGCCGTAGCTCTCTGCAAAGGCTGCGGCTCCGCTCACCCCGGGCTTTCCTGAGGCTCTGTGCACGTTGTGACATGAAAATAGTTTGATTTCTGTTTACCATAGTATATTCAGACAAATATCTGGAATATTTCTCATTGCTGCAAATAAGACGAGTGTAACAGTTGGTGCTGCTAGCAGTTAAGTAAAGAGAAAAAGGCTTTCTTGTAAATTTGCCTGCATTAAGACAAGTATTTGCAAATATCTGGAAGAGCAGCCAGGCTTCTAAACCTCCGAGGCTGCGCCCCGGGTGAAGTCTGGCACTGTTGTTGTTGGAGGCAAAGCACTTATGGAACTGAGTAATTCTGGCATGTCATGTACCGCGAAGGGAGTGTTTCTAGGGGTTTGCAGCTCGTAAAGCAGCGCACGTCTAGCGGAGAATTGGGTCCAGACTTGTGCTGATGTGTAGTCCAATAAAGCAATTCATGTTTTCACCAAGGTTAGTAAACTTTGACAAATTATCACCCCAGTTATTTTTACACTTAAAAGTGTCAGTTCGTATTAAGTGAACACTGTGAAAGTACTAATTTTGTAATAATTTTCATTATTATGGCCTTAGACTTGTGCAGCATCTGCTTGTGAGCAAAGCTGCGTGGTGTCCGTAGGGGTCCAGCGGCTGCTGCTGCTGCTGCCCAAAGCTGGTGCCTCTGCCCGAGCCCAGCCCCGGTCTGCCCTGTGCCTGCCGTCTCCCGTGGCAAATGCTGCGGTTCCAAGTGCTCTCCTGCCTTCTATTGCAGCTGAGAGTGATTAAAAGCAGCCAGTTTGGAGCACTGTCATTTAAGAAACCCTGTGCTGTCAAACTAAACGAATTGCTGGTTGTTCCCAGTCAGTATTTGAGACTCACAGGCATTCCCAGGGAACGTGACATGTGTCTGTTATTGCTTGGTGTGACCGAAGTGGGGAACACTTCTGCTCTAGCAAGCGACTCCCTTGCGATGAAAAGTTTAGTTTTCTATGGCAACAAAGCCAAGCTTATTTGGATAAGTTCCACTGCAGGGTGAGGAATGGAAAGACTGGTCTGAGCTTTGGTGATTGTGTTTCTGGTTTGTTGCTGTTGGAGCTGGGACTAGCGACCGCTCGGTCAGGTTTCTGGAGTAATGCTGGTGCAATTCAGGCGCAATAAAGATGACATTAGCTTTTGAGTTGCATGTTGGAGCTGTGGTGGCTGTACCTGCTTGTTGGGCTCTTCCTGTTCAGTTGAGGAATAAGTTTTTCTGCTATGAGCTGAAGTGATTTCAGTTGTGAGCAAGGACTCCTGTGTTGATAGACTTCACCTAAGCTGGGCTGGGAAACCATTTCCAGTTCCTCTAATCCATTTTTTCAGTTTCTGATTTCAAATTCCAGTTGGTGATACATATTTTAATTAAAGATGACATTTTCAGTCGTGTTCTGCTGGACCTCAGGGCAGTATAACGGCGTGCGTTTTCACAACACGGCACAGAAACCCTGGGCGGATGGGCGGTCGGATCCAGGTGTCCTGTGCTGACGTGGTGCCGCCCGCTCTTGCTCTGGGATCTGGTTCCTGGGAGTCGTTCCTGCCGCAGCTCCAGGGCAGGCGTCTCTCGAAGGGCTGCGGGGGTTCTGCTGATGTGGGTGTCCCGGTGCCAAAGCTGCAGTTGTGCTCCCCCTCTCCCCACCAGCAAACCCACGCGCTGGCCCTGCCGCGGACCCTTCTCCGTTTGTTTGGAGCAGCCTGAACATGCTGTGTGGCAGCAGCACGATTTGCACTTTTGATGTGTTCATGTGAGTACTGTACTTGGCCGGCACATGCTGTACGTGCAAACGCTCGTTAGCTGAGACCAATATTTTATAGGGAGAATAATTTAAAATGTCTTTGGTAGACAGATTCATCTGGGTGGGATGGTCTTTCCTAGATCACTGGTCCTGCTGACCTGACTATACTTTTGAAGGAGATCATTGCTTTCTCTTGCTCTGCCATTGCCAGAAGCATGTTATGATACCGTGCTGGTTTGCTCCTGCGTCCACATCCACGAATACCTGCTGCAGCACTCACCGATGAGCCCACGAACAGTGAGGAGGGGCTGTGCTGGGTTGGTTCATTCCTCCAGTAGTTCTGCTGCTTCATGAAAAACATTAACACACTGTTAGATCTACAAATATTCTTCAAAGTTTCATGGACATGGGCATCTCATGAATATGAATGCATATGATTTTTGGTACACTTGTGTTTACGTAGGCATTTAATGTTTGTCTTGCTGTATGAACATTTCCTGGTTTTTTAGCAAACTACACTCTTGCTAATGGCAGAATATGGAGTTCAAGTTACCTGTGGGTCGCTCTCTTTTTTCGCCCTTCTCTGATGCCCCGGCCCATGGCAGGGGGTTTGACCGGATGATCTTTAAAGGCCTCTTCCAACCCACACCATTCTGTGATAGGAGCTGCTCCCTGTTTCTCTCCCTCCCCAGTTTCCTTGCATCCTCAGTCTGCACTGGCAGGATTTCACATTTACCTTTCAGTGAGCCTACTGCTGCAGTGGCCACAAAACCGATCTGCCTGGCACTTCACTGCTTTTACTCGATAGGATTCTTATTGTTTTTTCCCATCTGCTGTGTGCTGTTCATGGTGTCCGGTTGCTCTGTTTTCCCTGGGTCGGGAGCCGGGCGGTGTGAGCAGCGGGCGTGGGGTGAGCTCAGCTCGGGGCTGCGCAGGCCGCAGTCGTGCACACACCCGAGAGGCGCTCTGACCGTGCCTGCAGCGCTCTGAGGACACCCCCAGGCTCACGGGCCACCCCGGGGTGTCTGCAGGGCGTGCTCAGGAGGGTTTGGGCAGGTGGGAGCGCTCTGTGGCAGGCGAGAGTGCGCCAGCGCAGGACGCGTTCGGTGTCGCTGCGGCGCGGTTCCGCTGCCCAGCGCGGTGTTCCTGGCGCAGCGGCTGGGCTGCAGGTGCACGGACACGTGTGGCGGAGGCACGTGTGGTTTTTCCCCTGTTTTCTGTCCGTCCTTCGGGCAGGTCCCCAGCCGGCCCGTGGTGCCCCGTGCTGTTCCCCCCGCCCGCAGGTGTCTCAGCTGTGGGACCGTGTCCCTGAGCCCCCCTCGCTTTGCGTGTCCCTGTCCCTGCAGCAGAGCAGCAGGGCACCTTCTGCTGGATGGAGCCACATGGACAGCTTTGCAATTCCATTTTTGTTGTTGTTGTCTCGGCAGTTTTGTTACTGTTTGCGTATTTAGCTGGGTGCAGTCACAAATATTGAAAAAGCACGTTAGTGCTCACACTTGAACATTGTGGCTTGCTTTGTTTCAGTTTTAGTGCCTTTAACAATCCATGTTGTTTAAACCTCTCGCTGCAGGTCTTTGAGGTAATGATATCCAATATGCCCAGCAGACTTAGCCATACAAGATCCAACATTTCTGCTTGGGTTGGCAAACACTTCACTCGTTCCTCTTTCATTTGAAACTGGAATATGTGAGCCTAAGTCAGGTAGGTACTTCTGAAAAAGTTTCCTTCTGTCTCCGTGCCACTGAATGTACGCAGCTGGGCTCTAACGGGAGGTCGATGCCGTTCCTAAATTCTCAGGACAGACTTAAGCCGGAATAGAAGTGTGGCAATGACAAGAAAGGCAAAAGCTGAACAGAACATGTAATTTTATCAGTTTAAAAAGGAAGGAGGAGAGAAAGTAGGTTAGGGAATTGCTGTGTGGTGCTAGGGTCCTGCTGCCCAAGATCTTTACATGAGTAACAGCAGTACTGTACTTGTATTTTCTTTGGCTATAGGAATTAGTAGCCTCCGTACGACAGTGCCAAGGTGGGACATTAAGCTTTGACATCCGCAGGTGGCCTTAACCTGCTCATCCTTGGGGTGTACGTCTCCCTTTCTCACATCGCACGCATGGAGGGCAGAGCTGGAATTGCTTGGAACAAGTCCTGTTTGTAGTAGTGGTATTAGAATTACAGCAATACGCATACTTATAATAATGAGTATGAGCTTGGAATATCCTTTACTTCATTAAGAGAAGAAGTTAATCAGTTGAATTTGAAGTAGAAATACTTCCCATAATAATTTTTAAAACCAGCCTGCTCTTCGATGGGTGCTGATCACAGGATAGACTTCTCTTTATCACACCTGATCTTAATTTTCCAATCCTGAAGCAGTGGGTGTAGTTTTATTTTGATATTGGATATCTGTGGGTTTAGCTGGTATTAGGTGATAATGATAACGGGATTTTTGGGTTTGTTTGGTTTGGATTTTTTTTTTCCCCTGTTTCTCCTCCCCAAATAATTATCTGAATTTTGTGGAATATTTCAACTGTGTTAGGATGGAGAACGTATGAATTGGGCTTTGGTTTGGCAGTAAGCGTGAAGCCCGGTGTGTGTCAGCAGGAGCCCTGGCTGCCGCGGCACTGCCCGCTGCTGATCCCTCGCTCTCGTGGTGCCGTGGGATTGCACGCTCGTACCCGAGGATTTCCATTTTAGGAATACGTGCTCTTGAGCCTTAACGTAGAAGGCAAGTGAGAAAGTGTTTTTCAGTGTTCTCTATTATGGGAACCCTAAAAATAAGTAATCACTAATGTATCTTTTTCTGGTTCTGCACTCCTTGCTTTCTATTTTCTGGTTATCTTGGTGTCTTCTTTCTGACTTAGATTTTTTTTTTGTTGTTGTGCGAGTGCCACTGGTAATTTCTTAAACGTTGTTGCTGCCTTCTGTTTGTTTGCTTTTCTATGGCAGAATCTCAAATCAATGTTTTTCTTATAGTTTCTGCTGTACTCATGCTGGTTTTTATGACACTCTTCCTTGTTTTAGGCAATTCCAAACCTTGTTTGCAGGAGATGAAATTTTGAGGTAGACCAGAAGTCAGTAATACTGAAAACTTCCTGAGCTATGTGAAAATTATGATGGGGGGGAATTTTGTTACCCTTTGCAGTGCTGGCATTTGGAAAAAAAAAAAAGAAAAGAAAAAGAACTACTTGAGCGGTCTGCTGTATTTTGCGTGTGAAGCTGTTGGTAGCGCGTTCCCAGCAGGACACAGCTGTTGTCCCAGATGTGGCCCAGCGCGCTGGTCCCTGGCTGCTGAGCGGCCCTGCGTGCTCCGCCTGCCCTGCGTGCTCCGCCTGCCGTGCACACCGGCTCCGCTCTGCGCTCTGCGGGGGGCCGGGCCGGGCCGGGCCGACCAAACGAACCGCAGCACCGGAGCCCTGCTGGCCCCTGGAATAAAGCGCTCTGTAGGGGTGCACAGGGACAGTTTGCTGCTGATGGTCCTTGTGCTCTGACAAAGCTGCAGGGTAGCGGCGGGAGGGCTGTGCCGCCTTGTGGCCCTTTCCTCATTTAGTCTCCAGGTGGGTGACTGTCAGACGTGCAGTGAGAGCAAGGCGCTTGCGGGCGTGCGCTTTTGACAAGGTCTTGCTTAAATCCTTCTCAGCTGGCTTGCAGAACATCTAAACCCTCGTGCTGGTTTGTAGCTTCCCAGGTAACCAGCTCTAGGTGCCCCTCGCTCAGGCCGTGTGCTGGGGGTCACTCACACCCTGGGGGGCCGTCCCCTGTCCATCTGTGTCCCTGTCCCCGCCAGCCCTTCGTGTCCAGACCCGCAGGGCGGCACGAGCGGTCACAGCCCCCAGCGAGCTCCCGAGCACCTTCCCCTTTCCGCTGAGGGGAGGGTCGCAGCCCGAAGCAGGCGTGCAGTAAAGCAGCCGCGTGCTATTGTGCATCCCTGTGCTTGTAAAATTTAAAAGGTGTTTTCCAATTTGCTGAAGATGATTGGAACGGCAATAGTACAGGTAACTCGGAGCATTGGGTTTTTCCCCCAAGATAGAGTTGTATGCTTTAAATACATATATATATTTCTTCTTTAACAAAACAAACTTTCCTTTCAGCAGACGTTTTTACAATTCTCTGAGCCAAGCAGTTCTAATTAGGAGCTTGTACAGTGTTTAGCCTCCCTTAAGCAGGAAACTCAGATTATCTTGTAGACCATCTTTCCTCTCCTTTTGATTAAGTGTTATCATTAATAGCAAGAGCACATTTTTACATGAGGAAGTAATAGTGGCAAGTGCAATATATAATTATGTTTTTTTGTAACTTGCTGCGTTTCCACAAATTGCCAATGTATCAGTGTGGTGGTTTAAGAGGATTTAATTCCCAAACTATGGAATATGAAATTATGCAGTGGGGGTAGGATATCATAGGAAGAATGCCTTGCATGTCATTCTGCTAGTTTATTAGCTTGTACAAGTGTTCTCACAAGGGTCAAATTTTAAAGGTTTTGTTGCTATTTCAAAGTTCTCGTAATAAATTTTATTACCACAGAATTTGACTTCCAAGGGAGTTGCACATAGAATACCAGTCAAGCCCTCAAATTGCATAGTTTTTCTAAAAGGCTGATCTGGTTTTTAGTTACTTTTACTCTTTTTTCCTTTTCTGTTATTTATTTCATCATACTGTTTATATCTTCCACCCCCTGCAACTGTGTTTCCTCTTTTAATCTCAAATGCTTTCTTTCCCTTTCTTGTTCCGTGTGTGCTTGTCCCCTCCTGAAAGCTCTGCCCGTGTTCCTCGTGGATGATTCGCAGTCAGGGTGTTGCTGAGGGAAGTCGCCTTTTCGTTGGCAGCGCGGTGTGTGCCCAGGAGCCGGACTGGGCTGAGTCCGGTGACCCCGCGTGTCGCTCACCGCCCCGGGGAGCGGGACATGGAGGCTGCAGCAGGACTTGATGGGGGGGATCTGGTTTATTAACGCACATCTCTGGGACCCCTGTGTGTGGGAGGGGTCGGGTTTATTAACGCACATCTCTGGGACCCCTGTGTGTGGGAGGGGTCGGGTTTATTAACGCACATCTCTGGGACCCCTGTGTGTGGGAGGGGTCGGGTTTATTAACGCACATCTCTGGGATCCCTGTGTGTGGGAGGGATCTGGTTTACTAATGTACATCTCTGGGCCCCGGGCGTACACGAGGTTAAACTCATAGTTGCTTCTCCACCAGGATGGACCATCACACCATTCCTTGGCATCTGTGTGAGCAGAAATCAAGTGTCTGAGCTGCCCTGGCAGCCAGACCGGCTTTCCGTAGATGCTCCGGGAGTTGTCTCTTCTGCCCCCGTTCCAGAAGACCAGTTGCCTTGTCATAGCTTTGCCTTGTCCTCTGCCCTAAACTCTTACCTTAATTTGTAAAACTGCAGAAGTTAGGTGGGCAGGTCTGACTGCAAGCTGCTTTTTAGTATGTGCAAGTTGTCAAAATACATCTACATTAGGGTAGTGTAAACTTTATTTGGTATTTTCTAACCATCATTTTTTACTTTCTCGGGAGAGAATAGGAAGCGGTCGAAGAAAAACCAAGACTTTCTGCCTTTGGTGACTGCTTGAACAGCCTATCACAGAGCCATTTAGCATCCTTTTTGCATCCTTATTACTGGAGTGACAAGGAGTCTGTAGAGCAGCAGTGCAGCAGCTTCCAAGGACTCTGTGCCTCCTGCAAAATGACCTGCAGAAAAATTAACTGCTTCAGGGCAAAAGGTGTTTTCCAGTCCTTATCAGGAGGAAGGATGGTTTGTGGTGGGAGTGCTGGTCCTGGCTGTGGGAACCAGGGTTCAGTTTGTGTTCAGCCACAAGCATCCTGCGTGGCCTGGGCTAGAGTCAGTCAGTGCTGGAGCTAGGTTGCGGTTGGACTGGGTGATCCCGAGGGTCTCTTCCAGCTGAAGCGAGTCTAAGTGACACCAGATCCCGGGATGATTGTGCCTCAGGCTGCCACCGAAGGCTCTCCTGGGCTGCTGATGGACGCGGGTCCCGGCTCCCCCTCTGAAAACAGGCGGATTTCAGAAGGATGCAGGGACTTCACAGGCTGTCAGTGAACGTCGCCCGCCTCTGGAGGTTCAGGTCTCGCTGCGGGTGTCACGAGCACGTGGCAGGAGCCGCGGCCGATGGCGGCGCCAGCGCCACGGGAGCACCGCGCAGCCAAATCTCGTTTGTTACGCCATGTAGGAGGCAGAGCTGCCTCTACTTGTTCCCTCTTTGTTTTCCAGTTTCCATTACATTCTTGAAAAGAGATTTATTGTTTTTATTGCCCTCTGGTGTGCTGGCAAGCCTCTGCGTATTAGTGGCTGTGTTCTTGGGACCGGCTGTGTGCCGTGCTGTGGGCACTGCCAGCACCGTGGCACACGGGCTTTGGGAGCAGGACCCCCTTCTGAATTCCCTCTTTTAAGTCATCCTGTAGGAGCTTGTTTTGAAGTTTTTTGTTTTTCTGGTGTGGCAACTTCTAATTTTAGAGGCTTTACCAATCCCAGTGGGAAAGGCAAAACTAGTTTTCCTGTAGGAACATCTCTGAAGTGTATGCTGAACGTTCTTTGGCAGTGTTTGGTTGATGTGTCAACCAAGCATTAAAAGAAATTGTTCTAAAACCACTTGAGGTAATTCTGTATCTATTAAGTACCATCAGCCAGCATTCGCTCTACTTTAATTACTTCAGAATTCTTGTTTATTTAGGGACAGAATTACAGCTTTTCATAGGACTAACTGAGCAGTGAAGACCTTTATGTGCAAAGCTGGGCAGATGGCTGTTGTTGGATCCCTAATCGCAGCACAAAGAAGGTTCCTTTTGACAA
The DNA here is from genome assembly GCA_013399365.1 of Pampusana beccarii. Lineage (NCBI taxonomy): Eukaryota > Metazoa > Chordata > Aves > Columbiformes > Columbidae > Pampusana > Pampusana beccarii. The sequence goes on from VWYH01011140.1 coordinate 248,681, forward strand.
AAGCATTGGCTGTTTCTGTCCCTGACCTCACCATTCAAAATGTTTTTTTAAAGACAGATGTTCAAAGTGAAAGTGTTCGTCTAGAATTCCTGTTGCACTTTTTATTGGAGGAAGAAATTGAAGTTTTTAAAAATTTATTTTTAGCTTTGAATGTTGCCAGGCACATGAAGGAGTCGAGCTGGGTGGAACAGAATGGTGGGGCCAACCCCCCCACTGCAAGAGCTGGACGTGACCCAAAAATCTTCTGCTGAAGCAAGTTTATTTTCATGGACTGGTGATGTTGTTTTTCTGGGCTGGAAGGACAGACCTTATCCAGGCTTGGCTGCTTGCAAGACCCTGAAGCCAATTCTCATTTGTCTTGTGGGACAGCAATTTTTAGCAAAAAGGAAGCAAAGCCTCTTCCCTTCAACTTTCCTCACTAAATAATAAAGTGTTAGTGATTTATGGCTGCTGTGCACCTTTTACTTATCTCAACAAACAAAGATCCTTAATAAACTTAGGAAAAAAATGGGAAAGGATCTGATGCTGTGTGGTTCTACTTGTTCTTACAGGCTGTCAATGCCATTATAGTCTTACTGAAGTGAGCGTGTGGAAAATGTTGTATGCCAGGACCGGTGAAGTCAGGGCTGTGTAAGCCAGGTGAAGGGACGTATTCTCGACTAATTACATGGAACTTTGGTGCAAGACTTGCTTGCTTGTGTTGCTTAAAAGAATGAACTTTTACCAAACTGATTAATTTTTCATTTGTATGCAAATATTCGGTGTTGTATAATGAAAATCCATATTAAGCAGCTAAAAGCTTTGCTTTATGTTGCGTTCAGAGCAGTGCAGGGGCCGTGAGGAAACGCATTTCTGCCGCAAGGTGATGGGGTCTCCATCCTCGGAGGCGTTCAGAGCCACTGGGGGACCCTTCTGGAGCGGGGCCGGGGCCTCCACGGGTCCCGACAGCCTCGGCCACCTGTGGCGGTGCAGCCGGACATCACGCTTCTTTGTTCCTTCTTATTTTTTGTTGCTGATGCCATTGCCCGTTGCTTTCCAGCACTTGCAGAAGACAACTGCCTACTTCCCAGTTCATCTTTCTGTCGCAAATCCTTGTTCCCTTTTTATCTGCATTTCTGTTACAGATGTAGACCATCTCTAAATGCTTTGCAGAGTGATTTTGGTCCAAGGGCTGCAACATGTGCATTTGAGAACAGACTGTCCAGCCTTCCTGAAAACTTACAGAAAGATACACAAGTTGTCTGTCAGCTTATAAAGTTTCTCTAAGTCTGCTGAAACCTTCCCCGTGGGTTTTACTAGTGTGCCAGAAGGGAAGTCTGTAAGTCAGGCTTTCAGCTCTGGTTGGTGTTTGTTTGTTTGCTTTTCTGTTGACGTTTCAGGAGTGAATAAATATGTTATTGCTGATTACTTTGGAACTGGGAAGTGGTAGAAGCACAGAAGCCAGCAGCTGGTTACAAGTGACTGGGACGGTGAGAGCCGTGGATCTGCAGGGTTCACTGCCAGCTCGTGAATATGGTATTTACCCCAAATGAAGTAACAGCGAAGGTGATGATGCAAGTGATTAGATAAAACAGCTGCTACTCTTACGTGTTTCTGTATTATCTGCTGCTGTGTTTGCAACATTGCTGTTTGTTAATTGAAGCATGATTGGCCCAAAGAACTGAGCTTAGAATTGGGAAGAGGTGTTGTCATAGTACAAAGAGCAGAAAAATGAGTGTTCCTCCTCTGTTTTATGTTTTCGTCCAATCACTTCATAACCTAAGGCAAAATGACCCGCCATTCATATTTATGGTAATTTGTGTGGCATAGTTGGAGCGTAGAGAGCAAAGCTTCTACCAGTACTGAAGATCTGTCCTTGTCTTCTGAGAAGCGGGTTGGCCGGGCCGTACGGGGGTGCTGGTCCTGAGCTGCACCGCGGGTTTAGCTGGGCTGGCTCAGCAGGCCCGGCCCTCCGTCTGCCAGCAGAATTCCCGCCGGGTGTCCGGTTCAGCTGCCCACGGCCCTGCCGCGTCCCCTGACTCGCAGCCGTGTCCAGCGCCGTCGCCCTGCTGTTTCTCCTGGTCTGGAGAGCTGTCCTGTGCTGGGTGTATTTGCTCCTGGGAGCGGGGCAGTGAAGGCTGGGAGGGGACAGCGGTGCGAGCCGAGGCTGTCACAGCCGTGTCGGGTCACACGTGGCCTCTCCGGGAGCTGGGGACGGCGCAGGAGCCGCGCGGTGCCGGGGATGCTCTGGGAGGCCAGGCGTAGAGCCTCTCTGGGCTGGGGGTGTTCGCATCTGCCCACCTCCCGGCCCCTCTGAGCTCGGTGCTTGGACCTCGGCTGCTCTCCTGCGGGTTTTGCTGTGCTGCCGGCGCACAGGGGCGGATGGAGTGGCTGCTTAGGGCCCGGGGGGCTGATCCTCCCCGCTTTGGAGGGTTCATGCGGTGCCCCATTGCTCCCAGTCTGTTGCCCTGTAGGGCTGCCGCTTTGCCTGTGCCCTGTTGTGTTTCTGCTCCCGGCCATCCCGCGGTGCTCCGGCACCCCTGGGGCAGGGAGGGCTCTGCCGCGCTCCTGCACCGGGAGCCGTGCGCCCCGCGGGCCGTGCAGCAGCACATGGGGGTCTCAGCGCGCCAAAGCAATTCTGGAGCGTGTGTGTGTTTCTAGGAGGGGATGTTCCCAGACGTCAGGAAAACCTTTCCTGCTTTTCCTTGGCGGGCAGCAGCCTGCCAGCAGAGCGCACCCTGCAGCCTCTGCCGTGTGCGGAGGTTCGCGCTGACCTGCTGCTCGGGCCGGCAGCCGCGGGTCCGGCCCAGGGCCCGTGTCCGGGGTCCGTGCGGCACGCTGGGCACCCGCCCGCCGCGGACACCCTGCCGCACCGGGGATTTTTAGGTTCAACTCCCAGGAGAGGATCCAGAGGTGGGGACCGGGCTGCGGTGCAGGATGGACAGTTCCTGCTTAGAGTCACAGCCGTGCCACTGGGGTGCACACCAGGACAGATACCTGGGCCCATCTCCTTGGTGAAGGACATTAAACCAAAAACCAACCACCACCACCAAAACCAAACAACAAAACAAACAAAACCCACCCAAACAAACAAAGAAAACCCAAACTAACAAACAAAAAAATCCCCAAGCAGTTAAAAGTTAACGTTTCATTGCCTCATATTTGGAAGTAATATTGTTATTGTTTTTCCTTCCAAATATAGGAATAAAGCCCTGGTGGCTTTCCTTCCGTGCTGGTGCAAAGCTGGCTTTGCTGGAAGGACTGTGAACACTGGATCACTTAATGATGTTTCTTAGACCTTTTGTTGAAAATCGGAAAACATGTTAGATAGCATTTGAACTAGGTTTGCCTGCAATCAACATTGCCTTGCATGATACCATCCTAGAGGGAAATTCCTCTGCCGCTCTGGATTTTCAGTTTTATGTGGTGTTTTAATTAGTTGAAAAATGTGAAGACGTTATCTGGAGATCTCAGCAGAACTGAAGTTCTCGCTTTGTCTTCACAGCACTTCTTCCAAAGACTTAATTAAATCTGTGAACTTAAAAGCTTTGAGAAAATGGAAACAGCTGATTGTTCTCATTAAATGAGCATATGAAGAAGTGGGAAAACTTCTGAAGATTTTTTTTAATGTGGGAATTTCCAGTAATGTTTCTGAAATGTGACATTCATACAGATAGCTTATTAGACTGTTCTCTGTGGTGTTTAATTTTTCATGCTTTTCCTTGTTTAAAATGGGTATTTTTCCCTTAGTAGTATATTTTAAGGCAAAGAATGGGAAGTTTGTGGTGTTCACGGGCTTCGTGTGCTACTTGCCTGATGTTTCAGAGCAATGTATTCCTTTAATTCCTCTGCCCAGCTTGATGTATGTAATTTTAAGTATAATCATACGTTCCATAAAATAATTGTGGGATTGTGCAAGTATTGGAATGTGAAAATACAATGGGTAGATGAATCAAAATCAAATCTGAAATTGCGGGGTTTACTTTAGCTGATTTTCCCATGTCGCTCTAAACACTAGTTGTGACTTACCCTGGGAGCCAAGTATGTGCTTTTTCCAGATCAGTTAAGTGACCCTGCATCCCAGTGGCGTCCTCTAACGCGTTCTGGAAATAGATGTTTTCGGGTCTCTGCGGTGGCGGGGCCGCGTTTCTCGGCCGGCGCTGGGTTCTGTGTCTGGGGTTCCCCGTGTGCTGAGCTGAGTGCACGCCGGGCGTGCCGGGGGCCGCGCTGCGCTGACCTCGCCTGTTCCCTCGGCTGCGCCCGGCCCGCTCTGCCGAGCTCAGGCCCGGAGCTCAGGCCCGCTGCCCTGCCTTCGAAGGCGGGACGTGTGGCGCTGTTGTTGTGCTCCTGTCTTTGGCCGAGTTCTGTGAGTCTGTTACATCTTCCCTCTGATCGCAGAACCAAGTGAGCTACGGGCAGATTGCCTTTGGAAAAGCAGTAAACCAGGTAGGCTGTGGGAAGTCATGAAGAAAATAGCTAGAGAGGCTGCACAGCTTACGCCTGAAGGTGATTGCTAGAGCTATTGATATTTGTGAGTATTTAAGCCCATGGCACCTCGAGAGCCCAGTGACAAGTACAGTTTGCAGTGCAGAGGCGTTGGAAATGACAGTGTCCACTGAGAAGACAAGGTCCCAGTATGGGAAATAGAGTGTTTGCAAAACCTTCCTAAAATTCAGTGCCTGGTACAGCACCTGGAGTGCAGCGAGCATTTTACTGCATGGAAAAATGCAAAGCAAATGCCAACGGAGGCGGCATTAACAAAGCTCATTTGAATTTCCTGTGCACCTGACGAGTGAATAATTGCTGTGTGCTCGGTGAGCAGAGCCTTAGCTATCTAGTGCCTGGAATACATGGTTTGTGTTTATAGAGCCTGTTCTACAGCTTTGGTCTTTTTTCTAATAATATACTGGATTTGGCTTACATAATATAGCTGAGAATGTGAGTGAGATTGCTTCAGTGCGGAGCTGCACTTCAGCGAGTTGTCCCCAACCCGCCCTGGTGACAGGAATGCCCGGAGAGTCCCCGTGCGTTGGGGGCACCCGAGGTCACACACCATCTCCCACCCGATGCCCAGGGCCGGCAGGCACGGTTACCAACGAGCGTGGGCTGAGCAGGAAATCCAGTGTACGGTGGCTTTGGGATGTGGAAGTTAGGGCTGGCGAGAAGCCGTTCTTAAAAAGCCTGTATTTCTTTGCAGGTCTCCGCAAGTGGCCCCTGTGGGCGTTTCTGGCTGGTGGCACCGAATATTGTACTATTTGTAAAGTAGTTCAACAGCTCGGTAGGCATTCTGATAAAAATGGAACTGCGCGGTTTTCTGAAGTGGCCTTATTGCAGAGATGTGCTCGTCTGTGGTAAATTGCAGGGCACGGGACCAAGGCGGGGCGGAACATCGGCTGCGTTCCTGACAGGGCTCCGGGCGTTCGCTGCCGTTTATTGCTGCCTCTTGTGTACTTAGTTGAGCGTTGTTCACAAACGTTGGCAGCGCTGCATTTCAGCTTAAAAAACCAGGAAGTGCTTCTATTACATCTTGTTTTGTCTAACTGGGTATTTTTTAAATACGTGTGCCATCTTCAGTTAGCAAGACCTCCTGAAATCTCTAGCCGTGGCAAGCACTGCTTGCCATTTGTGAATGGTTTTTGTTTTGTTCTGTGGGCGTTATTGGGTGGGTTTTTTGTTTGCTTGTTTTTTTCATTTGTTTGGGTTTCTGTGTGTTTTGTCCCCCCCCCCAGGTTGCGGTCCCTGTGTTTGAGCTGGGTTCCCGGCCAGTCTGGCGGCGCGGGCCTGCAGAGCGGGCAGCGCGCACCTGGACATCAGAGCTCCTGGGTTTGTGCCGAGGAACTGCTCCTTTTGCTAGTTCAGCAGCACTGAGGGCTGGTGTATCTGGAAGCAGACCTGTGTGATTTCTAAGACATTATTTAAAATAAGGTTAACAGTAGTTTTTAAACCTGGCAAATAGCTAAGGACTACGAATCCCAAATGCAGTCACTGTTGGTTATCTTCCTTCAGAATGACTTTATTGGCCAGTATGTTGCAGCAACATGTTCTATACTAACGTCAGCCCTTCCTGTCAACGAGCAAGATGAACTCTGTCACATCCTTTTAGTCAGTAAGCAAGGAGATTAAAGTGCACTTAGTTTCTCAATTTGTGTATTTTCGTCGTGTTTCGAACCTAGTTTTCAGTGTTTTAAAACTGCTGAATCTCATCGTTCTGCACGTGGTTTCAGCCGAGGGCTGGGATCAGGGCACGAGCTGTCTGTTTTGCCCCATTTCTGGCAGGTTTCCGGGCCTCAGGGGCCGGACCCAGGGCCCGCGGTGGGGCTGGACCCACAGGCTCTGGGGGGCTTTGCCGGGTGGCTCTGGGTGGGCTCCAGACGTGGGTCCAGGTGCTGGGCCGGTTCCTGGCAGCACCACCTTGGAATTGCACTTGGAACCATAATCTTCCATGACAGTGATTTGGAATTATTAACCTACGTTTTGGCCTTACCATAGTGCTCCCATTTCTTGCATAATTTAGTGGTTTTTCGTTAAATACCACAGAAGCGCTGTGACTGTACAAGGGAAGACTGGAACAGGAAGATGGCAGGAGATATTTATATGTATAATTTTTTAAACTTGTCTGATTAGCCTGAGGCCGTTATGTCCAACACTAGTTTGTCAAATAATTTCAATTTGTTTACTTAGAAAGATTTCATGAGCTAAAACCTTTGTGAGTAAGTTCAGTGAACCCTCGAGCCTTTCAGTGTGAGTAAAACAAATGGGATTTCCCACAAATATAAATAGTGAACCAAAAATAGCTGTTTTCAAAGAGAAACAGCTCGGAATTGGGTTGGAGAACAAGAAGGTATGTGGTATTCAGGAAGGAAATAGGAAGCATTTGAGTGAAGCTGTATGTGAATTCTCTCACACTTTTGTATAAGGATAACCCACCAAGGTGATGTTTTCCTATGTCTGCAAATATTTATTACGTTAGATGGATTGATATATTAAACAAAGTAGAGCTCTTGGTGAAATGTAGTGTAAGTTTCCATATGGAAACTATGTCAAACATAATCAAAGCAGATGCAAAGTATTAACAATTATACTTAGCAAATCCTTTAAGGTCTCCTCAGAGGCCTTTGTGTTGGGGATTAATATGCTTTTTTCAAATACTGAAATAAGACTTTTTGTTCTCAAAGTGTGTTAATTACTTGAAAGGTGATCTGTGAAAACAGTCACCGTGTGTCACTGGTTATAAAAGACTTGCCATGTGTTTTAAAAACTCTTCCATTCCTTTCCCACACTTCTTGTGAGCCTCTCTCACGATATATTGCATTTGGATACATTTTATGGTATTACTACAAAAAATGTGGATTTCCACTTCATCTTCAAGCAAAGATGTTGTGACTACACTTAACAGCTACCTGCAAGTGTTAGTGGATTTTTAAAATTAATTTTAAAGTTAAATTCATTTACATTGAAAGCGAAAGTGGCTGCTGAAATTCTGATAAGCCCCTCTCTTTGGAGGGCGGTTTCAGCAGCAGCTCTCTGTGGGCCATACCTCATCTGAACACATGAAACCTTTAGTGAAATTCTGCAAAACGAAGCTCCGTATGCAAACTTCATGGCTCGGTACAGTGGTGTATGCTTGAGAACTGCTCGATGTGATATCGTTTTGTTGGGCAGAAAACAACCTCATTCGGCCAAAGTTTCTTTCTTCATCCCACCAGTGTGGAAGAAACTCAAGACCTGCTTTTTTCTCTTTAGCCTTCCTCCCCGCTTTATCCCACTGTGTGTCTTTACAAATACAGATTAAGGCTGTGCTTTCTAAGCCGATTGTTTCCTTTTTCCTTGAAACTACACCTTGTCAAAACAGGACAGTGGAAGCAGCCCGCTGAGGAGGGCCCCGCGGAGGCCGGGCCCAGCGGGACAGCAGGGCTCTTCCCCAGCTCCGCCCTCGGATGCAGGCGTGGGTGGCAGTGGATACAGTGGTGGCAGAGCAGGTGGGCCAGCACCGGCCCCGAGGCTCTGGAGGGGCAGGGGGACAAGGACCGGGCTCTTCGCAAACACGTGGGCATGGAGCGGGTGCTGCTGAGGAGCTCCCTTTGTGCTGATGAGGGGAAAAGCAGATTCAGCTTGTCCTACGAGACGTTCCCAGTGCTCCTGGTGAACCTGTTTCTCACACGCCTTGCCAACGTGTTTTATTCATGTGTTTTAGGGATAAGCTGGTTTTCAGATGTGCCGGCAGATTGGCTTCCTAAAGCTCTTGGGTGTTTTTCCCCTTCTGGGTGTTTTTCCCCTTTATCGGCAGCAAAGCGTGTGGATTGCTTTGTATGATCATCTTCATTCTTATCTCACGTAATTAATTCTCAGCCGTTGCAGGGGCCCTCAGCAGTGATGACGCTTCCAGCTCTGCTAGCATCTGTTTTCTCTCAACATTCTAATATGCTGAGAATAGAAATATTTATTATTTCTTTTTCAGCCAATATATGGAATGTGGGTGAAATTTATCATAGCCTAGCTATGATCTTGTGGCTCCTTTAGAACTTGTGAAAACTGTCACGGAGTCTTTGTATGTACTGAGAGGAATGAGAACTGTTTGTTTTAATGAGAGAGTGAGAGATAGACTGCCTGTTTAAATTATGGAAGAATGAGAATATAGCAGAGACAGAAATCTGGAAGCCTGGTAAACTTCACGTGACATCATATCCAGACTTCTCATACGTGATGCTAAATGATTAATTTGAACATTTCCATTAAGTATGGATTTTAAGGAATGGTCTGGGTGCTCGGTTTAAGACCGCCTTGGTTTCTGCCTTTCAGGATAAGTGATGCTGTTGCTGTGGGTAGCATGGGAACCATTTGGAAACTAAGCAAATAATTAATACTGAAAAACGTGCCCTGTGTAAGTGCATTGACTGTTCTGCGGTGCGGAGTGGACGTATTCAGCGAGCAGACCGGCAGGTGTGACCCAGCTGTAAAGTGGCTCTGATTTCCACCCTCGTGTGCGGTGTTTGCTAACGTTGGCTTTTCAAACGCCGGGGAAACGCCTGCTCTTTTTCCTGTGCATAGGTCTTGGTCACGTTATCTGTAGACCTGTCAGGAATTAATCACATTATGATTGAGTCTGTATATTTTTTTTTCTCCCTTTTTCCTCAGGATGAGGAAATGTGTACTGGGCTTTTAATGCTGGAAGAATTAATTAAATGATTGCCACTGTTGTTATTGATTGCCGCCTTAAAACTTGACTGATTCAGAGTCTCTTGAAATGAACGAGTCGTTTAAAACCGGTCCGGTGTGTGGCGGTGATGGTGTCCGGGCGCAGAGCGGGGATGGGGGTGTCGCTGCGGGGGCGGAGGGACCTGCCCGGCCACCTGCGAGGAGGGGTTGGGTTTGTACTGATGAGCTACTTTGGAAATCTGATGGTTTATTATTGCAAAACCCTTCTGTTACCTATTTCTGCTGCAGTGTTTTGGTTTGCCGATGGCTGGAATAGCAAGCTTTCTCTGAGGCTGCCCAGGGAATGTACTCATCTTGCATGATTATTTTTTTTCCAAGTCTTCTATGCAATTATTTTTTATTCTTTTTCCTCTAGGGATCCTCTTGTTGCAGATGACCTCATTTTCGCTCTATACCATCCTTTCTCTTAGTGCTTTTCCTCATGTATCAATGGAGCACTAGGACTGTAATTTTCAAACTCCTATGCTATAATAGGACAAAACTTTCAGAAACATACCAATGGCATTTTCTTCTTGAACTTTGAAAAATTCAAGCCAGGTCAGCTCAGTATTGTGAGGAGCACAGCCTGTTACCGTTTGTTCCGAATGCGGGGGCTGTGTGCCTGCAGTACCACCCGCTTGTGAGAATTACTGTGTTTAACAGTAAGACAGGAAATGAAATGGGGTCTGAATGTTGGTCGATCAGGATTAATTGTTTATAAGCAAGATCACGTATTAATGTATTTGCACTCTAATAACACTTTGTGGGATACTTTCTAATATAACATAGTGTTTTCTGTGGGTGTTTGCTGCTGTGGAAAGAGGCAATATTGGTATGTACTGATTGGAAAAAAAAAATAGAATTGCAGATATCGTGTTAAGGGAACGTGTCTCCAGCGGCTCGCGGGGCGACACAGACCAGCTTCCCTCTGTGGTGATTGCGTTAACAGCTCTGTGGTCACGACAGCTCTTCCTTGTATGGAAAAGTAATTTTTAGAAAGTGAGGTATTTTTAGCTTCCCTGGCTGAGCTGCAGCAGCTGGGAAGGTGGAGGGGCCGAAGCAGCGCCACCAAAACCTTTCCAGGAGTCACTGCCTGTGGCTGGCGTGCACTGGTTTCCAGAGGTGCCGGTACCCGCCCGTGCACCGACAGGACACTGTGTGTTCTGGGGCGCCGGGCCTGGCGGGCCCCCCGTCTGGCTGTGGTGGCCGTGCCCACCGCGCAGCTGTGACCCGCGGGGACGCCTCCGCGTGAGCCCCCAAGGGCCTCTGGAGCCGCGGCCTGTCCTGGGGGGGCCCCGTGTGTGTCGGGGCTGCCGGGGGCCCAGGGACCCCAGCGCTGGCGGTGTCCCTGCACCAGGCTGCGCAGCGCCGGGTCTGGGCACCCGCTGCTGTGCCGGGGCTGCCGCGAGCACACGGCAGCTGAGAAACGGGGACTGCCCGGGCTGGAGGTGCTGTGCAGAGAGCAGTGTCTGGGCTTGGCCCCCAGCTGGGCTGAAGCCAGCCCGGGGTGCAGGAGGAGTGGGAGCTCGTGCCTGCACCCCCTGGGGACAACAGGGGCTGCATCCCCTGGGGACAACAGGGGCTTCGTTCTGGTAGATCCCTGACAGGGCAAGGGAGGGATGGGTGCTCCTTGCTTAAAGCCGCCTCCCAGCTGTGTGTGTTTGGGTTTTCTTGGTAACACTTAAATATTTACTTTTTGGGATGTTTTCAATAAGGTGAAAGGTCCTTTCTAACACAAGGGTTATTCTTCTTGAATGAATTCTCGATAGTTCCTAAAACGTTTGTGTCCAGCACATTAAGAAGCTAAAGCTATGTACCAGCAAATATGTTTAGAAGGGATACTTCTGATACTCTTTGCATTTAATTTTATACTTCTGTAATTAAAAGTTGTGTTCAAGAGCTGGCCCTGTGGGCATGAGATAAAACTTTAAATCAGGCACTATGCAAAGAAGGGAAATGGAGTGACAAAGAAGCTGAGGCTTTGTGTTGGGCCCGGAGCCGCCGCAGTTCCTCTGGTCCTTCTCTCAGGTGTGTTTGTGGTCAGGACGTCCAGCCTCTGCGGGCTGAGGTGGTGGAGCTGGGGTGTGCGCACAGCTGTCAGGAGCCCGCTGGGCACGGCCCGCGTAGGCATGGCGCGTCCCGGGGTGGTTCTCTGCTGTTAGTACAGCTGATTAAAAGACGTCCTTAAACCTTGAGCTCAGACTCTGAACGCAGCGACAGAACCCAGATCTGTGCCCTGTTAAGTTTGTCTTCCTCTTGCTCTTCTACCAAAGCTGAGTGAGGGAGATCCCGCTATGCGTGCTAGAAAGCGAATAAATCACCCCTGACTAAAGCTAAGGCTGTGTTATTCTCCATATCCATTGTGACTTGTGTTTTATTTGATTATACATTGTGTTTTCTGGGAACCAATGTCATACCGAAGTAACTTTATATTACTTACGTTTTATGTGGCGCTTCAGAATGTTTCCACAGTTTATAAAGACCAAGCAGTTATTTGCCTGTTTTCCCCGTACCATTTTTTTTTAATACCTATGTGTGTTGATTAATGCACCGTTGAGGACCCGTTTTTTCCTAATTTGGTTTGAGTACCATCACAGAGATGGGCTCACTCCAGAGGAAAGCACTGGGCAGACTGCGGGGTTTAGGGCAGGTCCCGTCAGCTCCTGAACCCCAGTCTGTCTCCCCAGGGCTGCTGCAAGGCCACAGGTGCAGAGTGCGGCCTGACCTGGTTCCAAATCACACCTGATGTCAATTAAAACAGAATGAGGAGGCAGCCATTGGTGAGCAGGCTGCAAACTGTGTGGAGTGAGGAGAACCCGGAGGAGCTGCCTCTGGGAAGGGAGAGAGCTGCCTGCTGTCAGCTGGGTGAGCGAGATTTGGGGCTTTCAGAATTGTGAAGTGTTTCATGAGATCTAAAATAAGTGACGGAAGTGTTTGAGGATTAGTACTGTTGACGGAAAAGTGGAGGGTAAGTCTGGGGATCTTTCGCAGCTGTGGTTCCCCGTGCTCTGGGCTGGGGTGTGCTGGAATCTGGTTGGGGTGTGCTGGAATCTGGTTGGGGTGTGCTGGAATCTCCCCGCTCCTGCTCTTGCCGCTCAGCTCATTTGCAGCGTGACAAAGCTGTTTGCCAGGAGCGGCCGGTGCCCACAAACAGCTCAGAGCCTGGCCAGCAAGTTCAGTGCCTGTTCTGGCTCAGCCTTGGATGCTACCAAGTTCTACATTAAGTGCTTTGTGTCTGTGGAAAGTAATGTATGTTGGATAATGCAGGGTAATATGCAAGTCAAAACACTTCAGAAGCACCGGAAGAGGATTGGAGCCTAAGTCCTCAGTATTTTTATTATTATTTTTAAAAAATATGTTTTAATTGCTATATTTGCCTTGTTTCTTATGGTGGTAATGTGCACTTAATGCATTAAGCCACACTTACAGGATATGAAGTCTTCAGTTAAAAATGCAATGTATTTGTACTTTTATACCATATTAGCAAGTGAGATAGTTTAGTAGAAGTGGGTTTGGAAAGAATCAGTAGGTTTTGAGCACCAGTGTTCAGATCAGTTCTAGTTTAGACGTGTGGGCTAAATAGCTGTTTTAAGACTGGGGTGCGTCTTGCCTTTTAGTTTCAGAGAAAATCCAGTAGGTTCACTCCTATCAATAAGTGGAAATGATGAGGATTTTGGCTTTTTTTATCAACAAAAAATAATAGGAAGGGATATATTTTTGTATGTGCAAGCATTCTGAAAGTAAAGTAAAAGCATAAAGACATGTTTGAGTAGCTCCAGCAGACACAGGCGGTGCCTCGTTAGCGGTGTCGTTAAGTGTTTGGTAACATATTCACTGTGCACGCGGGACCGGGTCAGTGTGGGAACAGTGATGCTTTTCTTCGCTGCTCCCTCTGTTAACGCAGTGGTGTCTGATGGCTGCGCCGAGGGGCTCTGGGCAGGGTGCGTTCTGTGCTGTGAGCACGGGCTGCTTGTGCCGCCTCTGCCGTGGGCTTTCACCAGTGACCTGCGCTTTAAGGCTGCTGGCTGAAGTGGGTTTGTCCCTCATTATGTTGGAACTGTGAATGAAGTGTTTAAAAAGTAATCCGTAGTTATCCAAGTTTACTAGGAAACCCAACTTTTTAAAAATACAAATGAAATATTTTTAAAATTTTAAATATTTCCTTTTGTAAATATGCGATTATGCTCTTAGACCCTTCCTGCTCATGCTTTAACCATACAAAAATCCCACCTGAAATGATACATAATTGGGTAATCCTGCCATTGGAACAGTGAGTGTCATCCAAAACTCTCCTAGTTCCAGAACTGCACCTTGTGGACTTTAATTCTTTGTAGGAGATAGATAATATAAATATGTATGTAGAGAGAGAGACACACACACATACATGCTCCCCCCAGATATCTATATATATATCTATAGATATCTATCTGTAGGCATATCGTTCCTTTTGGGCAAGTGAATTTGTAGTCTGTAATCTGAATTCAGCTTGGTTAGCTCAAATTGCTCCCAAGGACTGTTTCTACCAGTCTTTAGCTGAGTATTCATGATTAATTTTGAGTATGTGCTATGAATCTGCTTACATTCACCCCTCTCATCAGGCTGTAAATATGATGTATTGCTTACAAATCATAGCTGAACTGGAGAACGAAGTTGAGCAGGTATAATCTAGGCCACTTTGTTAATTGCTTTTTGTCGGTGTCATCTGATCTGTGTGGAATTGTGCTGATGAGGAGCCCGATCTGGCTGGTCAGGGGTTTTGCTTTGAATCCTTTTGTTTTCGTCCCGAATTATTGTCGGACGTAAAGCTGCACACGAGGGGTACGTGTGAAGGTCCCTGTAAGGGCTGTGCTGTTTGGGGTGGGGTGGGTGCTGAGGGGCCGCTCGCAGGCTGGAAATAACCCGGGTACTTCTCCAAGGGAAACGAATTGCTCTGTGGTGAGATCCTGGTTTCCCTGGCCCGGTGTGGTGTCGGTGCCGTGAAACGATTGTTACAGCTAATATCTTTCTGTTAATTGAAGACTGGAAGTTGAAGGACGGGAGGAAATTTCTGGATTTCTAATGTGGTTCAGAAATTGGGGATGTCTTTTAAGGATCTCTGATAGGCAGGTTACGGTTGAAAATGAGAGTAGATCTGTTTTGGATGTGTTGAACTGTGCCCTGTCACTTTGAACTGTCTGCTCTCAAAATAAGTGAAAAAGCAGCTGAACCGATGCTGAGCTCTAGTGCCAGTGCTTTCACAATGCACTTGTCATGTGAGGATGCCTGAACGGCCATGTCCTTAACCCCAGAAAAGGCAATGTCAGGAAATCGGTGTTTTGCTAAGGAATTTGGGAGAAAGCTTGAGATTTCTGTTTTGATGGGAATGTGGCGACCTCTGAAGTCAGACAATGTACCACGTTGGATGTATCTAATCCCAGTATACCAAAGGGTTTTAGTTTCAAATGGGGATATAAAATAGGTGTATGATAGCCTGTACATACCAGATACTAAGAGTCAGTTAATAAATAATTAATTCTTGTTAGCTTTTTCAACCTCTGACTGCATTTAAGGGTATTTCTTGTGTAACTGTGGAAAATACTTGGTGCAAAAAGAGGGAGCAGAAGGCAGACCTGTAGGAAAGCTGTACGAACAGAGTGGAGATAGAACTTGTTCAGTTGGTTTTTAAAACGCCGGGTATAGGGCTGTGGTGCGGGTGTCCTGGAATGTCAGCTGCTGGCCCCTTCAGAAAGGCCCCAGCTGCGGATGTACCGGCTTTTAGTGCTGAGTTTGCGTTGAAAACTGAACTGGAAACAGATTTTAGTCATTGTTTTGTAAATAAATCAACATGACTGTGAATTGTTTGCTGTAGAAGCTGGCAGTTTACGTATCGTGTTTTTGTATTGGTGCGAGGTCCTGTGGGTGGAGAGCAGTGTCAGCGGGACCCTCGGTGCGAGCTCTGCCCAGGACCGCACGGGGCTTCTCTCGGGACGTCTGCCGTTCCGATTTCGGTGCCACGCTCCAGTGGGGTAAATATTTGGTGAATTAAAAACTGGTATCACAAGGTTTTTGCTGCTACAACCAATGACATTTTATTAGGGTTCTGTGGTTGGGTTTTTTTGTGGAGTTTTTTTGAGGGGGGATGAGAGATTAGTGAATAAAGTCCATTCAAACCTGCTTTATTCTAGTGGGGGTGTTCTAAAAGTTGTCTCGAGTCTACAGTTGTTGGGAGAGATTCAGCAGAATATGTTTAAAATACCTCACGTTGTAGTATGATGGTATTTTTTGGTGTACGTCTGCCATGCAGCTGTTCTTCCGCAATGGCTGTGCAGTTTTGAGTTGTTCATGCTAATTTGCAGGAAAGTTTTCCCTCTAGAGAAGAGAAGAAAGAGTTGTCCTGGGTTACCCAGGCCCCGAGTCCCAGGGCTGCTGCCCTGCCTCCGCGGGCTGTGCCGATGGTCTTCATTCTGAATCCTGAATGTAAGGACAGTTTTGCTTTTCTTATAGTGCCTCATGTATCACAGCGTCAATATATGTTTTCAGAGGTCTCCAAGATAAACATTTAAAGAAAAAAGTACAAGCATTCATTTAAGTGTGTCCTTATATTTGCAGTGGTCTCTTGAAGTGCATCCTCAAGCCGTGGTACCCAGTGAGTGGATTTCAGGTTAATCTCACTCGAGTGGTCAGAGCTGATTTTTCCCAGTGTGACCTATTATGTGTTTGGAATGTTTCAAACTATGAAAAAAATTTCAGGAGGGAAAAGTCAATAAAAGCGATCTTTACTTTTTGTCAGAGCCTGTCTCGAGCCTGAAGCCCGTTTTCCTAAACAGGAAAAGAGCCGTTCCAGCCGTTCAGAAATGTTGATGCTGGGTGAAGTGCACTTCCTTGTGACAGAAAAATAGAGGTGTTACCTCACTGCAAACAGGATATCTCTTAATAGTTAGGTTTAAATATACAAAATTTTCCATAGTGGCTTTGAATTTCTGGAGCCACGGACACAGAATAAATTTTGGCTGTTACAGTATTATTACTGGCTGGTGGTCAGGAGGTTTCCACTGATCCCTCATGATATTGCTCATTTGGGTTTTAGTGTACAATGAAGCCTGCCCCTTCACTCGAGGTGTCCCCAGAGGTGGGTGGGAGCTGACTGCGCTCCGGCCCTGCCCGCTCCTGCACCCCGGCTCGTTGTTACAGACGGGGCTGGAGATGGAGAGTAAGCTTTTAATCTGAACATGTCTACTCCCACCCCCAAAAAAAGTCTGTGTTTGCAACAGCAGAATTCGGTTGATGGTGAATGTTCAGTTACAAATATAGAGTGTTTTTTTCTTTAAGACGCCGAGGATAAGCAGGATGTAGAGTACATACTCTTGCAGTGCTTGACTCGCATCTTGTTTAGTTGTCAAGCATGTGATTCTTCTAGTCTAGCATGGCAGACTGTACATGTACAGTAGGGAGTCTCTATTGGGTTGTGTGCCGGGAGCAGTTCTTGGGGTGGACGTAGAACGTATCCCGAGAGCCGGTGTCCCGCCTGCCGCGCCGCTGGGTTCCTGGGGCACCACTTCTTACCTTGAGGGGTTTTCCAGGGGTGTTCAGTGAACTTCCCGTCATTGCGAAATATCTTGCTGACCTCATAAACCGACTTCAGTGTTAAGGAGTTCATGAAGTCACTGAGAGGCAAAACTGTTTCTTGGCCATATGTTAAAGAAAAACAAAAATCCACAGGAAATATGGTTCTTCGCATTTTCTTTCTGACTCTCAGAAATATTCCGAAATGCTCCCGAGATAACTTTCTCCAGTTTCCTATTTCTGTACTACTGAATATTTTAAAAATAGTGAGACCTAACAGTTCTGTGTTTTAAGTGAGTCC
Source organism: Pampusana beccarii (assembly GCA_013399365.1). Taxonomy (NCBI): domain Eukaryota; kingdom Metazoa; phylum Chordata; class Aves; order Columbiformes; family Columbidae; genus Pampusana; species Pampusana beccarii. Next base: position 265,698 of record VWYH01011140.1, read on the forward strand.
TGTCACCGAAAGTTGAAGTGTCTCGTGCTTGCGTGTCGTGTGCTTTGAAGAACACCTCTTGCAGTCAGCACGCGGCAGCCGCCCCCGCTGTGCCGCAGCGGGAAAGAGCCCAAGGGGTGAACCTGTGCTAAAGAACCTGCCGCGTGAACCTGGCAGCGAATGAGTGATCTTGGTGATCTTCAGCGTCTCTGGAGCGGTGCTGCCGGCGAGCAGAGGCTGTGGTGCAGCAGAAGGCGCAGTGAGCTGTGTGTAGCACACCCCTTTGAAATTGGCCTGTTTGCAGACTGTCGTGGCACGGGTGGGAAGCAGCGGGTGGGCCGTGTCCCGGGGTCCCTGCGAGCCCCGGCGTCTGTCCCTGCGGCGGTGGCCGGAACGGGCTGGAAGGAGCTCGGCGTGGCCTGGAGAAGGGCTGGAGTTCAGCAAGGGGGAAGCGCAGCCCAAGCCCTACTGCTTATCGCTCCGTGTGCAGTCGACTCTCGGGTGAATACGCAGGGTGTTTTGAAGTCCCTGTTGAGTCGCTTTAACAACCCACAGGCCACAGTTTTGTGGGGGAAATGCACAAACCTGTGAGAGTGTGAGAGCAGAGCTCGGGAGGGCTGGGGGAGCTCGGGGTCTGTGCCCGGGGGTCGGGCAGCTCCAGGGATGGAGACCCCCCGGCCCCCGGCCCCGCGTCCCTGAGCACCCCCAGAGCCCAGCGGGGCCGGGGCAGCCTGTGCGGAGCGTGGGGGCTCGCACTTACACGCACCATCTGCACGTGGCTTAGGAGGATACAGCTCTGCAAACACAGGCAGGAGGCTGTGGAACTGGGACCAGGCTGCGTGTCTTACAGCAGAGTCTCGCAGATGATGTCTTGTGGATCCTTCTGGGCAGGTGGGTGCAGCAGTAAACTGTCTGAAGAGAGGTTCTGCTGCTTGTGCCGTGGAAAACATTTCTAGTTCCTCTGCGTGTATCTTTTTGTTCTTGTATTTGTGGTTTTGTAAATTGCTAAGCTTAGCCATTTTTAGTGTGAAGCTTTCTGCTGATGGTATCTTCCCCCGTGAGGTTGTGAATCTCTCTGCAGTCCCACGCGGGTACTTTGATCCGCACTGATGCAGGCGGTGTTGTTCAGGCTCAGTTGTAAACTTGCTTGTACTTTGCAGTCTAGGCCGGTGGTTGTTCCTGCTGCCTGGCTCCTGTTCGGGTTGGTTTGCATCTGACTGTAAAACACTCGTCCGTACCTGTGAAGGATGTGGTCTTGTCTCACACAGCGTCTGTTCAGGCTGCACTCACACAGATGATTTTCCTCACCTGTCACTCAGATGACTTCACCCCTCGTCTTGCCCCTTCACTTAATTCACGTTCTGTTATTTTCAGAATAAGCTGCCTGACTTCATGTGAAAATCCCTTGCTTTCTGCAGTCTTCTGAAGACTTTTTTTGCCAAATAGTAGTGGGAGGTTGGCTTCTGGTCAGCCTTTCTGTTTGGTTTTTTAGCCAGTTTCCTGTCTTGATTGCTCACTCACTGGGTTTGCCAGGAGATGTGGTTTTGCTCTATCCCAGGATGCCTTTTCTGCTTGGGAAACCTTGTAAAAATCTTTGAAGCTTTCTTAACACCTGTTGGGGGACACTATAAGAACTTGACAGGAATCGAGCAGCTTGAATATTGAAAACGGACTGAAGACGCTGAGTTCTAACCTGCTGATCTCCCTGTAATCTTGTATTTTTACCAGTTAATATATAGCATACATACTCGTATCTACATGTGCAGATATATTTATATATAACCGTTAATGGGGCATGGGCTCTCTTTTTCGGCTGGCGTCCCCGCGGTGCCGGTTGTGCCGGGCGCTGGTGCGGGCCGGCGCTGCTCGGGGCCGCGGTGGGCGAAGGCTCCGATGGACGGTGCCAACCGGGGGAAGCTGCCAAGCGTTTCCCTGGGAAATGTGGCGTGAGAAGCTGCGCCCCAGCGAAGGCGGATGGCAGAACGCAGTCAGATGGGACGCACTTCGCGGGAACCCTGGAGGAGAGTTGTCCGGAGCAGTATATTGGGTGGCAAAACTTGCTCCCCGCCTGCTTTAGTAGCCAAGCTCTTTGTTGTCCCAGCCGCGGTGCTTGTTTACACACACACCGTTCTTTATTCCTTATCCAGCTTACTGTCCTGCTTTACCCTTTATGACTTCTTTTGCGTGAGATTAGTGCTACTTCGTGTTAAGCAGGGAGATCTGGGGTGCTTGTTCGTTTGCTCTCTGGTTATTAGACTTCAAATAGCACTTGTGACTTGTTTGCAAGTTTTTCTGTATCCACTGGTGAGAAATTACGTTTTTTCATAGGAGTAATGACCGAGGTACTCACCCGGCCTTTGGTGTTTTCTTTAAAAAAAAGAAAAAAAAAAAGGTGTAATTCACAAACACAAATCAAAAACTACGGAGTGTTGAGCCGCTCAGTGCAGCTGTAGGAGCCAACGACACAGATTGTACTTGATGCCTGATAAACGCCTGTAACTTGTTTGCCGATACTGCGTTGTGTGGGTTGGACAGCATTCACCATCGTTCCTTGGATAAGCTGCTGCTTTGCAGGTCGTCAGTTAACTGCAGCGGCTGTGTTGTGCAGATGTGTTTAATTTCTGTACTGTTTGCTTGCTGACTAATGTGATCCTTCCCTGTTACCTGGTGGAAACTTGCAGAAAGGTAACTTGAGCCCTCGTTCTGCAAAGCACGAATGTGAGGTCAGCTGTGGAAACAGCAATGCTTTAGCTCCATTTCCATGGTTTGCTTTGCAGAGTTATATTAAAAATTACAAAAATAACACATTATTACCCTGTATTAATATCTATCGCTATTTGTGGTCAGTTTCAAACAAAAAGCTGCTTTCCTAAGGAATGGAAAATTGTGCAGGAAACCAAGCTGGAAAGCGGTGGGCAGTGCATCGGTACACTGGAGCTTCCATGCACAGCTCTTCTCTCGGAAATGCCAGGTTGATCTTTCTGGTAACCCCTTTGCAGCCAGAGTGTTTTTTGCAAGCACTTGTTAGATACTAAATACCTTTTACATCACTACCTGCTGCTGTTTGAAAATGACTTAATTCATTGATGAAACTGTCCATACCTGCAAGTACATCGTCAGCTCGATAATATTATTTGAAAAATTGGTTAATAATGTATTAAAATAGAACCTTTATTTGGGTGGTGCTGAGACAATGTTCTCCTGAGAGTAATGAAAGCTTTGATAGTTCCCTCTGGTGGTGGTCAGAATAGCCTTACCTGTATTATCCACAGTGATACTGAGCAAAAATGGGGTGTTTATGAAATGTACTCTGTCTGCTAAACTCCCAGGTTAGTGTAACAGGTTTAGAAGAGTTCGACTGTGAGAAAAATGGGAATTGGATAAACGTGTATTAACACTCCGACACTGAAACCAGGACGGGTTAGCTAACTGCCTGTAAAGAGAGCAAGGGCAGAGCTGGCGCTGGGCGCGCTGCGTCAGAGCTGCCGGGAGCAGCTGTGGGCCGAGCCGAGCGCGCGGAGGCCTCAGCCCGGGACACGGCCTGGCGCGCTGGCCTGCGCGGTTGTCACTGAGGAAAGAGTCCCGTTGTCACCGGGGAGCAAACGAAGCTTCGTTTTGTGACTTCTGGTTGTACTCAGATAAGTTCTGTTGGACTTCTTTGGATGCAAGTAAAGACATCTGGACTGGATCTTCAATCTGAGTTTAGGTAGGCATTGATTTCACACAAGAAGTGCACCCTTTTATCTTTGTTTTTGTTGCTGGGGGTTTCAGGGCTCACAGAGGTGTGGGAGGTGTCTGTGCAGGATTGGCTTGAAGAAGTTTGTGTGAGAGGGAGGTGTCTGCAGCTGGAGACAGGGCGGTCGGGCACGTCTGAGCAGCAGCCCGAGCATCCCTGGGGCCGTGGTACCCGGGACAGGCTCCTCCGCAGCCCCGGCGCAGGGGACACCGCCGCACCGGTGGAACGGCTCCCAGCCCCGTTCACGCTTCTGCTCGTTTGTCCTTTGGTGTGGGACAGTGCGATGGTTTGAAGACCGAACTGAAATTAGATGGCACCGTTCGTGTTGCGGGTTCACCTGTGGGTTTGGTCACGCAGATTGCTGAGGTCGTGTGTGGTTTGTTGCGAACAGGGTTTCACTTTCACAAGCGAAACTGCGAGTGTACTTGGCTGAGAAACAGTCAGCCTGGGGACATGGGATTGGCAGAGAAGGGGTCACCAGTTATTTCGTGCACTTAAAAAAAGGTGCAGCCTTACAGAGCTGGACTAAGTCCCTGTACTTAAAAAAAAATAATATCTAGCAAGTTTATATATCCACTAACATAAAGAGGAACAGTCAGATGATCCTGTGAGGCTGGGGTGCTAATCGGGTGTATTTCTGATGTGTACGTGTTTTTGTTGCTTTGTGGGTTTTTTTAGAATTTATTTTGAGCAGCAGATTTTTCTCAAACTCGAGAGCAAAGCTGTTATCTGTGCTGTTGGTTATTGTGCAGTCTCTGTGCTAACAGAGCGTGTTCTCGGGGCCTGTGCCATCTGACACGGCGCACGCTAGCGTGCCTCGCTTTTGTTGTCTCCTGATGCTTCCTTCCTCGAGCGTCTATATTTAGGGTTAAAAAGTACTCACTATGGCACAGGACTGCAGGCAGTTGCCTTCCAAGCAGGAGGAAATGGTTTTCTTTAGGGATAAGAGTGAACGAAGGGCAGGATTTCCTGTGGAAACTCACCCACATGAGAGTTGACTTTTACTTTGAACTTAATGGCAAAAAAAGGCTAAATGAAAAACCTGGACAACTTACACCAACATAAGAGATGTTTTTTATTTCTCCCCTGTAAGCCCCCCTTTGCAGCTCCTGGCAGGTTTGCTGTAGCTGGATTAGCCTCCTCTGGCGAGGTGGCACCAGCACCGTCTCAAACCCACGTTCTGGTGCTCGCTTGGCCAGAACGACAAGAGGGCCGGTGTTGGGTCACCCGCTGTGTGCGGTGCCGGCCCGGCACTCGTGCTTGGTCTGGCTGGTGCCGTGTAGCGCAGGGGAAAGGCTGTGGAGTCCCTCTGCTGAGGAGGAAAAACTGGCAGTTTCAGTGCAGAATGGCGGTGGTGGGCAGCACCAGCTCCCGGAGAGCAGATGTGTTCCCTGCTGAGCGTGGTCTGGTTTCCTCTCCCTTATTAACGGCTCTAAAAATAGCCCCTTGTTCCGGGCGGTCCCGGAGGCCGGGCCTGTGGCGCTGTGGGGAGGGACAGGGGCAGGGACAGGGGCAGGCCATGCTGGGGACAGGGGCCCTGCGTGCTGCGGGGTCCCGGCGCTGTCTGTCCGTCTGTCCCCTGGTGCTGCGGGGTCCCAGCTCTGTCCGTCTGTCCCCTGGGTGCTGCAGGGTCCCGGCTCTGTCTGTCTGTCCCCCGGTGCTGCGGGGTCCCGGACTGTCCCCCGTGTGCAGGCCCGTCCTGGTGGGACAGCAGCTCCTCTGGTGTGCAGGGCTGCGTTCTCAGGTTCTTGCCCGCGACTCTAACCCTTCCCACAGCCGCGTGTGCCGCGGGTCCTGGGCCAGGCTCGTGTCGTCAGGGCCCACGCACGGTCCGTGGGATTGACGTGCTAAAATAAAGAGCTGGAGAAATCCAAATTCTAGGCATTTCAACATCACCGTTTCAATATTGCTTGGTGCTCAGGTTTCCATATGAATATCGATGCCAGATTTAAATGTACATCCATTTTAAAAGCATCAGGGAAGTATTTATATATTTCATTTGAGAATTTGCTTGTGTTTAATCTAAAACTGAGTGGGTAAAGCCCTTCACAGAGGGCTTTACATATGTCTCTGACAATTTGTATCTTTAAGATTGCCTGTCTGCAAGCCATCTGATGGTCGTTTATGGAAACTTACTATAATACCGAGGATGTTATTTTCAATTGCATATATCAGCTTTGCTACTCTGGCTTCTTAGAAATTGCATCAATAATGTAAATAAAATTGAGAAAAACTGTTTTCGTTTTAGCACTTTGTTTCTGTAAACTGTTTGCTGACAGTTGTCCATGGCTTTGAAGACTTATTTCTTCTTGTATACTTCTTTTTTACCATAAAGAATTATCTAGATACTTTTCTTCTTAACCTTTTCCCCTTGGAGCAACTGCACGTTAGTTGTAACTGCAGCAAATAAGCCACTTCCTGGAGGGTCCTGAGGATGCACGAAGGAAGAGGGTTTGGCTCCCCTTAGTCTGTCCCGAACAACCACGGTGTCAGTAATGGTGTATACAGGGCAACTGATGCTTCGGGTGCTGGGGTGGGGTTTTTTGGCTTGGTTGGCTAGGTGTTGTTTTCCCCCCATCCTTCCTGTATAAAGCAAACCCCAGAACTTTGCTTTTGCAGGAGACCCAGTTGTGGCACGCAGCAGCAGCAGAGGCTGCTCCGGTTTCACCTCTCAGGAGAAGGCTCCTTGGGTCCCGTCACCTGAGCAAGGAATGGGACCACACGGAGTTCCGGGCACCTGCTGTTCTCTGGAGCTGGTGCCTGGTCGGCAGGTTCGCCGTCGTTCGGTGCCGGGGCAGCGTGGTCTCGGTTTGGCAGAGGCTCGTTGTCCTGCTGGCCGTGGCCCGGGCGCAGCGGGCGGGACGAGCGGCCCGGCCCCGCGCAGCGAGCTCTGCAGCCAGGCTGTGCGGTGTGTGCCGAGCTCGGGCTCGGTGCTGCCCGTGGGTCTTCAGTCTCACCGGGCCAAGCCCGGCGTCGGCGGTTTTGGGAAGCGTTAGCAGCTCTGCTCTCCGTTCAGGGTCCCGGTGGCCTCCCAAACTGGGATCAGCTGCTGTGGGCGGTTTGGGCGCTCTGCGCTCGCACCGGGGTGAGCGCGGTGTGGGACGTGTCTGATCTCCCGAGCCTGCAGAGTTCGCCCTGTTGGTCCCGGGTTCCCCGTCCGGGGCACAAGATGCTGCATCTCAAAGCGTTGGGCTGCGTGTTCACGGGGCCCTGCTGGCGGGGGGGTCATCCCCAGGAGAACACCGTCCCTTCCAAACCTGCGGTGCCAGCGCCCTCCCGGCAATGCCGCAACAGCTCTGACTGGAGCTGCGGATAACCCGTGGGGATTATTGCCCCGCTGGTCAGAGATGCACTTATTAGAGAAACGTGCACAGCTGTAAGAAGAAAAAAAATACTGAAAAGCCATTGTCTATGTCAAATTGAAATGAATTTCTAAGTATGTCTCTTGGTGCTTTATTTCTGAAGTAGGATCTAAACAACTTTCACATGGTCTCCTCTGCTATCAAAGGCTTGTGTTAGATCACTACATATTTCTTTATTAGTGTGCTGAACTGCATTTTGGCAACCCCCATGCTTCACTTGGCAGTAAATTGACAGCCATGCTTAGGACTGTGGTATTTTTGCATGAAAGATCTTCTGATGTAATGGGGTGTGTTGGAGCCGCCTCACTGACAGCTTGCACTTCGCTGTGGGTTAGTCCTGGAACTGATTCTGCGGTGGTTCTGGGAAAGCCTCGGACTTTCATCCCGGGCAGAACAGTGCCCAGTTACAAGGCGTTCACCTTGTAGATGTGGTTATCTTCTTGAGGAAAGAGCGTTTATTGCTCAGAGTAGCTGATACTCACCACTGTGCACCAGTGCGTACAACTCATGACCTTTAGCTCTTGAGCTTTGGTTCATGGAAGTTCCTGTCTACAAAAGTGAGCATTTACATTTTTTTTATNATCTTATTAATTTAAGGCAGTATTTTATACTGGCCTCCTACTCTGCAGTTACTGCCCGAGCTGTTCAGCTCAGCGGGTGTCACGGAGCCGTAGGTGTGGTTGGGTAGGTGCAGTGCATACGTCCGTGTGTCCGTGCGCACAGCACATCAGCGGTCGGGCCGTACCAGCGCTGTTTCTGGTGTGGAAGGCGCTGGAGCCGCTGGCGTTGCTCCTCGCGGTACCAGCACCGTGAAGAGCTGTGCCGCTGTCACGGCCGGCCGCCTTCATAACGCACGTGGGATGTTTTCAGGGGTCCATGACATCTGGCCTACAGGAGGAACTGTTTCGATCGTTGGCTTTAGTGGCCGCTGTTGCTGTGCGTTTGTTGGCTCGTGGGAGCTCTGCAGCTCAAATGTCCTGAACGTTACCGTGTCCCTGTCGTAACTGGGACACAGGAAGATTCCAATGATGCGGCAGCTCTCCAGCTCTGCACACACCTCGCCGTGACTTGGCCTGAAGAGCCAAATTCTGTATCAGGCTCCGGTTGGTGACTGACAGGGATTTTCTTTTTTTCCATCTGGTTCACGTAGAATTTCTGTTGCTTTCCTCGCGTGCTGGGAAGGTCAGCGCTGGGCTGGCGGCGGTGGCTGCGGATCGGTGTCCCCGCGGTGCCGCCGTCTGTGGGGTCCCTGCCCGCGGGAGCGCGCGGTGCAGCGCGGGCTGGGCACACCCGGTGCTCTGGGGGAGCGCTCAAAGCCGGGACTAACGAGTACTCGCTGCTGCTGGCTGTGCTGGGTGGTTTTGTTCCTGGCATTTTTCAGAGTTCATTGGCTCGTGTATTTTTCTCCTGGGATTTTGGAAGAGAAGCACTTAAATATGTTGTAGATTTGACTTCTGAAACTGGATCCTGAAAACAAATGTTTTCATATCATGTACATTAAAAACCAGCCAACCTTCCCCCCCCCAAACCCCACCACAAGCAAACAATAAAACCCCAGTTGCTTTAAATAACAAGTAATCATCCTCCTATTCAACCTAGGAGGAGGTTTTAAAGATCTAATTTAAAACAGAGAAACGCCACAAATACACGAGAGAGAGCATGGCAGTGAATGTTGGCAGAGGTTTATTTTATCTGTCCATGTGCAAGAACAAGTTAATTTTATTTACACTTTTTCAGCATAAAGTCTGTTTTCCCCATGCCATTCCAAAATCAGGATACAAAGTAGCTGAAAACTTGAGTGTATTAATGTGGTTAATCGCTGCTATTTGCTAACAATTACAGTTTGTGTGATGTTGTAAATACCGGGTGTTGGATTAACTCTTGTTGTTAATACTCTTAACGCGCTGGTTATTCAAATATCTGGAGCCTTTAATCTGTCAATAAGATGCTGGTAATAGAAGTTAAATTTGAAATACATTATGGGTTGGCTAGTGTCAGGATGGTTAAGATGCAGGGATTTTTTACTCCAGTCTTTGCAGTTACCTGTAGGTGACCATTACCCGAGGTCGTGCGCGGTGCTGGTGTCTGCTGGGTTTGTCCTGCACGAGGGATGTGGACACACCGGGGCTGCTCTGCGCTCTGTTTGCAGCCGCTGCCGGGTGTGCGGTGGAGAGCAGCGCCGTCTGCACCAGCACCCGCGCCCAACACCCGCACCAGCACCCGCGCCCAACACCTGCACCAGCACCCGCGCCGTCTGCACCAACACCGGCGCCAGCACCTGTGCCACAGCCATGGGACTTTGCTTCTCCGTAGCGCGTGTCAGGCCGGGTGCCACCCCTGCCTAAACCCGGTCCTCTCGCCACCACATACACCTCTTGTTTTCTGCACAGGCAATTCTGGGAGTCTGCAAGTATTGTTGCTCCGTCTCAGTGTAACATAATCCTTCAGAAAATGACCTGTTACTTAATTCTACTAAAAATAGCTATGGAAGAATGTGTATCTTCAATTAATTATAGCATGGGAATTATATAATTGAAAGCTGAGCTTCATTACTGTTGAGAGAAGTCTTTGTCTTCTGTTCTCTGACACTGGATTAACTAAGAAAGCAATGGAGTTGAGGCAGATATTAATGTGTTTGGATTAGATATGTGTATATGTTAAATACACAGTGTTATGTAAATACACATCTGTGTGTGTGTTTGTGCTCGTACACGTATACATGTACCTTTCCGAAGTCTACTGCTTTACTAGGTTTTCATTCATATGTATATTTGAACTGTATGGCATTATGAAGGAAAAGGGGAAATGTTTGCTTTTCCTTTTTTTAATTTGTTTGTTTGCAACCCGTTATTGGAGTGACTCCATCACCATTTCCCATGTAAGACATTATTTGATACAGATGATATTGGCTGAGGAAAAAGGGCACATCTGTGGATGGTGCTGGTTTACAGGTTACTGAGCAATTTATTTGGTATAAAGATAGTGTTATATCCACGATTACAGCTGCCTGTGCTGCTTACCGGAGCCGGTCAGCGCGCACCCGGCAGACAAAGGAGCAGCGTGTGTGGTGCGGTGCGTGTGTGGTGCATGTGCGGTGCGGTGTGTGCAGTGCGGTGTGTGCGGCACGGCTGGGATCTCGCTTGGGATCTCGCTTGGGCTCCTCTGGGCGGCTGGGAATGAGTTCTCCAGGTGTTTGGCAGGCAGAGCCGTTAATGGACTGTGAAAGCCGTAAGGAAGGATTAGCTGTGTAAATCCCGCAGGAAGGTCAGCGCTGACGACGAAAGCTTTAAGCGCTTTTTCATGTGAAGTGTTTTTTCCAGATGTTTTAAATGAGTTGCTGAACCAGAGTCTTGCTAAGTAATAGTGTATACAGCTCATGGGCATCGCTCCTGTTTTAAGAGTGTGGATGGCACCGCTGGTTGGCACGGGCTGTGTGGAGCAGAGCTGGATGAGGGCTGTCCTGCCCTCCCGTCCGTCTGTCCCGCCCTCCCGTCCGCCCGCCCTGTGCAGTACTTGGTGCTTCTCTCGCGCTGTGTTGCTGTAACGTACCCTGAGCGTGGTTTTCCTCTTGGGCTTGGGAGTTACAAATGTTGGGTTGCAAACTTGTGTATTGTATGTGATTCATAAACTTTTTCCTGAGATTTAATTGTTTGTATGAATGATAGATTGCGTTTAGTCACTGCCCTTGAATCATCCTTTATTAAATGCAGGCATTGTTCATACTGAATTAGGTTGCCCAATTTCAAGTTTGTTATGTAAACTTAATTTTTTCCATTGGTAATGAGTCTTTTATTTTTTTTTTTTCTTTGAATGGTATTCTTGGCTGGACTCTTTGTTCCCATATGCCTGATATCCTGAATATCGACGTGCAGAACCTGAGGCAGCCGCTCTGGGGGCGGGAGGAGGAATTCCCGGTCCTGTTCCAGGTGCTCCCCCGTCCTGCCCTGCACAGGGAGCTGTGGGTCCCCCTCCGGTCCCCGTCCCCTCCATCGGCGCTGCCGAGCGCGGGGCGGCTGTGCCCGCCCTGCCACCGCACATCACCGTGTGCCGCACCGCGCGGCACCGGGACGGCCCCGTGTCCTGTGCCCAGCGGGACCCACCAGGCTGCACCGGGACGGCCCCGTGTCCTGTGCCCAGCGGGACCCGCCGGGCTGCACCGGGACGGCCCCGTGTCCTGTGCCCAGCGGGACCCACCAGGCTGCACCGGGACGGCCCCGTGTCCTGTGCCCAGCGGGCCCGTGTCCTGTGCTGGTCACGCAGGGCCCCGTGTGCAGCACCGCCAGAAGATGCGCTTTGTCGAACGGGAGTTTTGGAGCAGGCTCTGTTCTGTCAGGTCAGGTTGCCCGAGGAGCTGACGTGCAGTGACTCGGTCGCTTCCTCCTCCCGTAAAGCACAAGAGCACTGGCTACTGTACTCTGTACATCCCAGCCTCCAAAATAAACTCTGTTTGGGGACGCTTTTGCTAACAGATGTTTTTCTTTAATAAAAAGCGTTTGTTGTTTTAATTGGTCTTTTGATTTTAATCCCCTGTGTCCAGAATGACCTGGAGCTCACGTCAGTGTCTTGGCTGTTCAGAAGCCTGAAGTTTGACAAAATGCTTTGTGAAAAGCACAGTTGGTTTTACTGGAGCAAGGTGCAGGTTTTAGTGGTGCAAGAAGTCTGGTGCAGGTTGCAAGTTTTTATTTTGCCTTTTTAAGCATGGACGTGGCATTGGCCTCAACTGCTGAAGCTGCTGAAGAACTAGAACTTGTTTTGGCTGCTGGTGCGGTATCTGCTCCTAGCCTTGCCTTTGTGGGCATCTGATTTTTTTGTTTGTTTGGGGGTCTTCCCATAATTTGCCACATTGGTTTCAAGGTCAGTGAGGTCCTGAAGGTTCGGAAGATCTTGTCCAGACAGCACGTGTTACAATTACTTTTTAGGAGTTAAAGACGTCTTTTTCCCCTTTTCTGTCCTCTGTCATTAGAGGTGACACTAATTCTGGTCTTGTTATCAGCTGTGATATATATGTCTTTACCTCCAGCTCCTTTGAAGAGGTAGGGACTTGCTCATTGCTTCATCACTTGCAGTTCCATTACATCCTTCCTAACGTTTCCCTAAGACGTGGCCAGAACGGTTTGTTTGCTTTCTGGGAGGCTGGCCTTTGCTGTTCCTGTTCTAGCTGTACTTCCCGTGTCCGAGGGAGCGTTACTGTGTTTTGCGTGCCCCATCCTGGCCGTAAAGGCCTCTCGTGGTGTCTCTTAGAGTCTGGGCACGCGTGGTTTCTGTTGTGTGCAGAGGGGCTGGAGTCTCACGTGCAGGGCAGTTTGCAGACAGCTGTGTTCGGAAACAGCCGTCACAGCAGGTAGATGCTTAATACTTTTCTCTCGGCTTCTGATGTTTTCTGGTGGGAAGCCCAGACTTTGGGTTGTCCTGCTGTTTCTGCTGGAGATGAGCTGGGGAGCGTTTGTCCCCGGGTTCTCTGGAGCAGCTCGCAGCGTCCCGCGGCGCCTGCGAGCAGCGTGTTTTCTGCATTACTCCACAGGAAGCCGTAAGTGCTTCAGTTTCTTTTTGTATTCCCAGCATGTATTGTGTCTTGATTTAGACCCACTCACAGGAAAGGACATCGACAGAGAAAGTAAACAGAACGGGTTTGCTGCGTTTCTATAGACACTCGGCTGCCAGCGGTGCAGGTCGGGCTGGACAGAAGGGACCAAGATGGTCATTTCCAGTGCCGCTTGGAGAGGCCACTGTGCCAGAAACCTCGGTCCGTAAACACCACCCAGCACTGCTGCAGGCCTGGTGCCAGGGTGGCTCTGTCCCGTGTCCGTCGGTCTGTCCCGGTACCGTAGCGCTGGCCTTGAGCTCCGAGGGAGAGGGCTCTCCCTGCAGAGACTTCAGCCCTTCCCCGAGGGGCACCAGAAGGCACCGAACGCCTTCTCCCTTGGCGTTTGCTCTCGCGTTGTGTCCGTCTGCGTCCCCTGTAACGGGAGGGTGGGTAGCAGCACCGCCCCCGCTCCTCCTGTCCCCTGGTGCCCCGTTGTGCCCCAGGTGTGACCTTCTGCCTTTGCTGCTTCAGGTCTTTGATTCTGCATCGCACAAGCTGCTGCTTTTCTCAGCCTAGGACTAAAACTGCCCTAAACTTTACAATGAAAGACTTATGTGTCCAAACCCCCGCTTTTTCCAGCTGTGTTAGTTGGTCTAGTTGTATTGTTCTGTTAGTTCTCCCATGCATCTGTTTCTTGGCCCCTGTCCCTGTGTCGGGCGTAAGGGCAGCAGGATGGGGTTCTCTTCTTGTTCTGCTGCTCCTGGGGAAGCTGGGGGCTTTCAGAAACATGGAAATAAGTGATGCTGCATTTGCATTTGGAAGCTGTCTGTGCAAATGTATGTAATAAAAACATGGCATTTAGGTAAAAGTTCAGATTTTGAAGAATCTGTGGCTTTCCTTAGACTCACAAGTAATTCTTGTTTTGCTGTTTGATGCTGGTTGGTTTGTCTACGTTGACTTAGAAATCTGCTAAACCAGTAATGTGGATGTAATGTGCAGGGTATCGTAGTTTTGTTTGTCAACTGTGAATGTAAAGTTGGTACAAAAGGCCACAATAATAGTACCCATCTCACGTGGGTTTTCTTTAGCATTGTCTGTATAGTTTGATATTTAGAGCATAACAACCAGGTTCATTTAAGGTAAGAAAATATTTAAGTCCAATAGATCTTTGAATATAAATGTCAAGAAGCTGCCAGTGAACTTTTAAAGATACTGTAGGAGATCCAAAATCTTGATGTAAAATCTGAATATAAATAATTCCAGCAAAATAGTTATAGTGGCCTTTGGACCTGAAAGCAGTTTTTGAGTAAGCTTGCTAACTCTGGTCAAACAGAACTTGATTAAAGGTTTTGTTTTTCATTAAATAAGCAGAAAACCAAGTACAGAAAATGCAGGGGAAACTGGCCCGTGTTTCGTGCTTTTCTCTGGTGGAGTGTCGATAGAAGGGCAGAGGTGCAGACGGCTCTGGCGCTGCCCGGCGTGCACCCTGGCGCCGCGAGCCGAGCGGGGCCAGCGTGCTGCTGTGCGGTGCCCGCACCTTGGGGCTCGGGGGGCTGGGGAATCCTTAGTGCACGTGGGCTCTCAGGACTCTTTACGTTGGGCATTTAGAAATTTGGGGTGGTTGCACCTTCTGTTCAAGTCGCTGTGCAGAGCCCCGCCAGCCAGTTCTCCTCTGCATTCATTTTCGCCAAGTGAGTCAAGATTTTTTTTCTTTTAGCTTAAAAAATGAGCCTATTCTTAACTAAAAATAAGCTTCGCAAAATAGAACCTGCTTTCTATAATTCATCTACTTTCTTCCATTTCCCTCTGAATGGAACAAAAAGGAAATTTTCCAGGCTGTTAATTTGGTTTCATTTAGTTAGCTTTCCTTTTTTTTCCCTTTTGAATGAAAGGCTTCTTGCCCTGTCTAAATATATTTTCTCTTTCTCCTTTTTTTGTAAAGACTTCTTCCCTGTCTGAATATATTTTTGCAGCAGGCTTAAAGCTTTCTTTTGGCTGTTGGGTGTAATTTTGTAGGAAATGGAAGCACTGGGGAGAAGAGAGACTACTTGTATGTTCATTTTAATAAGCCGCTTGTTTTCAGGATATTACCAACTCATGTGGTATCCATGTGTTCGCAAGCTCACTGCTTTTTCTTGTAAGCTTGACCAATACAGTCATCAGTGTGACATAAATAGACTTTGCATGGAAACTCGGCATGAAAGAGACGGTTTTAGTGGGATCTAGAATTCCAGGAAAAGGTCAAAATGGCTTTTAATTGAAGGGAGCAGCGGCACATGGTACACGTGCCCTGTATTTTCACACGGGACCCGCGCGGTTCTGCGGTTGAGAACGAAGCCGTGCGTGTTTTGGTGGGAAGGGTTTCTGTCTGTGGCTCTGCTTGCTCAGAGCGCCTTGTGGGGCATCCAGGAGGACGAGCAGGGGAGAGCGAGCAGGGGAGAGCGGCTGGTGCTCAGGGACGCTCCTCCCGAAAGGAAAGGACGCTCAGGCGCTCAGGGACGCTCCTCCCGAAAGGAAAGGACGCTCAGGCCTTTTCCTGGCAGCTTTCTGGTGTCTTTCCCGGCGATGTCGGTGCCTGGGGGCTCTGCCCCAGGCGGTGTGAGCGAACACGGATGATGCAGGACTGGAGGTGGGGAGCCGGAGAGGAGGCGGCTGGTAGGGCTGGGTTTGGATGAGTGAATGGGGAGAGATCAGTTCATTGGTGAATGGGTAGAAAGGATTCAGCACTGAAGGGGACAAGGAAAAGATTAATTTCAGTTACATTACAAAAATAATGAAAAGCTTAATGAAGGACAGTGTGTGGAGAGAAAGGATGGGAAGAAGGCCAAAGGAGGAAGACATGAAATATAGTGTACCTATTTTTAGACAGAACAATAAGAGGAAGATAAATTATCTTTCCACTTGATTGTTATCTCCAGTCCTTCAAAACTTAAAATTATTTCATTTATATGGGGGTAACCAGGGAGGAGTTTGCGGCAGAGGACTAGGTTACAGAAGTGTACCATGCGCTGGTAAAAGGGGGAAGCAGGGACGTGGTGGTGCTGCAGGGGCCACGGAGTCCTCCTGTGGGGCCGGTGGGTGACACAGCCCGAGCCGGGGTCGCCGTGAGCCGGGGTCGCCGTGAGCCGGGGTCGCCGTGAGCCGGGGTCGCCGTGGGGGTCACCGTGAGCCGGGGTCACCGCAGCCCGGCCCGTGCAGAGCAGTCCTGGCTGGCAGCCCCAGCCACCCTGAGCACCTTCCCTCCCCAAATCACCTGCCGGGGGACTCAACCCATGTCTTCCGGTGCTGTTTCTCCTGCTCCGATTCTGTCACCACTTCTTCAAACCTTCCTGTGTTCCGTGGGGTTGCAGAAAGGATTAATCTGCAGGCGTGAGAACTGTATTCCACAACTGGTGGTGTTGTTTCGTTGGGCTGTTATCTCCTGCTCCCACCCGTTTCAGAGAACTCCGTTGTGAGCTGTGGTGATCAGTCAGCCCCCAGTTCCCGTCTGAGCCGGCGCACCGAGCAGCCCGTACAGAGCTGGCTGCCTTGGGCCTGGCCCCGTGCGCTGGCAGTTCCTGCAGCCCGTGCTGGCTCCGCCTCTCCTGCTGCCGCCCCCGCGGGGGAGCGGCCTGGGCGGCCCCGGGCCCCGCCAGCCGCCTGGCTCCCCGGGCTGCCGGCTCTGCAGCTCTGGCCTTCAGTTGTGCTGCTCGGATGGGCAGGAAGGAAGGAGGAAATCGGGACGGTCCTGCAGCTTTTGGTGACTTCCTTCAGCTCCTTGTACCTGGTGTTGTTCTGGAATTCTTCCTATAAGTGCCTTCCCCCCGAGACTGCTCTGTGGTTAGTTTGGAGGGCTGTGCAGGCAGGTGAAGCGGGACAGCTAGCTGTACCTCTGCTTACGACCTGAGTTCGGGTTTCCTCTTTCTGTTTAAATGCTGGCCTGTGCCAGCAAACTTAAAATATGGTGTGTGCCAGGAGGGGTTATATTGGCAGGGTAGGGAGTGAGTTTTGACGACAAGGGGCCGGGTGCGGGTTGTCCAGGCTGTTGGTGGGATGGATGCTGTCGTTTCTTGCCGAGCTGAAGTTCCCGATGCACCTGCTGGAAGTGCACAGCAGCTCCACGGGGGAAGCTGCTGTCAGCTTCAGGTCCTGTTGGGGTTAGCAATAAGAAGAAATCCTGTTTTTAAACATAGATAAACGAAAACCTGAACTCCAGAGCACTGTTGCTCCACATGGTAGAAGAACAGAGCAAGGCTTGGGTCACCGCCTGGTGAGGAGTCTCCATGGGTGGCTCATCACAGCGATTGCTGTCCCTGCTTGGGATTTAGTTTGGCAACTTTTTCAGTATTTGATCTGATTTCTTGAAAACAATCTCAGCCGGCATATGGGAGGTAGGTGTGGAGCTGACTTGTCAGCTTCCCTCTGATGTACTGGGTTGTTTTTGTGTTTAATCTTACAATGTTTTCATTTAGTCATGTAGTGATGGGGGAACTTCTACCACTTTCAGTAGTATTTAGAAACAAAAGCACGGTTGTGCTTTATTTTCTCCCCTGGGATTCCTCAAGTATGAATAACTTGCTTTAAATATTCTTGATTGGTAGCAGTTTTTTCTCCCTGAGAAGGCCGTAGCCAATATAAATGTTTGCTGCTCATCGCAGGTTGGACTAGATGACTTTTTTGAATGTTCCTTCCAACCCAAACTATTCTGTGATTCCGATTCTAAATTAACGTGAATAGCTGCACCATCCTTATTGCCAGATTGCAGTCGGGTTTAACTGGAGGTCTGCGGCACGCTGAGGAAGCCGGGCGTGTTTGGACGGCCCGCGCGCAGCTCTGTCCGCGTTACCCTTCCCCGGACCGTGCCACCCGCGCCTGGCTGGGAGCAGCGGCTGGGCTTTGGTTTTCTTTAGCGGGTTTACAAAAATGACAGATCACTGTTAGTTGGGGATTAATTTTAAAACTTAAGAGGTCACCAGGGTATCTTGCGACTGCTAGAAAAAAATACCTTCTGAGTAAGGCCATGCTTTCTGTTTTGAAAATAAATTGGGAGTGATGCTGAAGTCTGCTTGTGGCCCAACGCAGGACTTGCTTATCTGCTTTTCAGAACTACCTGAAAATTTTTATTAGAAATTTCATAATCCCCAAGATCTTGCCTTATTGATAGTTTGAATCTAACCTTCTGGTTTATATCATACACAAATCATATGCAAAGTATGTTCCCAGTTCCGATCTGTTTTGTGGAGTGATTAAAAAACAAAATCAGTAAATCCTGTGCTGTCTTGCTGACTCTGGTTAGAAGTCAGCTTGAAATCACAGCAGCTCCTGGTTTGCTTGTTTTCTTGTTGCTGCTTTTATAAAAGCAACAGCCCTCACTGTTACGGGGGGGGTTGTCTCGTTCAGTTCAGAATGAGCAGAGAAGGAGTTAGGTTGCTAATGAAGCAGTTAACGAGAGGTGTGTTTAGAGGAGCTGTTTTATTGCCGGCAGGGGTTATTTGTGTCTGCAGCTTCCTTATTCTGGCCGGGGTGACGCTGGGGCGGGGAGGGATGTTTAGTTCTGGCTTTATTAATTTAGGCTGTCCCTGGGCTGGGGCCAAGGCTCGTCCGCTGGGCTCGGGCGCAGAGCGAGGGGCTCTGCCCACGTCCCGCCGCGGAGCGGTGCCTGCCATAGGGAGTGCTGAGAAAATCCACCGCCCTTCCCAAGCAGTCAAAATGTCACCTTCTGACCAGTGATGTCTGAATTCCAGAATTATCAGGAACAAGTGATCAACAGAGGGGAGGTGACATAGCAGGGGACAAATGTGGTGCTTTTTTCCCCTCAGCCTTCAAAAAACTTCTGTAGAGTTTGTAGGCCTGCAGAACTGGATGGCTTGTATAGACATCTAGCCAAAAAAAAAAAATCATTTTGACTACTCAAAAGCGTTTATAGCCACCTGTGGGCAAATCTACCTGTAGCAAGCAGTTGATGTAAGTTAGTGAGTTTGGGGTTGTGTTCAGCTTTAGAAGACAGCACAGTAGGTGGAGAAGCGAGGACGGGGCCGTCCCGCTGGGGTTTGTGTCGGGTGCTGCTGTGACCGGGGATGCTGCGGAGGGGTCTCAGCTTTGCAGTGCGCGGTGTCCAGCTGCCTCCCATGGGTGCTGTACACCCCTGCTCTTTCTGGGAGAGAAAAGCCAGATTTGGCTTTTTATTCCCCACTATGATGCAAAAATCATCCAGAAGTCTTGTTGTTGAAGAGAAAACTCGGCAAATGTTTCTCTTGTAGCTGTGCATTTAATGTGTGAGAATTGGCTATCTGCCTCTGCAGTCCTGTCTGGGTGGGCTCTGCTTCTGGCAAGGCAGAACTTGGTGCTTAGATATTTTTGCTGCTTCGGTTCTTGTAGCTCGTGTAGCATCTCGACAGGGCTGCGCGGCAGGAGCTCGGGTGCTGGAGCAGGGCGGCCTGGGGCAGCCAGCCAGCCGGGGCACCTCTGCAAACACGTATCTCAGTATGTGCCAAGTCTGTGCGTTTAATAGCTCGATAATCTTGTACACGTGCAAATGTTGTGAGGTTGTACACAAAATGCACCTTGGTGCACATCTGAGCAGAGGGGACTCAAACAGAAAGGAGAGGGCTGTCCATGTGCGCGCGTTAAATGTGAGAAAAACTCACT
Organism: Pampusana beccarii; assembly: GCA_013399365.1. NCBI lineage: Eukaryota > Metazoa > Chordata > Aves > Columbiformes > Columbidae > Pampusana > Pampusana beccarii. Next base: position 284,926 of record VWYH01011140.1, read on the forward strand.
TGAATGCACTGAGGAAGACAATAAGTATTGGGATATTATTATAAAAATACGTTGCTCTTATCCTTAATTATTTTTTGTATTTTGTTTTTCAGCCAGAAAATTTACAGAAGAATTGGCTTCGGGAATTTTATCAGGTAAGGCAAAACTTACTTTCTTATGGAGTTCTATGCACACTTCCTTATAGGTTTAATTAGTAATGTCAAGATTTTTTACTTTGTGTAGTTGAAGTCACTGTTTTATAGTCCAAACGAGTCCTAAGAAGGTTTCCTTCTGGATTTCTGAGTGATGATGATAAAAATTCAGTGTCTAAACACAACTTGTTTTCACTGACAATCCTTTGCCTAAAAAAGGTTTCACATTTTATAAAAATGACTTTTATTTTGGCATGAAATGGTCTTTCAGGTCTCCTGAGTAAGAAATATATTTGAATAATTTAAAAAATCTGCTGGAAAGCCCAGTTTACATTTATATAGAAATATAACAATTTCTGGTGTTTGTTTGCAAATGATCAGTCTTGCTGTCTGCTCTTTGTTGAAAATTCTCTTGTTTTGGCAACAGGAAAATACTGAAATTGAACCCATACTATAAAGCGTGTTGTGAACTGTGGGTGTGGGTGGTGTTTTGTGTTTGTTTGCCGGTTTTGTTTGTGGTTTTTGGGTGGTGTTTTGCTTTTTGACGAGCCGTTCCGCAGAGCTGTTTAGGCCGCGGGGTGCGGCAGAGCCGTGTCGGGCGCGGGGCCGGGGCACGGGAGCGGTGCCGCCTCACTGGCCGCTCCGGTCCGTCCGCCAGGACGGGCAGACTGATGTTGGCTCAGCTTTGTACCTTCTGTACAAAAATGGTTAAACAGCAATATTCTGCTGTTCAAGTTTTTAAAGTTGAACTACATACAGAAAAAAATAGCAATATTTATCTTTGGTTTTTTGTAAGTAAGATGTCCCGTAGCTGTGGATGTGGGCAGGTGGCTGGTGCAGCCTGTGTCCTTCGTTGTGGCGATGCAGAGCACTGCAGTTAGCTTCCTTGGGCAAGTTTAATGGATTTGCAAAACTCTGAGATACTGTAATCAGTGTTACGTTCCTCACTGTCTATCAACTTCACAAAAGGTTCATCTGTTTATTTTTCTTCTTCCGTGTTGATTGGTTATTGCTGTATCATAGAATCCCAGGCTGGAAGGGCCCACAGGGATTACCTGCTCCAACCTTCCTTGGCAAAGCCCGGTCTGGGCAAGCTGGCCCAGCACCCTATCCGCTGAGTCTTAAAATGCGCAGGCTTTCTCAGCTGATTCTGATTTAAACCTTCTTCACAAAACACTTCCTATGAGGAAAATACATCCATTTAAATGTACTTCGTAACTTGGTTGGTGTGTGTGAGGTTTTGTGGTTGGTGTGTGTGAGGTTTTGTTGGTGGTGTGGGTTGGTTGGTTTGTTTTTTTAAGATCGCTGTATATTTTTCCACATCACATTACTGATGTACGCATCTTTATCCAGGAGACCCGCAGGTGTTCCGTTGTTTACTGAAGCGGGTGAGCGCCAGGGAAACGCCTCCAAATAGCTTGTGGAAAACAGGAAGAGGAGGGGAAGGGAAAGGAAGGAGCTGCTGGTGCATCCGGCAGGGCCGCCAGGCCTGTCCTTCCTCTGTGAACATCCGAGGCCCGTCCTTGCTCCGTGACCATGGTGTGTGCGGCCCCGTGTCCGTGGCCCCGGAGCCCGGGTGTGCGCTGGGGCAGAGCTGGGCCCGTCCCGCTGCAGCGCTCTGCCGGGGCCGTCCCCACGTCCCCACCCCGAGACTGCTGAGCAGACAATAGCACAAGGACGGGGCAGGGGGTCACCCGTCCTCATCGCTGCCAGAGCCAGCCCGTGCTCAGGTGGCCCCGAACCCTTTCCTGCTGCAGCCCGGGGGGCAGGTCGGCCGGTCACGCCGTGTCCAGACACAGGAGACATGGGATAGAACTTCATAACAGCTCCTTGGGGAGAGAGTGGCACGCTTGCACCAAAAGCATCGTGTTGTGTAGGACTACATAGCAACCCGGCGCATGTGCAGCTTCAGAATCATTTTTATTTGAATTCTGTGTGCTTTGTTGAAAACCTCTGCAGATCGAAGTTCACCAGAAGTACTGGAAAATGACTCTTGACACTTCTTCGTAAACTTGAAACCCAGATAAACCGCAGACCACAGTTTTTTTTCCGTTCTTCTGAGGAATTCAATTTGCATATGTAGTTGTGTCAATACCGTTTGCATAACTTCTGAGGGTGAAGCCCTTTTGTAAGCAGTCAAAATAATCTCCACAAAAAAGGATGTGCAATTATACCTCTAAGTTTAAAATGGTTTTAGAAATTAAATCCATAATGAAAGCATGTGTTTGAATTGATGTCGAAGAACGTATCAGTGAAGGAGCATTTTGGGGGCTTGTTTCAAGTTCCAGAAAGTTAAAATAAGGGATCTTAATTGCCGTGCTAGGTAAATACAAGTGACTTCATATGTGCTTTATCATTGATTATATGCTGTATTTATTTCCAATAATGTGGTAGCATATGGAGGACTAAAATAACATTGAAATGTCACATGCTGAAATTTTTAAACTTCTGCCATTGATCTACAAATATCCTACGTTATTAACATGAAAAAAATGGAAGACCTAATGCTGTTAAATTAAACAGTTTGTCCAAGAAATAAAAATGGGAAAAAATATTTTAAATAAACTTTCAGGGATGTTTTTAATGATGGCTTACAGTGTAGCAGCCTAAGGAACATAGTGTTTAAGGGAGGAGGAAAGCAAACAACAAGCAATCATTTTTCTAAAAATGACCTAGACAGCACACAGGGTGATGGAGAGAGGACAGTTTGTCTGTCCGGAGAGTCTTCCCCAGGAAGTTGTCTGTGTTCGTGCAGTGAATGGTGGCACCGCCGGAGATGGAGCTCTGGGGTGGCAGCTGTTGTGACCTGGCCTTGTCCTGCTCGCAGAGTTTGCGCTTATTTCTGGTGTTTGAAGCAGAAAATAGTATTTGCAGTTGGAAACAATTCGCTGGAGTCAAGATAGAACTAAAAGCTTGTGTGTCCAAGTATGTTGTACCGTCCACTTGATGATCAGAAATCACAGCAAATGGGGGGAAACTCCTTACAGGGAGGCAGGAGGGAGTGAAGTCCAGTGCTGGTTGTTATGCCTCGTCTCCTAACTGTGAATAGTTACTGATAATGCGAGTTTCACATAGTTTAGATTAGAGCCCCATCTTCTTTTCAGTAAATCTCTCTTACTCCAGAAACACACTTTGGAGACACGGATGGGAAGCGGCTGTTGGGAGGAGCGTGAAAACAGATTGTGAGAACGGTGGTTTGGGGCATTTTGTGTGTGATGGGGAGGAGTTTAGGGCACAACAAAAAATTGGATGATCTGATGCAACAGAAATTATGCGAATGTGGAGTATTCACAGAATATGCAAATGGGATTGTGTTGTGTTTGTGTGAGGTGCCCAGTACCCAGGCCCACAGCCCTCGTGTCAGTTACGGGAAAAAATATGGGGGAACAAGAAGCTTCAGGAGCATCCGAGCTATTTGCAAGTGAGGGCCATAGGGGCACACAGAAAGGACTTTTATTGATTTAGTTATTTACTGAGGGTGTTTTCCTTTTTACCCTCTCCTTCCCCATCCCTTGGACTTTATTCAGCTGCGTTCAGCAGCTTTTGGGGTGGGAGGAGTTCAGGAGATGGAGCTATTGAAAGTCTTTACTAGTTTCAGTAATCATCATTTTTTGTTGCATTCATAGCGAATGGTCATTTTGGATGAAAGCAGAGGGGTTTTTTTCCCTAATGCAGTTTCCATGTTGCTTAATGTGTTTGAGAGTATTTAGAGCCTTAATTTCTAGTAATACAGAAGTTAAAAGTTTACCTGAAAGCTAAAGGTCATCTGGTATTGCTGCATGGAAACTTTTTGTGTTACCTTCTTTAAAGAAAGGAGAAGGAGAGGGGGAAAAAAAAACCAAACAACCCAACCAACCGCAACACACTCAAAGTTTGTTCATTAATTATTTTAGTGGAGTTGTTTGTTTAACTGGAAAGGGTGATTAACCGAACTGCTGTGTCACAGGCCCCAGTGGCCGCTGTGGGTTTCTGGGTGGGCGCCGTTTCCGCAGGTGGGGTTGTGTGGGTTGGTTGTGTTGGGGCCGCAGGCTGACAGCAGGACGGGCGGCAGGGCCCGGCACACCAGGCCGCGCTGCGCTGGCTGGGCCGGCGGCCCCGCCGGGCTGCAGTGTGCCCGGGGACCCGGCCGGTGCCTGGGGACCCGTCCTGGCTCTGGGTGCCTGGGGACCCGTCCCTGGCTCTGGGTGCCTGGGGACCCGTCCTGGCTCTGGGTGCCCGGGGACCCGTCCCGGCGCTGCCCAGTGCCCGCGGGCAGCCCGGCCCTGGCATCCCAGCGCCTGCCGCGTCCTCAGGGGGCAGAGGCTGTTCTGGGAGGATTCTTCAGAGCTCTCACCTGTCACACTGTGTGCTCCAAGTAAATCCCTCTGCCTTACTAGTTTATGTATTGGTTCCTTTTCCTATAGTGTGCATCAATATGTAAACACAACCTGCACTTGCAAACGCAGTTTTCCTTTACTTAACCCTTCTTACTGGTTTATGTCACATAAACTTTGGTTAAAAAAAAATCAACCTGTTTAAGCTGAAATTTTCCACGTGTGTGCCTTGTCTGAGTTTTGGAGGAAAAAGGTGTTTCCTCATCCTGTAAATGAGACTTAGAACCATACTGATTTCTGATTTTGACAAATCTGCTGGCAGGAAGTTTCTTTCCGAAGCCGTGCTGCCCGCCGGTTGGGAGCAGGGCCGGGCCGCTGGGGTCTGGGCTGTGTCACCCGCCGCTGGCAGGTGGCCGAGGGGCAGGCGGGAGCAGCAGCCATCGGGGAGGGGACACCGGCCAGGATGGAGCCCCCGGCACGGACGGTGACCCAGGCGGCGGTGGGGACTGTGACCAGGTGAGGACACCAGCAGCCCCCTTGGGCAGCTCGGGGCTGCAGGCCTGGCAGCGCCCTGGGGTGTCACCCCGAGCTGTCACCCCGAGCCGCGGGGCGAGGAGCTGTCACAGGGACCTTTCTCCAGTTTCTGCGGTGACAGTGCGGCAGGGAGGGTGTAGAGCTGCTCACCTGGGTGGTGGTGAAACGTTCCTACGCTACTTTGTAAGGGCTTGAGAAAAAACCCTTCTGGAATTCTTCAGAATGACCCTGCAGTGTCATTAACGGGAAAGCACTCAAAATGCCCGTCATTGCCTCTGCTGTGCGTACCTGCTCAGTAATTGTTCATCAGTCTCTTCCTGTCCTTAGTTTACTGCAAACCGTTAAATTACATTAATGTAAGCAGCTTTTGGTAGACGCTGACTTTCTGTGCTGCGGTCGTAATGCGGTACAGAGGTGATGTTCAGCTGTGGGAGCTCAAAGGGTGTTGCGGTCACTCGGTGGTAACCCCTTCACACAGGCTTTTCGTTCTTTGAGCCAGGACTCCATGCCCCCGAAGCCCAGCTCTGAGTTGAGGCTCAGGGGAAGGCGCTTCTCCCCTCCGTAGGTGGGATGCCAGGGCTGTTTGGCTGCAGACCCGCAGCCCGCTAGCGGCAGGTCCCTGGGCCAGCGCTGGGTCCTGCCCCGGTGAGGGCAGCTGAGCGCCCGTCCCCCGCGGGCCCCCTGCTCACCCCGCTCCCCAAAGGCTCTCAGCAGCTGGGTTGAGTCTAGCAGGTCATTCACGTAGGCTACGGGTAATAGAACCGAAGTTTTCTGGATGGGGAGACTGAGTTCGGGTTCCATAGACAACCTCGTTTCCCACATTTCCTAACTGCAGAACACGTTCAGGTTTTAACAATCCCTCTGTTGGGGCAGAATGTGATGTCAGATAATGTAACATCAGATGTTTCATGTCAATAGAAGAAGAGCCTGTCCCAAGAACACAGAATTTCAGAATACTTTAACCAAAAAAAACATCAGAGTCCCTTGAGTCACATAACAAGAGCTGGAAGTGGGATTTGTCAGTTAATAATATGGTAATACAAGGAGCAGGCTTATCTGGACTACTGCTGCTTGGCTATGCACTTACAAAAATATTGTGTTTTTTTTTTTAATTATAATTTTTTTTATGTTCAGACTTACAGAAATTGCAAATACTTTGAATTCTTTAGGGCCACAAATACTAAATTGACCTGTACATATTTCACAGTTCAAAAGGAAACTGAAGCTCATGTTTTGCTGTTTTGATGATCCTGGCTTTGGGAGCTCAGGCTCTGGTAACGGTGCCGTCCCTGCCCTGTTCCATTCGTGGCCCCGCGGGGCCGTGTCCCCTCCTGGCTCCCGCTGTGCGGTGCGTCCTCCTGTCCCGAGGGACAAGGACTGCTGGAATGGAAAGAGGTTAACTTGATGTTTTCCACCAGTTTGACATTTGTACTTAACTCTGTTGGAGCGTCTTGCTCAATTACGTGTATCCCAAAAAATAACTTCTAATCGTGACTTCCTTTACATATTTTTGTGTATCTAGCAGCTGAGAATAATGCCCAACTTTGTAAAAACGTTGTGCTCTCATAGGTGCAAATTCAGTGTTTATGTGAACTTGTATATGATATTGAACCTCTGGCAACCGTGAGTTTTCAGCTCGGGAGTATTCATTGCTCATTATTATGTACTGTTTGTTCTCTCATAACAGCAGAGGACTAGTAAAAGGTAATGAAGCAGAGCCGATTTGCTCTCAGTTGGAGGGTATTTATTATATGAGAGGATGTAACTAATATTCAGGTATGTTTCTGTGGCTTAACCTGCAAAGAATGCCACTGAGGCCTCTCACTGCTATTAAGCTGGTGCATTTCCTCATTAAAAATGTAATATATATTTTTTTAAGACCTGCTCTGATTTCAAGCTCTCAAGGATTTGAATACGAACGAAAAACCTGTGTCCTGCACCTCTGTTCGGAGTCTGGCGGTGTTTTGTGTTGTTGCTGTAGCACTGTGAAGTTGTTCCCCAGTGTCCTCTCCAGACAAACCTCCCTGTTCAAAGCTCCTGTTACTCATAGACATGAGGTAGCTTATGCCTGTATCCCATTTGAAACCATTTATTTTATTTTTGTCTTACCAGTTTATTAGTTTTATTAGCTGTGTAAGGAGAGATCTTGAGGAAGCAAACAGTTACCACAGTTAATAACAACATGCCAACATGTTTTTGCTGTGTTCGCAATGAGTGTTTACTGGATGTGTAGCACTGAAACAGTAAGAGCTGGATATGTTTGCTTTACAACATTAAGTAGTTACAACTCTTTTCTGATTATGGTAATTTTGTAGAGCTGTCCAAGCAGATAATACCAGGACTTGGAAGCCAAAACTGATGTGGAGCAGTACAGCGCACTGAGGGTCGGGACCGCGTCTTGTGTATGGCCCACAGCCGGGCTCTGTGAGCGGCGGCTCCGCGGCCTGGCCCGGGTTCACCTGTGTCTCCAAGGCAGTGAGGAAAATCAGCCGATCAGCTGGTGTTGGAAAAGATGCTTAAGATAAGCTTTCTCAGCAAAGCTTTCTCTTAATTGTTTGTAAATCTATAAGATCAACTAGTATTACTGTAAGCTTTTGTAGTTATATCAGATATATATATATATATATATCTGTCTCAAAGTATGTACATGTCCCAGCTGGGTATAATTTCTCGGGTTCCAGCCATGTATCTTTAGCCATCTGTTCCGTAGTCCGCTTTTTTCCAGTTGCACTTTCCGTGGGGTGCTGCTCTAGCTCGTTCTCGGGCCTTGCTGACGATGGCCTGTTTTTAAAGCAGCGTTGCTGTGTCATAGTTAGGCAGAAGCCGGCATTAACGAGCTAGCTGAAGTGTGCGCCAAGACCCACAAACGTGTACGTGGGAGGGAGTGCTTACCTTTTTCCTCACTGTAGTAGCACTTCTCCGTTACCTCCAGACGCTTCCCCGAGCAGGTCGGTGTCACGGCCCGTTTCGATGATGGGGAAGCTGAGGCTCAGCAGAGGAAGTGACTCGTCTGAAGTCGCTCAGAGACCAGCAGCCGTCAGCTCCTTCTGGCAAGTCTGACCGGGCTCAGCTCGGAAGCGCTGTCAGTTGCTGTGTGCCGTGTGTTCCGTCGATGGTCGCACACCGTGTCCCCGGCGGCTCCGGTGTCCCTGGGCTCCCCGCGCTCTTGGCTGCCCCGTGGCTGCACACGGCTGCTCGGGCACTGATGGCGAGCCCTGGCCAAGGGGCGCCCTGGAGAGGTGGCCGCCACCAGCCGGCGGCGTGGCCTGGTGTCGCTTGTCCTGTCGTGCCCGCGGGCACGTGCCCCGGGAGTCCCTTGGCAGAGCCGGCGGTGCCGGTGCCCGCGGGGCCTCGCTGCCACCGCGCGTCCCGCGCTGAGCGGCCGCGTTGCCGCCGTGGGAAGGTGGCCGCTGGAGCAGAGACAGGTTCCTGTTTGCCTTGGGCTCAGGGGAAAGCTGCTGCATTTCACATTTTGCTAATCTGTAATTCATTGCCTTTGAGCTTGATTTTTTTAACGAGATTGTTTGCGTGGTCAGGAATGAGGCATTTTGCACCCTGTCATCAGGACAGGGGACAATTTCTCCTACTGTGGTTTGAAAGAAATGGTTTTTAAAGACCTTTTTACAGTAAAGTTAGTCACTATTGTTTTACGTAATTAAAAGCATGACTGCAAAGGCTTACGGTGTCTGTCCCTTTTCAGAGCTGCACAGTACGAGCAGTAAAAAAATGAGTATGAAAGAAGGGCGCGCTCTGTGATTTTTTTTCAGTTACTCTTCCTGGCAGAGTGTTGAGGTTAGAATGCTTTCCAGCACTCAGGCCCCTCTTCTACATGTCCATCTGGCACTGTTCCCCGCGGCAGAGATCGGGGGTGCTGGAGCCCCAGAGCCTGCAGGGAGAGGAGCTCACTCATCATTCCGGTGGGAGCAGCGGTGCAGACCAGGCTGTTCTTCCCTGAATGGCCCTGCACAAGTGGCCTTTGTGCTGCTGGGACTGCCCGGTGCCAGCGGGGCAGAAATAACAGTGAATCGCAGTTCGGATTTTTAACGTGTTATTTACTCTGTATGCTTGCCCCAGCGTGTACTTGATTTTTTTCAGCCTGTTACCTTTTAAAAAACTGAAATAGTTCTGTAGCTTGCGTCTGTTAATTCACAACATAATAAGATATGAACTACAACTTGTAGAGACTCGGTGTCAACACAGACATTTTTAGATGTGTTGTTTGCAATGCTGAAAGTAGTTAACACAGAGAAAATGTATTAGGACAAAATACATGGAATGTGTGTTTAAAGCAGCAGCAGTTTTATAAATACTGAATATTGGCTTGGCATGATCAAAAAAGCATATATCCTGTGTTTTTAGTATAATTGCGTCCTAGAGCTGACTATTCGGTATTTAAGATACTTCCATTACACAAGACTAACACGTGAAGTGCCTTCTGTGTTAGATACATGTGTATATATACTTGAGTGTGTTACTTAAATACTTTTGTAAATAAGATAGTCCCTAAGTAAAAATATCAAATATGACAGCTAATTGGTGTTCTGTCGTGAGCTAATTCAAAGTATTTTGTGAAAGTGGAAAAAGCCTAATGAATTCAAATGTTTGAACTCTTCCAGCTCCCAGATAAGATGTTTTGATCCTCCTAACGGTGTTAGGTCCTCTTGGAGCTGACGTGGAAGAGGTTATTGTATTTGCTTTAAATGCCTAGGAACTAATTCATAGTTTTAAAAAGAAAATACTAGCTAAAAATATTTGAGATAATTGTCTGTTAAGAGCCTTGTGTGTGCATAGAAAAGTGATGTTCCCCTTATTGCTGCTGTGCCAGTTACTTCTCCACTGACAGCTGGTGGTCCTCCAGCCACAAAGAACACATCTGGCTTTGTCACTTGTCTTGTATGATAACAGTTGTGGATACAACTTTGTTGATGTTTGTTTATCTGTTTGTTGCAGGTTGTACATGCACACAAGCCCCATTTCATGGCTCTACACTGTCAAGAATTTGGAGGAAAAAACTATGAAGCTTCCATGTCTCATGTGGACAAGTTTGTGAAGTGAGTAACTGGAAATATATATATAATATATAATGTCATACATAATTCTAAGCAGAAGTCATTAGATGAGTAGAGTGTATAAGCTTTGAAATATTTTTCAGCTTCATCATGTCATATAAGCCTGCAGAAGGAAGTGATTACGCAAATGTTAACGCTTTGTATTATTTAAGAAATTCAGAAAAGTAACAAAAATCTCCTCTGGCCCTGACCTGGCAAGGTAATCACACACGTTACAGAATATACATCTCCCTTTTGTATCATCTCTGACGTTAAGCTCATTGTGTCTGGTAATGGCACCATTTCATATTTGGGGAGCATGTTTGTGCTCTGGACTGTGTGTGCGGCTGCAGGTGTGGCCGGTGCCCCGTGCCCCGGGGTGCCCCCTGCCCCGGGGTGCCCCCTGCCCCGACCCCGGGGTGTTTTTCCCAGCCCCACTCTGCGCTGGTTCGCGCCGCTCCGGGCCGGCAGCGCTGGGCGCCCGTCCGCCGGGACGGAGCCTCGGGAGCCCGGGCAGGGGGAGCGGC
>VWYH01011140.1:295954-324620 GCA_013399365.1 Pampusana beccarii
GCTGGAGGGGGGACAGGACAGCTCGGTGCTGAATGGGGACAGGACAGCTCGGTGCTGAAAGGGGACAGGACAGCTCGGTGCTGGAGGGGACAGGACAGCTTGGTGCTGAATGGGGACAGGACAGACAGCTCGGGGCTGGGGACAGGACAGACAGCTCTGTGCCCGTGTGGGGCACAGTGGGCTCACGGAGCAGCTGGGTCCCAGGGCACGGCAGGAGCACACCCGGCTTGCAGAAGGCAGCTGTGCCACGGACTTGTTTTGCTGCACCAAAATTGACCCAAACACCAGAGGATTGTGACCTTCATCCTCCCTGACCCGTTCAGATGTGGCTGGTTTCTTAACCCCCCCAGGAGAACTCCTGGGGCAGCCGTTCACGCCTCGCAGTGCTCGAGCTGCTGCTTTTCGCGAGCGCGGCCTGTGCCGGCCCTGCGGTGACTGCCTGCCCACCAGCACGCTGCCCGCGCTCAGGAGAGCCAAGCGCTAAAGCTGAGACCGTAGGGCATCTAGCAAGAATTGCCCAAGTCTATGGAGTTTTGTGGGCTTCAGGTTCTTGAGTCCTTCAGCGCTGTGTCCAAACGACACGTAAGAATTTCGTGGCTCGTGTTGCTGTGGCTGCTGTGGTCAGCTCCAGGCTCACATGCAGGTGGCTGGACCACAGGAAACTCTCACTGCTGAAATCCATGCCAAAATGAGAGGAATCCTGTAGTTCTCTTGGGTGTTATTAGAGACATTACAGTACAGAGAAGGGTGCTCAAGCAATATTGTATCTTTGCATCTCCATTTATATTTTCCATATTTTTTTGTCTTTCAGAGAGTTGTTATCAAGTGATGCAATGAAAGACTACAACAGAGCTCGAGTTTACCTGGATGAGAACTATAAATCACAGGAACATTTCACGGTAAGTTTGTTTCTTTCGCAAGTTTAGTTCGGTGGATGGTGAATTTCTTCTGTTAAACTGTTTGGGATTTTGTGGTTGGTGTGGGGCTGTTTTCCTCATGATGAGGATTACATCTTTATTAAGAGTGATTACTTTGTAGGACGTGTAGATGCTGATTTCACAGAAGTGCATCCATTTAAAAATGAGTAGAATGTCAGGATGCGTGGAAAGTCTTGTTTAAAATGACTGTCTAAGGTTTTTTTTTGTCTTGTAACAACCTTCTTGGTGGATCAGAGTTACGTTCCGTTAGGGTCAGGTCTGGTAGCCAGAGGCGGTTCGGGCTCTGCAGCGGGATGAGCTGGGACAGGGCTCGGATGTGGGTTACCCAGCTCCAGAGCGGTTCACGGGCCTGCGGGACTGTGAGACGAGCACGAGTTTCCAGTAGCGTGTGGGCGATGTTCAGGTAGATGCAGCAGCACGTGTGCAGAGCTGCCTTTCGGATGCAGCAGAGGTGCCTGTGTGGTCACTGCCGCGACTGCACGGCGTGCGACCGGGTCTGCGGTGCGTTTGGGTGCTGCCTGCTGGGTTGTACAAGGGAGAGCGGTCGGGGGGTCACCGACACCTCCCTTCTCTCCAGGACAGCAGCTCCTTTCCCCAGGGAGCAGCCCAGGGACACACAGTTCAACTGGGAAAACCAGCACCCCAGCACACACGGGTCCCAGCTCGACAGCAGATAACTGTGGGGAATAAGAGCCTGGAGAGGTTTTGTGCATTCATTTTTTAATGACTCTCCTAGGAACCCAGGAAATGTGGAACTGGAGGAGATACCAGGATTTTTTTTCTCTTTCTCATCAAAGAGGAGAAAAACAATATTATCAGCTTTACTGAGCCTTAGTGGGACAAATTTCACATCAGGAACGTTAAAGGTGTATGCTGAAGATGCCGAGGAAGCCCTGGTGGCTGAAGGGCAGTTGGGCAGAACCGTGTGTTTCAGAGTCGCTTGTAGCGTGTGCTTGAGCTGTTTACAGCTCCGCTGACCATGCGGGGCCTGCAGCAAATGGAGAGGGCTCTGCACAGCCCCGTGCTCTGTGAACCGCCCCGTGCTCCATGAACAGCCCCGTGCTCTGTGAACCGCCCCGTGCTCCATGAACAGCCCCGTGCTCTCCGCACAGATCAGACAGTCTCCAGAGGATCAGTCTCCAGAGGATCAGTCTCCAGAGGATCAGTCTCCAGAGGTCCCTTCCGACCTGGGCTTTTCTGTGATTTTTATGAAAAAAGGGATAACCATCTGTGATTGTAATTTGGGAAACACGGTATAGAAGACTAATGCAGCCTGTGACAGAATATCTATAACTTTTTTTAAAGATAGTCATAGTACTTTATAGCATTGAAGTTATTTTATTTAACATGAGGTACACTTATTTTTGATGCCTCTGTGGTGGATTAAAAGGCTCTTAAAAAGGCTGACAGTGGTCCTAGTGTAGATCATGTGCTGTTTGTGTCTCTGTAAAGAACTCTGCCTTTTGTGGAGTTCCTAATTCAAGAAATGAGGTGGTTTCTGGTTTCACACGCTAGCATTATTTTCTAGGCACTACCTTTTCTTGCAGTATTCCACAACCACCTTTGTAATTCTTCCTTTCCTGTCATGAATATTACTTCGTATCTCTCTTCCTTCTAATCCCTGGTTTACTAAAGCTAGGCCTTCCTGGAAGAAGTTGTTCTGTCAATACAGGAGGAAAAAAGTCTGCTTGTACCGATGTCATTTTCCATGGAAAATAGACTAAGCAGATGTATGTTTGTGTTACTTGATTAAATTACTCTCTGTTGAGCTAGTGACCATAGAGTCTGCAAAGGTGTTTGGTTTGCCCGCCACGAGGCAGATTGGGGTGGGATGGCCGGGCAATGGCTCTGTCCGTCCCGCCTGCAGGAGGGAGATGGGCGGTGGCGGCGCTGCGGGGCGCAGTGTGGCGCTGCCTGGTGCTGCCTGGCGCTGCGGGGCGCAGTGTGGTGCTGCGTGGCGCTGCCTGGCGCTGCCTGGCGCTGCGGGGCGCAGTGTGGTGCTGCGTGGCGCTGCCTGGCGCTGCGGGGTGTCCCTTGCGAGGGAGCGGCTCCAGATGGGATTTCGAGGTCACGCAGGGCGCGCGGGACAGAGCTCCCCTGGCCGAGCTGCGGCGGTGGGCAGAGCGTGAGGCGCGGTTGTGTCTGCGCAGGCTCTGCGGGCAGCGGGGCCGTTCTGCCATCCAGCTCTGTGCCAGAATTTGTGCAGGCGTAACGAAAAGGTGGAGGTGGCTCACAGAATGATGTTTCTAGCTTTTTTCTCTCTCATCCTTTCCAAATTGTAAGAACCTTTTAGAACTCAACCACTTAGTGTGGGAGAAAGAAAAGAAAAAATGTAAGTGGTGATTTAGTTATGCTTTATATTACTGTAACTGGGAGAAAATGCCATGTGCTGGAGGAATATTTTATACCTTCCTTGTTAGACTTCTAGCAGTAGTGCCTTGGAACTAAAGCCAGAAAACCTAGAAAGAAGGGAGGCTGCACGCTCATACTGAGCCTGTAACCTTTTGGCTTCTGATGATCTGCTCTTTGGCGCTTAATGCTGCCGGTCCTTGTGCGTGGCTCCCGAGACTGCTGTCAGGAGCCAGAGATTCGTGTACATGACTCTTTACCCGTGTGATCCGGGCTGGCAGTTCCTCAGCTCCTCTGGGTCTGTGCACAGAGCTGACGCACGGGGTGGCCGAGCGGGGGTTTCACCGCCCTGGCCATTTAGGGTAAAGTTTCAGTCTTATCTCCAGTGCGGTTTGGCTTGCACGATGTTATGCATCTCCCTGTTTCCTCATTAGTTCTGTTTGATTGCAAAGTTCTTTAACTTCTGTGGGCTTTTTTCCATGCCTTCTAAGGCATGGAATTGGCAGCAGATGGTGGTCTTGTAGTTATTGTATTATGACCTCTCTGTCTTTGAAATATAAACGTTTATCACGTATATTGTGATGTAATGCTATTTTCTTTAGAAATGGAGGAGCCCAAGTAGTTGCAATTTGGCTAACCTTTACCCCCGCTGCTTTCGTATCCTCTTTGCTAGCAGCTTTGGCACCACTTGGTTTGCGAGGCTGTCCTTGGCGTGGCCCTGCGGAGCTGTTATCGATCCCGTTTACTGCCCGTGGTTGCTCAGCCCGGCTGCGGCGATGCAGCCGGATCTGAGGAGGTGTTCTCGGTAGCCTGCTCCCCCCGCCCAGCGCAGCCCAGTGTGCGTTTTACTTGACTGTCGTGGAATAGAAGAACGCTGTGATAACAAGGTGTCCCTCATGGGGCGGTTTGATTTTAGAAACTCTAATAGTTCACTGTGCACAGTTCATTTCGCATCATCCCAAGCACAAAGTTTAACAGCAGGTATTTGTCGTTCGAAGTCATGTACACAGGTGTGGTATAAACCAGCCTGGTTTTAGGTTTGGGGTTTGTGGGGAGGGAGGGGAAGGTGTGGTGACTGGGAGAAGGCTGCGGTTGGGTTGGCGGGTTTGGTTCTGCTGTAGCTGGGGGAGGAAGCTGGGTGGGAATTTGTTCCACTCCAAGCTTAAAGGACACTCACGAATCCAAACCAGCCCCTGGGCGAGCAGCGAGGGCACCGCGGGGCAGGTTTGGGTGCTGCTGACCCCCTGAGAGCAGCTCCCTGATCCAGGGTGGGGAGCGCTCAGGGAACGGTGGCTTTGGGCAGCGACTGGGCCTGAGGCTTGAGTCAAGGCCGAGCCTTACAAGGCTCTGCAGCAGGACCTGCGCAGGGCAGCGCACACCATGGGATGGGGCGATTCATAGCACAGCTTTATACAGTTTGAACAGCACCTGGAAGTTAATCTCTCGGCAGAAAGCTGCTGCATTAGCGCTAGTGCTGGGGGGGCCACAGCGTTGGGTGCAGAGCTCCCAGCAGCTCTGGGTTTGTGCAGCGGTGGCCGCCCGGCAGCCCCGGCGCGCTGCCCCGTCACCAGGGACAGGCTGTGTGGGCACGGCGTGCTGTGCTGGCCAGGCACGTTCAGCCAGCCACGCAGGTTGGCAACGCGTTTTAACATCAGCCTCCTGTACATCTCCGCTTAAATCTAGGATTCTTTTTTGTCTTCTAAAACATAATTGAGAAGGTAGATCTTAGTTTCTGTTAGAGAATGTACAATTAGTGAAAAGAGAGGACAGATATAGGATGACTGAAATAGATAAAAGTCTGAGAAATTCCATACCATTGTTTTATTTATTTGCGAGCATACCCAATGGACTTCACTCTTAATAAAGCAGGTCTTTGCAGTTGTATTGATTTCTCCCAACATCCCAGCACTTAGATTCTCTGTTAATTTTATGGTGCTTGGTATATTTCATTATAAATCTTGATGCTTTTCTATGTGAAGAGTTACTCGAAGGTAGTTGGGTTTTATGAACTTTTAGCTGTGTATAGCCTAAGTTAATTTGTGAATAAGGTGCTTTTATTATGTAATAAGAACATTCATAGTGAAGCTGAATAGCAGCAAGAAATAAGTTGATGTTCTCATCAAATCTGTAACTATTTTTATATGAAAACATGTCAGTATAATCAGTGACATTTTTTACTGTAATTAAAGCTAGTTTGGTTCGGTACCACGTCTTTATCGATTTCTGGAATAGTCAGTTAAGGTTTGATATTGCTTAGCAAATGCTTTATTTTCTGCCTTTTTTTTTTCCCTTCGTTGTTAAAAGAAGGCAGAAGAAACCCTTGCACAGCGTAAAGCATCCTGGCTGTGTTGAACGTGTGGTTCCAGCAGGCTCAGAGAGAATCTTTATTGCAGTAAGTCCTGAGGACTCTGGCAAACCAGAGCCCCGACCCAGCCCCTCTCCAGCTCGTGCCTCGTTTTCCGGAGCTTGTCAGGGGTTGTGTGGTTGCTGCAGAGCTTCACTGATCAGTGGAGGTGTCTGCACAGTAGGGCGGCTGCTTTACTTCTCCTTACAGATTTATTTTTGAAAACCAAGCGGAATCCTCAGTTGCCTCTGCTTGCCCAGCCCGCGGCTGACCCTGCAGTGAGAAGGATGCTGTTGGCTCTGCGTCTGAGGCGCTGAAATTTCAGCTTGCTCCTCCTAGTGAGGATGTATTGTAGTGTCATTAGTGCGCTCCATAGCAGATTTTGTTTCAAATTTAAACCCAAAACTTTTAGAAACTAGCCTTTCTGACATGAGGAAGCTGTGTTTAAACAACACTGGCGCCTGCCATGAACCACAAATGTTATTTTGCACTGCTAATAGAAATAGATTGACAGGAGGGAGGATGCTGTGCTCTGCAGCTGCTTTCTTCCCAGTTCTGGTTTTGTGAGAGAATTATTGAAATGAAACTCCCTTCAAAGAACCACCCGGCCGTGGCCAGAGGTCGATGATTGATGGAGATCCCATCAGGTAATGGTCCCTTTTTCTGACCGGTTTGGTTCCCCCGTGCTGCCAAGTGTGTGGCTGCACAGGGACGCTTGCTGAACTGCAGGTGACAAGGCCACCGTGCTGCAGAGGACAAGAACACAGGTCCTGCAGACCCTCGGTGCTGTGGGGACCCGTGTGCTCCTTGGTCACTGTCCCGGTCCTGCTCGGGTGGGAGCGGTCGAGTGAGGATAAACACTAAAACAAAACAAACAAAAAACCCCCTCAAATTCTGCACTAACAGACATTTTCTTTTGGACTGGGTAGATGAGTACATGCATCGCAATAACATGCAGAAAACTGTTATACTATTTTTTTTTTTCCCCCCGATTGTTTTTGCTTGACTCCATGCACTTTGTACTAGTGGTTTTTTAGATGTAAAATGGCTCTTAAACTAAGCAAGGTAAAGCGTTGTGTGGCCTGCAGTGGGGTCTAGTAGGGACCTTTGCTCAAGTCATATCCTTAATAATAATAATAACCTGAGTTAGCATGACTGGGAGGGCTCCAGTGGTGAGCAGTGCTCCTGAAAATACAGATGGGCAACGTTTTGTTCAAGTGTGTAATTTTACCTTAAAATTAGATCTGCTCATTACTGAGGGAATAGTAAAGTTAATTTTTGTTAGATTAATGATATTTGAGTAATATTTTTGGTTGAGCTGAGTTCGAATAATTGGCCATTAATTGAAAAAGGAAATTGAATTGAATTTATCTTGTACATAAATCCTGTCATGGTTATTAATGGCTCTTAGAAAATATTGTCCTGTTCCCAGAAATGAATGGTGTACGCTGATTCTTCTGAGCTTATTAGCTGTGGCAGTTTAGAGTTTTGTTAAAGAAAAAAGATGATTTAGGAAGAGAGACGTAATTGGATTGAATATTGGGGGAATTCACATGCGTGATGAGCTCTGGGCGCGTTTCTCCGTTAGCAGCGTTGGGGCTGTGGCTGCTGCAGAGCGGCGCCTTTGCCCAGGAGGTGGAGCTGGCGCGCCGGCCCTCGGCTGCGCTGGGGCTGGGGCTGGGGCTGCGCGGGGCCGGGCTGGGGCTGNCGGCGCCCCCGGACCGGCACAGCTGCCGAGCTCGGGTGGGCGCCGGGGGCGGCCGCGGTGCTGGTTCTGCCGCCGCGGTGCTGGTTCTGCCGCCGCGGTGCTGGTTCTGCCGCCTCCAGCGCCGACCGCACGTGGCTGCGGCTCTGCCCAGCCGGCTGGGCTGCTCCTGCCCTCTCTGCTCGTTACATGGGTCTGTTTCCCCTTTCTCCTTTTTTTCCCTCCTCTCTGTGGAATATCATTTTGTACTTGAGTTTGTTTTTATAATGATAACTTTGAAAAATACACCAAGTTAGAGAAGTAGGACTTGGATTTCTGGTCTTTAGCCATAGCCTCACAATAAAAGGCCATCTCCCTGGTCCTGAATGCGCATCTGCGTGTTGGTGCGATCAGAGCCTGGCAGCTCCTTGTTCCCTCAGGTGGCACCGTGGCCGTAGCCGGGGTGTGTGGGACAGGCTGCTTGGCGTTGGTGTTTGCCGCTCTGATACTTACTTGATTTTTACTTTCTGCTAATTCCACGTGCTAGGTGAGAATAAAAGGAACAAAACCATTTGACAAATGTGTTAGTCATCCTTGTAGGGCCTGTAAAATGCCAGCAGTGAATCTGTAGCCGCAGCAGAAGCACCTTCCGGTGAGTTGAACATGGTAGAAAAGCGGAAAGGAAAAAGGATGAGGTGTTTTGGGGAAGCAGAGCTGCGGCGCTGGCCAGAGCCTGGCGGTGGCGGTGCCGGCGCTGTCCGTCCCGCGCTGCCCTGCCCTGCAGACAGTGCCTTTGCACCGCACCTGCGTGCCCGCCGTGCTGGCTCCTGGCCCTGCCAGCTGCTCCTTCCTGTCCTGCTGCTCCTCAGACAGTCTCTCCATCGAGCCTCCCGCTTCCTGAGGGTTCTTGATGAAATACACGGTCGGGGGTGTTTTAAACCTGCATCGCAAAATCTGACCTCTTCATTAGCTTTTATCTTCTTCTAATTGAAAAAAAAAAAAAGGTCACAAAGTGAGCTGGTGAATGTAGAAGTTAATCCTACTGCTTCTGACAAAATAATGGAAAAATGGTTGTGTAAGTGTTGTCATTCTGCAACACGCACGTGTATTTACAGCCCCCTGAAAGGAAATCTCCCACTTAATTTCTTAGGGAACTCAGTCGGCTGCCAGGTAATTGCTTCCAATCTCTTCTGGATGGGAAATGGGATCCGAAAGGTGTTGCTGCAGTGGTACCTTCCTCTAGGTTTGACTTGTCTGTTGGGGTTTTTTTCCTGTGCATTTTTGAAACAAATCTATAAGGTGTCTATAGGCTTTATCGTGCTGTGAGGAATTTCATGGCTTATCTTCCTCCTGTTTTCTGACACTGCTGTATAATCAGAATAATTACTAACCAGTGAGAAATTCACAGATTAGTGGCCCATTAATGCAGTCTTGGGTCAATTTCTGTTGTTTACAAATGTGCTGGTGCTGAGGAACTGGTGATATAGCAGCTGCTTTACACTTAGAATCGTTATACTGGTTGTATTAGCTATGGATTTACAATTTATAGGGAATTGCATTTTTATGGGCTGTGGATTTTATATTCAGAAGTTCATACTGTAGTCATGCAACAGACTACCTTGTTTAGAAAAAAAGTGACATTATTTGTAAAGAATAATTATAACCTGGTTTTGTAGAAACTCATGAGTCCAAAAATCAGCTGAAATATTTGAAATTAAGTTACAGACTACGGTATCTGAACACAAGGGGAAATCAACTGTTTGTAATGTTTTAAAAAATAAAAGAGACTTTAAAAAAATAAAGCCCCGCTCCCCCCCCCGGGGGCCCTGTCCCGCTCCCCCCCCCAGGGGCCCTGTCCCACTTCCACTCAGAGTCCTTTGCTGCTTGCTTTTTGCATGACAGTTGCCAAGTTTTATTTAGCATTTTTCCCTTTTTTTAATAGTGTCTAATACTTAGAATTTGTTCTTGAACCTGTCGTGAAGAGTGAATGCAACTCAGTTCAGTACATAAATATGTTGCATAGAAATAGTGAAGAATTTTGAGGGAAAACATGGCAAATGGGGTTTTTTAACATGTGAATGGCATAAAAGTCCCATTTTTCAGGCCTTTCTTCTAGTTCTATTTTAGTAAAGTTTCTTTGGAGTCCAAGAGCACAGCAAATCTGTTTGTGGTGAAAGGAAGAAAACGGTGTGGGCAGAGGAGCTGGGCACACGGCGGCTCTGCGGAGCAGATGCGGGTTGTGTTCCTGGCTGGCCCGCAGCTGTAGGTGTTGCGGCACGTCGTGCGTTCTGCACACCGCTGAGCACACGCTGGTGGACATTTAAATGCTGTAATGTATATTTACTCGGACCTGAGCCTTCCCTTTAAAACCCAGGAATCCTCCCAGCCTTGTGCCAGGACCGTGGAGGCGTTGCTTGGCAGCCGGTGTCCCCAGTGTCCCCAGTGTCCCCAGGCGCTGTGGGGCTGTGCCCACGGGCGGGTCCCAGCCCGTGCTGTGCTGTGACAGTGGGGACGCTGATGGGCTGTGCTGTGACAGTGGGGACGCTGACGGGCTGTGCTGGGACAGTGGGGACGCTGACGGGCTGTGCTGTGACTGTGGGGACGCTGACGGGCTGTGCTGTGACTGTGGGGACAGTGGGGACACTGACGGGCTGTGCTGTGACTGTGGGGACAGCGAGGCCGCGGGGCTGCTGTGCCCAGAAGTGCGCTGAGTGCTCAGGGAGGTGTGGGGTGCTTATTGGGACAGGAAGAACAGTAATGAAAAGCAGTGTAATCCACTGAAATAATTGAAGATCTGGCACATATAATACAGCAAATGCTTTGATTTGAAGTTTGCAAAGCCCCGTGTGGGTGCTCTTTGGAAATGTGAGGGCATAGTTGCCAGGTTTTATCTTTGTATAGAGAAAAAAAAAGTTCTTGAAGCGTTGGGCAGTCAGATATCGTGTGTGCATTCGTACGCGGTAGGGCTAGGGGCACAACCGTTTATACACTGCTCTGCTATAGCCAGGATTTTATTAACAGCTCTTTTCAAGTAATGCGTGTGAGGAATTTTGTTTGTGCGACCAAGATGTTTGATTTGGAACAGCTCTGGCTTTCAAGAAAAGATGTGAGATTGGAAAATGTGAAAATAATTGCTTAACAAATTATGAAACATGGTTTAAGGAACTTGCTAATGTGTTTGTCTGAGGCACTGAATTAATTCT
The DNA here is from genome assembly GCA_013399365.1 of Pampusana beccarii. Classification (NCBI taxonomy): domain Eukaryota; kingdom Metazoa; phylum Chordata; class Aves; order Columbiformes; family Columbidae; genus Pampusana; species Pampusana beccarii. Next base: position 306,473 of record VWYH01011140.1, read on the forward strand.
TAAATAAGAGCAGCGTGACTCCGTAGAAAAATAAGACGTATGCTATTTACTGATACAAACTAATGGGTATATTAGTGTTTGAAATAATGTTATAATGCAGTATTCATAGGAAAGGAAAGCAATCCGAGTCTGCCGGCTGCCTGTGAATAGCACGCGGCAGCCCGGTTCCGCTGCAGAGCTGGCCAGCTCTGCGCTTCGAAAGGGCTTGGAAATGCACCTTATTTTTCACAATTGAAAACGAATGGGTGTATTACCCTACCTGATGATAATCTCGAGATATTCCTTTGCTGTGGAAAGGCAGCGAGGAGCCCAGTTGCCAAGGGAGACGGGAACGGCGGCTGCGCTGGCGGTGCGGGTGAAGCTGCCGGCTCGGCGAGCGGCTCCGGCGGGTGCTGGCAGCCGGGGTTCCCCGGGAGCAGCCGGGGGCGCCTGTCCCTCCGGTGAGCCCGTGCCGGGGTCGGTGACACCCGTGTCCCCGTGCTTCGCCTGAGGAGCGCAGCTCGGCGCTGGTGATGCCGCAGCCGTGCGCACCGCTCTCCTGCACTGAACAGCGCTTGCAACGTGCAGACCCAAACCAGGAGCCCTTGACACTGAGGAAGCGTTTCCACTTAGTTTTAGAGGGCTTTCCAAGTGTCTATTGATCAGTGTTCTCTAACAGCACAGAAATAATGTGTCTAATTTTACTGGCCACATGGAGGAGTATAGAAAAAACATTAGTTATCCCTTGAAAGGCCTGGAACATCGATAGGAGGACATAACATTAATGACTTTCCTATACACGACTTTCAAAAATGGCTAAATGAGGAAGAAATTACAAATTTATTTTCCTATAATTTCAGCAGTTGTCTTGTTTTACTGCACCAGTAAAGCATTAAGCAATGAAATGTCACACAAGGAGTATTTTCCTGATAATTTGTCTGACATGCAAAGCATATAAAACAAAAGAGAAAAAGATGGAAATGTGGGGTTTAGTCATTTTGACAAATTTACTGATTTTTGCTCATGAAGTCTGGCTAAGAGTCTGCTGCTGCTGTCCAAACAATTTCAAATATTGCTGGTTTTTAAGTGGTTCGCTGTATCAGAAACATCTTTGTTGCCCCAGTTCTGTCCTTTACCCTGAACACAGTTTGCTAACTTTATGGCCATTTATTAACATCAATAAATGTGTAGCAGAAGTTATTCAGATCTCAGGGTTCTGTTTTTCGAATAACTGGGATAAATCGCAGGTCTCCAGGGGTGGGTGGTGGAAGCCCAGGTTGGGAAGGGATATAATGTTATCGGTTCCCTTCCTCTGGCTGTGCGGTATCAAAGGGTAAAGGAGTTATGGGTTGGTTTCTCTTTATCTCGCCTTTTCCAGATAAACAGAAGATTTCGTTGGGGAAAAAACGTATAAAATCTGATTAATGAATGAACTAAAATAACCCTGAACGCTCACGGTAGGCTGAGCGCGTTACCCCAGGTTACCGCGCGTCCTCCGCAGACGGGTCCGTGCCGCACACAGGGCCGGGCGCTGGGGCTGCGGCGGGGCCGGTGGTCAGTGGAGGTGCAAGAGGTATTCGGAGTGCACGAGCACCCCATGGTCTTCTGCGTTCTTCCTGTTTGACTCTGCAGGTTGTGCATTTTTCATCTTTTAGGGTTAGTGGAGAAGCATTTACCCTAACGCTTTGAAAAAGCTCCCTGTCTGCTCACAAAGATGCAGTTGTTTCTTCGCTAGGACGCGTGACTGTACCAGGGTTATGAGACATCCATCATTTCTCTTTCCTTAAACCTAGAAGGCCTCTCTTTTATATCTGCTTTATAAGAAGCACAGAAAAAAATTGTAGTATGAACAGTAATGGGCATCCTGTGAAGTGCTTCATCAGTCAATGCAAGTTGTGCACGAGGAGGTGACTAAAAAAAAACCCACAAACCAGCAAACAAAAATAAAACCCTGAAAATAACCCCAAACCTCCACAAACCCAAAGGCAGGATCTTTGTGCCGTTTGTTTCGCGTCTATCGAAGCGCACTTGTAACCACCGTGTGTTTGGCAGGAGGGTCCGAGCGGTGGGTCCTGTGGAGCTGGGCAGGGCCGGGAGCCGGGCCCCGAGCCGGTGGCTGGGCCGCTGAGCCTGCGGGCGCTGGAGGGGTCAGAGCGCAGGGCAGGGAGGCGGGCAAGGCAGCGTGAGCGGGCGGGTAACGTGTGGGGGTGTCAGAACAAGGACCGGTGATCAGGAAACGCGTGGACCTCGGGGGTGGAAGGAGACAAATTATGACTTTAATGTAAAAAACCAACCAAACAAAAAATCACTGCAATTATTTTTGCAAGAGTTTGTGCCTATCTCAGCTAATTCTAATATTAGTCTATTAATCTCAGGCTCAAAAGGCTGTGACCTAAACTGTTTTGCATTTCTGAAAAGGTCTCCACAAAAGAGAGAGTATTTCTGCGTTGACTCATTTTGTTGTGAAAGTAGCTGCGGTTATAGATCCCACATTTAAGTATCACCATTACTTACTATCCTCTCTTATGCAAACTGTCCCTTAAATAGCAGTTCCTGTGATATTAGATCATTTCCAAGCTCCCTGTCTGCTCGGTGTGCGGTGAAGGAGCCCAGACGGTGCCACCCGCAGTGCCCTGCGCGGCGGCTCCTCCGGCACCGCTGCCTGGGTGCGCCCGCGCTCCGGGTGCCGCGCTGCGGCACGTGCACGCTGCAGCGCTGTCCCGTTACACCGGCGCCGTCTTTGGGCACGCCGCTTCTCAGAGGAGGCTGCAGTCTAATCCCTACTTAATATGGTGCATGAAAACAGGTAATACACTCTTGGAATTTCACGTGCATGGCAGGGAGGGTTTAAGGCATGATGAAAATAAGCACTGAGTAACATTTGAAAGGTATTATGGTATTCTGGATACCTAACAGGGCATCTCTTATGTTGAAATTATACGTTTAGCATTAAAAAACTGTTTCCTCCAAAAGCAGTAGAAGAAACTTAATGTAATATAGAAATAAAGGCCAAGGTTGAGGGGTGGGGTGGAAGTTACGTACCTCTATTTCAAATGTTGCTTTACTGTTTTTCCAGTTGGCTACCCCAAATTTGAAGTATTGCTGAAGTGCTAATGGTTTTAAAGCTGGAATTGACATTGCTTATCAGTAAGTGAGGGTGAGTTTACAGTATACAAGGTGCCCTGCACTTGCTTCCATGAGAACAGAGAGTGTAAATCTTTGCACTCTTACACAAACTGCTTAATTAGGTCTCGATCTGTCGCACTCACTTTAGGCATTTACCCAAGCTATGTAATACTTGTCCCTAGATTGGCGCTTGGTGGTGGTACCTCTGTTTACCTCCGACAACAGCGGGAGACACCGTGCGTGTGTGTGTGTGTGTGTGTGTGTGTGTGTGTGTGTGTGCCAGATGCTGTGAAAGTCTGTGGGCAAGGACGGGATGAAAGAAATAATGTGGAGGCAGCTGCTTTCCCTGGAAGGATTGATGGCAGAACAGCTGCTTTGCTGCAGATTCATCTTGAATTGTAATTTCTCCATGTAGACAAGGGATATTCTTCTCTATGTGGAAATGGTTTTTTGAGGGACAAAAAAAAATAAGTAACTTCAGCAGGCTTGTAAGAGCGAGAAAAATCTGAGCTACAAGAATTAGAATATTTTGAAAATGCAAACTTAAATGAACTGGTTTGTGCCGATAAGCACAGATGCGTTGCTCTCGGTTGCCCTTGGCGTCTCTAGGCAGCAGGAGCAGACCTGAGGGGGGTCTGTGTCTGTGGGCACAGTGCGGCTCCTCCGGTCCCTGCACGCTCAGCCCGTTTCCCAGCAGGGCCGGGCAGCCGGGGCGGCGGGTGAGCGGGTGCTGCCCGGACCGGGCCCAGCGCAGGCCCCGCGGGCACCCGGGTCCAGCTCCAGCCCGCAGGCTGTGCCCGGGTCCAGCTCCAGCCCGCAGGCTGTGCCCGGGTCCAGCTCCAGCCCACAGGCTGTGCCCAGGTTCGGGTCCAGCTCCAGCCCGCAGGCTGTGCCCAGGTTCGGGTCCAGCTCCGGCCCGCAGGCTGTGCCCAGGTCCAGCTCCAGCCCTCAGGCTGCCCCCGGGAGCTCCCCGCTGTGTAGCCAGCGGCCCGTGGAGCAGGCCCGGGCGCTGTGAGCTGTCCTGGGACTCGGCGTCGTTTCAGCCTGCCGTCAGTCCGGTCCTTCGCTGGGGCAGGCGTGCCGAGATCTGGACTCCACTGCCGCACTTCAGTCCCTCCCGAACGCTGACAGAGCTGAGCCGTGGGTCTGAACACACCCTGAACCGGGCTGTGGATCTGGAGGCGATGTCTCTCGCCAAGGGGTTTTTATGATTTCTGGTGCACTAGAGGTCTGCTTAATGTTATTGTCTTTGACCGTGAGCCAACAAAATATCCCTTGCAAAGTGTCTGTAAAACTTCTTCAGAGATTGCAGTGGATGTTGAGACATTTTGGTTTTGCAGTGACACGTTACTCAGAGGCCAGTGAGATGGTACGGCTGTCTGTGGGCTGAGTGGGAAAGGTGGTGTTCCTTAGCAAGGGGAAAGGGTGGAGGGGCCTGCGGAGCCTCCGGGGTGTGTGTCTCCCTCAAAGCACGTGCAGAGTGATGGATGTTTTCAGGGGCCTTGGCCCTGTCCTCTTCCGCCTTCTCCGCGGGGAGAGGTTTCAACCACGAACTTGTTCTCTGCAGCTCTCCTGCCAGACTTGCCAAGGAACCCAGGAGAGCGCCAGGATCCTGGGGCTGGGCTCAGCCAGCTCGTAAAGCACGTGTTCTCATCTAAGAGTTAAAAATCTCCTTCTGTGACCTGGATCCAAAGCCGTTTTGGTTTGTGTGGGGTTTGTTTGTTTGTTTTTGTTGTGGTTTGTTTTATTTTTTTAATAGTGCTTTGGTTTCTGCTTGACAGATCAACAAATAATGTTACTGAGTTGCAGAGATTTAATTGGGAAATAGTGCTTTGCAGTGAAACTGAAAGACTGCTCCTTCTATACGATGTCACAGAACCACAGATGACTCTGCTTGTGTGTGGATCATTTGTTAGTGGGCTGCGATTCTCCACTGGTGTCCTTCAGGAGACGAATTTAAAAGCGAGCGTCTGTCCGTCTCAGCGCGAGCGGTATCAGGGCTGTGCCGGCTGCGTGCCGTCCGGGCAGTCTCCTTACCCTGACTTTGCAGAGCCGCTGTCAGGCAGCCAGGAGCTGCTTGGCTTTCAGTTAATGTCATTACATAAAGCTGCTCCTTTAATACGACCTTTAGCTCTGATACATAATTTGAAGAAATAGTCCTGCATTTACTTTTCAGTTAGTATTCTGGAGCATACCCCAGGAGAATGACTATCATTTATTACTTTTCCAAGCATAAGACTTCATGAAGGCAATTTTTTAAAGAGTGTGAGCTATTAATTATGCAAAGAAAAAGAAGTCTTACTTTGGACAGCCCATCGACAGAGTGAAATTTCCTCCTTGTCTCTGCTTGTTGTCTGGGTCATGTTATGAGGAAAGTGTGAGATTTCCTGATAAATGCTTCTTTCTTGTAGATACTTTTCGCATTTTTGTCTCTACCTAGTTTCACATGAGCTACCCTTTTAAGGGGCAGATTACTGCATCAAATGGCAAGTAACAGCTCTGTTGTGGTGTCACCAGTGGCTTTGTGGGGACAGACAGAAATGTTTTATGAAGAGGTCTGGGGGTGTGTGGTCAGTGCTTGCCGTTCCCTGCTGACGGGAGCAGGGGCTGTGGCTGCCGCCCACCCTGCAGCGCTGCAGCTGCGAGTGCCCCGGGCCACGTCCCTGCCCCATCCCGGCCTCCGCGTCGCTGACTTGCGCACAGTAAAACCTGCGGCTGATGCTCTTCTAAGTGTTTGAAAATAGTCTGTCTTTCTCTGCGGTGATGTGTTCGTGTAGCATCTCAGTCATCCTACCCTGGAGGGGTGAATGCTGTTGAGAAAGGGGATTTTGAAGCCTAAGACTGTGTGTAAAATGTGCCTTTAAAATGAGCGAGTACCAGCTGGCAGGAGATGGCAGGACTCGGCTGTGGCGGGTGCGCTGTGCCGGTGCCGGACGCAGCCTGGGCCGTGTCTGTGACTGCTGGGGGGCAGCAGGGCCCCGCTGGGGAGCAGCAGGTTCTGCTGGGGGGCAGCAGGCCCCACTGGGGACAGCAGGGCCCCACTGGGGGGCAGCAGGCCCCACTGGGGACAGCAGGGCCCGGCCCCGCTCGCTGTGGGGTGAGGGCACCGGCCTGGCTGGTCCGTGGCTCCCGCCACAGGGATCGTGCAGCCACGAGCCAGGTCTGACCGCAGGTCTGCTCCCCTTCCCGTACCCGAACAATATTTTGAAATGTATGGAAAATGAATTATCGATTACGGATGCGCCCTAGTTCAGGGAAGGTAAAAACGAATGGAGGTGTTTACGATGAGGGATGCAATCCACTTTACGAATCCCATTGTCTTCCGCTCTGCCGTTCCTCCCTCTTTCTCCCCCCGCCCGTGCGCGGGCAGAAGACAGCCCTGATAAAGTGGAGGAGCAAGATTGGTTCAGCGAGGGCAGCGGCCTGCCAGGCTCAGGTAAATCACGCTGCTGGCGGGGCGGGCGATGGCCTGCTCCCGCCGCGCTGCTCCCGCCGCGGCGCTGCCGTGGGCACGGGCGGCTGCGGGGGGCTGCGTGAAGGTGAAGCTGTCATATCGATCTTTTTAGCACTAAAATATGAGCCACTTTACTCTGCTCCCCGATGCTGTGATGTGAAAAATAATAACTCGGATCCAAATTAAAAATATTGATCTCTGGAAGGTGTTGAAAGTAAATAAACACCTTCCGAAGTTTTCAGGTCAGCCAAGAAATGGTATTCAGCAATAAATGTGTCGGCATGTCAGAATCCAGGGTTCTTGATCTGTTTTTCCTTTTGAATTGATTTTTCATTACTTACTTCCTAAAAGTGTTGGAATTTGGTCCTCTACCGTTAAATCCCAGTGTTTGGGCAAATTATTTCTTTGGGGTTTATGAGGTGCTCCTAATCCACTCGCTCATTGATTGATTGATTTTTGACTCAATAAACTTGCATTACCCTTGCTTTATTTAAGGCTTCCATCATAATTTTTTGTACATTTAGGCTTGACTTTTTTATTTCCTTCTAACAGATGAGCTGACATTGGTCTATCAAACATGTGGGAAAACAATTGCCACAAGGTTAATTTTATTGCTAGCTCCATGCATTTTAAGTAGGTGCCAGGTATTTTCCACTGCAGGCTGATAAATTGCGTCTGAACCACTAAAGCATAAGAATGACTAGAAGCACTGTAACAACAACAAGAGGAACCCCATATAAATGCAGCACATAGCACAAGCATTAAATGGATTATTTTGGCTTGGTTGGTGGAGTTCTCTCCCAGCGAGCAGGGCCGTGGGGTCGCAGCGCGCTCCCCGTGCCCGGCGCCGCTGCTGCAGGGACCTCCGGTCAGCGCAGACGGGGAAATGCGCTCACACGTGTTCTCGAAAACTGCATTTTCCCTTACAAACTAGCCAGCTTAGTTTTAAATATCAAAGCATCCTTCAGGACCAGAGGTATTGATGTTGCTGTTCTCTGGCTCTTAGGAACCTGTGTTTCCATGCTATAAGAAATGACAGGTTCCTGCTCTGCTCTTAAAGGTGGCAGACGAGGAGAAGCTGCAATGGCAATGAGAGTGGTTGTGTCCATTAACACAGAGAGAAGTTTGGCTGATATTTTAGAAGTGTGTTAAAAAGCCCCTTAGGCAATTATGTCTTTACTGTAGAGTCTAGAACATATGCCCGTTTTCAGGGAGTCAGTGCTTGGTGTACATTTCTGTGAGAGTTTGCATTTTTCAGTGTTCCTTTCCTAGATGTACTTGCTGTTGCCTGATGGTTCAAATATATGTAAGCTCTTGCATTTATTGTGTTTAATACGAGGAGACATGATCAATTAAGAGGAATAAAACTAGAGCTCCAGAAATGACTTGAGAGAGCTGACCGTCATTGTCCACCTCCCTGCATGACTGCATTTCATCAGCTGGTTTTGCTTTTGTTCATGTGCGTCTTGTTAATGACCAGAGGCTCCTTGGAAGTACCCAACAGACATTTTCAGTCAAATTCTCTCAGATGTATCCATGGGCAGGAGTTTGATTAAAATTCCTGGAGTTCATGCTATTTTATTTTTTTTTAGACCCTGTGTCTGTCTGTCTAGTGTTGATGTGGCTTGATAGGTAAGTATCCCAGCTAGCTCACAGATTTGTAACACGTATACATAAAAATATGTATGTTTTGCCATCTGTTCAGGGAATAATGATCTAAGACAATTTATCCAAGCTTTGCGTTTTGGATGGATTATTTTTTTTTTTTCTTTTTTTTAAGTGTCATAATTGAAAGTAGACTACACTAAAAAGGTGGGGGACACTGTCAAAACGTGGTGTATTCTCTTGGACTCTGATGCGTAGCGAGCTGCAGATCTTGGGTCCGTCCCTGAGACGTCTGGTCTGTGCTGGCAGGAGCTTCCCTGTTGATGCCGGCGGCTCCACGGGCCCTGCGGCTCTTGGCCTCGAAGTGGTCACTGGAGGGGGGAGCAGGGCCAGCGTTTGAAACCAGGCTTTAGAGATGAGAAATGGAACCGCGAACTGGACGGGGTGTCCCACAAGGCATTTGGGGCACGGTGGTGGTTGTCACAGGGTGATGCAGGCAGATCCAGGGAAACTGGTGGGGATCCCGGCAGGGAAGGATGCTGTTCTGTGTCTGGCTCTGGGGATCCTGACCGGGGAAGGATGCTGTTCTGTGTCTGGCTCTGGGGATCCTGACCGGGGAAGGATGCTGTTCTGTGTCTGGCTCTGGGGATCCTGACCGGGGAAGGATGCTGTTCTGTGCCCGGGCTCTGGGGATCCTGGCAGGGAAGGATGCTNCTCTGGGGATCCTGGCCGGGGAAGGATGCTGTTCTGTGTCTGGCTCTGGGGATCCTGGCCGGGGAAGGATGCTGTTCTGTGCCCGGAGCACAGCGTGCAGGGGCAGGGGGACCGGCGGGGCTGCCACTGCGCCCTGCTCATGAGAGTGGGAACAACATTGTATGTCGGGAGCTGGCGGCACATGAGATCCCGCCCATGGCTGCGGTGACGTGTTGTGAGGTGCCTTGTTGCTTTGGATCACTTGGGGTCTCAGAATTGGTGCAACGCGTGGTGTTGACAGAAGCACCCAAGTGTTAATGGCTGTGGGGACAGGGGATCAGGTCACACTGCAGTGCCCGGGAAACAGCTGTATGGATGTCATAGACTTATAGAATAGTTTTGGTTGAGGAGACCCTCAAGATCATCAAGTCCACCCATAACCCACTTTGTCCCTGCCCCATGTCCTGAGAACCTCATCTCTATCCAACCCTGCAGGGATGGTGACTCCAGCACTGCCCTGGGCAGCCTGTTCCAATGCCCCACAGCCCTTTGGGGAAGAAATTGTTCCCAGATCCAACCTCAACCTCCCCTGCACAACTTGAGGCCGTTTCCTCTGCTCCCTCTCGCTGACTCTCCGTTTCCGGCACAGAGCTTTTGGGTCTCGCCTGCTGACCATTGTACACTTGAAGTTAGAGGATTGAACACTTCTAAAGGATTTCTGGGCGCAGTGTAGATCCCTCTTGTGCCCCAGAGCTTCAGGGCATGAGATGTGGTCTTCTGGAGAATGAGGGAGTGGAAGGAGGTGGGACCTTTAATGCTGGTTTTGCTGGGCTGTGGTTCCTCTTGCTCTGTGTACACCTTTGGCCTTTGGAGGGATGTACATTTACGTATGCATATGTATGGGTTTTGATCATAGCAGTCGGGTTGTCGTGAACTTGTGGTGGCCGTAGCTGTTCTGTTTCTGGTGCTCTGGGGGCAGAAACAGCAACCGAAGCAGCAGGGCCTGCCCCGCGGGGCCGGAGCGCTCGCAGGCTCCTGCTGGCTGTTCCCCGCCCTCGACAGGCTGCTTGTGACCGGCGGCCTGCTTCACCTGCTTGGCCTGCTTCACGTGCTTGGCCTGCTTCACCTGCTTCACATCACTCGCGATGGGGGGAATGGAGGAAAAAAAGGATTTTTACTGATGTCAGTCTTGTAAATACAGTTTGTAAACCTGACATTTTCCTGTTTGTGTGTGCTGAACAGCAAAGATCCTGTGTTTGTTTTCGGGGACACCTTTTGACTGTGCTTTAGCTGGTATTCTTAGAGTTTGTTCATAAAAGGTCCACTTCAGTAATCATAAAAATGGAAAAGGAACAGTTCTGTAACAGTGTAGGCCAAGAAAACAGTAAAATAGTAAAATCACAGGTTCAAATGCTCTCTTAGCAGTGTAGAAATGGAGAACAAGGAAGAATTAATAACAGTCTTAATATTGTTTTCCTCCTTTGTAACTTTGCAGTCATTATCCTGTGGGCATATTTGTCAGCTGCATCTTGCACAATAGTCACGTAGACTTTTCTCCTTTCCTATTCAGAAGTAGTTCCAAGTGAAAACCCAGTGTTAGGTATTTTCTTTCTCTGGGGAGCTGGTTGTGCCCCAGGCGCAGTCGGTGCCAGCGGAACAGCCGCTCCCGGTGCTGGGCGGCCGCGGTGCCGGAGGGGCCGGGACCCACCGAACCGAGCGCCGTTCCCGCTGTACGGAGGGTGAAACTGCCCTGGGTCGGGCTGGCGTAGAAACCACTCATTTCAGTAGTTTTCTTGGAGAGTTACCATTTTTTTTTTCCTGTTCATTAATTTGCAAAACAGACTGTGACTGGTTTGTGATCCCAGCCCAAGTGCAGTGAAACGCTGTGATCTGATGGGGGGTGAGCTCCGAAGAGGAGCAGGGTTTCCGTGCGTCTCCGTGTCCAGCCCCCGCCTTTGCGGGGCGTTTCCGCTTCTCCTGGTGCCCGGAGGCTCGCCGGGCCCGGCCGCGTGTGCCGGTCGCTCTGCCCCGCGGTGCTGCCGGGGCTGGTACCGGAGGACAGGCCTGCACCGCGGGCTGCGCGTGGGCCGGGGAGGACCCGCGGGATTAACTTCTCCCTGTATCGTCTGAGAGACATGGAACACGTTTTAAAAAGGCATCTTGAATTTGTCGGTGGCATCTTCCACGAGCAGCGGACGCCAGTGGGTGTTGGGAGTGACCCTCGGTTGGTGCTGCCGCGGTGGCAGAAACGTCCCGGGCCAAATCCCGCTTTCCATGGCTCTGTTTTATCTTGAGAACTGAAGAGAGACCCGTTATGTGTCTGGGTATTTCTATTTTCAAAAACCTTTTTATTTCTTTGGTGAGAACTTCGAATTTCATCATCCTGACAGCTGATAATACTAATTCATTGGATTAAAGAGGTTGCAATACAAGAAAATCATGAGCTGCTGTGATGCTGTGTCGTTACCGTAATCATCTCATGTTATCCTAAGCAAACTTCTGGTTATGTTTTTTTTTTTTAAATAAGTCAGTAGCTATGTAACTATTGCTAATTGTGTTCAGTTTGTCCTTTTAAGTTAAGATCAGTGTTTTGGCGAGAATGTCTGTTAGTTCAATCACTTGTCACTAGACTTTCTTAAAGAGTAAGAAAAATCAGCGGCTGACGTGTTGGCAGAGGCTCGGCCAGGCTGTGCTGGGGCTGCGCCGTATATCACGGGAACACGGAGATGATTGAGTGCGGTGTCACAGCTCCGCACCTCGGAAACAAATATTCTGCAAGAAATCTATTGGGGAACACGCTGAAAAATTGTTAAGCTCTTAAAGAGCTTAAAGGCTTGTTAGCATTTTTTGACAGAAAACCGCTGAAGCAGTGAACATAAAAAGAAAGAGCAAAAAGTCTTAATGGCTGCTTGGGAACTCAGATTTGTGGTTCTGTTCGTTCCGTGTGTGTAAGGATGCTCCTCTTGCTGGGCTGGGCAGGGGCGTTTCTGCTGGCACCTCTGAGCCTTTCCACTCCGTCGTTTGAGAGCCGCTCCAGTTACTCCGTTTCAGTTGTGCTCGGAGAATTTATCAAATTACCTTTTGTCAAAACCGTAGAGAAGTCTTACTAAGTCAGGACTTGTGTGTTTTGGTTTGGTTTTGGTTTTTGTAGGTTGGTTGGTTTGTTTGGTTTGGTTTGGTTTTTTTTTTTTAATAAACTGCAGTTTCCTTTAGGTGTTTGGATGACTTTTGCTGAAGGGGCCGAACCCATGGTGTTTGGGTCTGGCACGACCAGCTCCTGCCTCACCAGAAAGGGTTTATTTGTCCCAGCTCCGTGTCTGATGTGAGAACGTTCTGGTGTAGCCACCGGCGAGGACACAAGTGGACGTCATCCAGACAACGCCGCCCTCACTGTGTGTTCTGGATGAAGCAGATATGCACAGTAGGTGTGAGGGTCAGACGAGATTAATAATCTATTAATGCACTTTGGGTTTGCTTGTATTCTCACAGGCTAATAAAAGCCTCATAGGGAAAACATAGCTGATACTAGGCATAGTATTAAAAAGAAAAGTCATTTTCAAACAGAACAATCACGAGCATAAACAAACACCAATCTACTCCCAATAATGTTGGGTTTGCTCCTGCTGACCAGTGTTATTTCTTTAAAAGCTTATCAAGTGAAATTTTAAAAGCAAAATGAAGCTGGACACTTTTCCTGCCTTCAACAGTAAAGATACATTTAATAGTTCTGAGTGAATCTGTCAGTTGTGGTACGTTTTACCACTGTGTCCTTTACACTAAAAGCACCACCATCACTGGTAATTAATAAGCTTTGTAAAGCAAACACAGGTCAACATGTGCATGATAAATGGAGCTATTATTGTACATAGGGAAACAATTAATTTGTTGCTCCGTATGGTCTGGTGTCCATTAACGTGCCCTGCTGATAATGCAAACCAGAACAACTGCAGTAGAGTGTAGAGAGGTTTGAGCTGGTGAACAAAGGAAAGGATTCTAACAATCCACGCAGACGCTCCTGTGAAAGTAGCGTCTTCCCCTCTTCTCTTGCCCCCGTTCCCTCCCTGGCTGCTCCTTAACGAGGGAAATGTTTTCAGCAGTCGGTGCGTGTGCTGCGTCAAACTGTGGACAGTGGCGGCTTCACTGTGCTGTGAGAACAATGGTACTTCATGTTTCCCAACTTGATTTTTAAAAACCTCCAAAAGAATGTTTGGTTTCCTCTTTGAAGTTCCATGGAGAAAAGCGATCTCTGACTGACGCAGGCGTGTGGCTCGAACGCTGGCGATGGTCGGGCTTTTGTGCCTGTCACCAACAGGAGAAAAGAAAGAAGCAAGCTTTACAATAGCAGGGGAATCCCAAAGCAACAGCGGCTTCACCAGCTTGATGTGCCCTCTGATCAGTTTTTTAAACATAGCAGTTTGGCTCTGGTTTGATGCTGTAGCTTTATAATTTGAAGTTTTCATAATTATCAGTGCAAAAAGTAATTAAGTCAGTAATAGTGTTTCCATATTTAGAAAAAACACACAAAAAACCCCCACAAACCAAAACAAAAACCCAAACCCAACAACAACCAAAAAGACCCCACACAAAAAACACACAAAACCCCACACATGCAAACCAACCCACTGAGTATGTATTCTCCCACTTGTGACCATTGTCTTCTGAGTTTTGAATCTGCAGCTATTATTTCAGGAGGAAGCTATTTTTAATTAAAGCAAATGAAAGCCAGGACTTTAATTTGACCTCTGCCATGGCAGCATTTCTGGTGCGTGAGGAGCCAGCAATGGAATATCAAACCTGCGGTGCACAACTCCATCAGCTTTCCTTTATTTCAAAATTCTGTTTGTGCTAGAGTTAATGCATTTAATTTAAAAACTTAAACTATTTAAAGTTTAGTTATTTGTCTTTATTTTCTTCATTATTGTGAAAAAATTTTAATGTTCTTTGGTTACGCTTTTAGGGTTCTTCTTTTATCATTTCATCTAAGAAACTCTGTGATTTGATAGATTTTCTGATGAAATACTTGAGACACCGTAGACGTTCGAATTGTCCTGAGATACGTTTTTCTTGAGAGTCCGTGGCAATCTGTAATGTGCTTTTTAGAAACACTGATTGATGAATTCTGCTGTAATTTAAACTAAAAGTTAATAAGACAGGCCTACACGGATCTGGTGCGAGTTATTAGACCTGTAAGACACTTTAATATATGCCATTTATTATTTAAAGAAGTGCAAGCCAAAAATGTTTCATGTGCACTAATAAAAATTCAATATAATTATATCAGAGAACTTCAGGAAATGCAAACGGTCAGATAAACTGAATTGATTAACACAACATCCAGTGGCGGGAACGTTGATGGAGCCGCTCAGGGCCCCGCTCGGGGCCAGGGGGAGTTTGTTGCTCCCTGAGCGGCCTTTGCGGAAGAAGTTTTCCGCTGTTCCTTATCCTTGAATTAAATCCATGACATTTGGTGTTTCGCTTTTGCTATCTGCTTCAAAATATCAAATATTGATGGCTGTGTCCAGCGTTTCGCCTAAATTGCCGTGGTTTTTGGTGTGCCCGAGCCCTAGAGATGAGCTCCAAGCACGGCAGCTCGGCCGCGTTTTCAGCCGGTCAGACTTGAAATACGAACTGAGTCTTATGGCTGTCTGATAAAGTTTAAGGTTTTCTATTATTAAAATCTTCCTTTGAAATAATAAATGACTACAGGCTGTCACGGCAGGGTCTGGAAAGGCCAGCACGTAGGGTGGGCTGAGATTTCATCTGAGCGTAGTTGAGTTTTATAGATCTATTTATGAGATCCAATACTGTAATGATGTAATTTTGCTTGTCTAATAAATGTAGCTGTACAAGCAAAGGATAGCAAACATTTCCATTGTGACCAAAATCCTTTAAACTGCAGCCACTTTGATCTCGGAGCTCATGCTATTTAATAAATGCTGGCTATTCTTCTAACAATCACAATTATTTAAAGGGTTTTCAAAAGGGATAGAGCAAATCAAATAAAACAATTACTGTTGTATCTCATTCTGAAGTTAAGTGTATTTTTTTATGTGGGTCTTGTTTAGTGTCTCCTCCCAGTTTTCATCCATTATCACAATAATTGAGTTTGTAGCTGGAATTAAATTTATCAAATTGCGTTATCCTCTCCAGAAATTGGATAGGTATCCTGGCAGGGGGAGCCTCGCTTAATCTGCTTTGCTAAAGCCTCCAGTGGCACAGCGGCAACAGGATTGAGAAGGCTCAAACATTTTCCTGTCACCCTGGACACGATGTAATTTCTCCTCAATCCCTTGTGCAAATAATGACATTTGAATCGAGCATTAACAGGCTTAATTACTTTAAAATTGTCATTTTAATTTACACTGATATAGTATTGATCATACAAGCAGAGATTAAGCTGTTCAGTGGAGCAGATGATGGGGAATTAAACATTAAAGGGTCCTCGTGGGGCTGAGAGGCCGCCCAGCAGTGCCAGAAGAGGAATGATATTTCTCCGTAATGAACTGGCGGCATGCAGGGACATGAATCTTTGGCCTACTGGAAAAAGGGAAATAATGGGGTTTGGGAAGCATTTGCAGGTTATTCATTCGCTGCCATGCACCAATTCTCCAGTGATTCATCCACCTCACCAACATTTATTTATCTAGCAAATTCAGGAGCGCTGACCTTTCTGCTAAGTACATTTAAATAGGACGGAGTGAAATATTTCAGGTGTAACTTTTTACAAATATTAGTTATTGTTTCTCATTTCTGACTAATATTAAGCAGTTATTCAATCTGCCCTACGTACTTGTGCCCGTTTGCGCACTCCTGATGATCGCATGGACTTCATAAAAAGCTCTGGGTATTGCGGGATTCGATGAGCTCCTCAAAGTCCTTGACCTCATTTAGGTACGGGCTGATTTGCTTTCGTAAACCTGAATTAAAGTTGATTTAAAGCAAGCTGACACAAGTTTACGTGGAAGATTTTACAGCGTGTACTAGGATAATGGCGACTAATCCTTGTGAAACCTCCAACCTGAAACTGTTGCTGCTCTTGTGTGAAGTGAGCTTGAAACGGCCAAGATCGTCGGTCGAATAGTTTCAGGCCAAAACTGTCATTTCAGTGATATGGATTCGTGTAATAATTTGTTTGAAATGTGGTTAGGAAACAAGTATCACTATTTTGATACTTTATTGTTTAAAAATTCAAAATTAAAGGGGGATGCTAAATTATACAAAATCGATGTCATGTTTTCGTATATGGCGAACTAATTTGTTTCCTGTGTTGGACTGGTAGGCTTGTTTTCCTTTACACCTCACATTTGAGTTTTATCAGGGAGAACCAGGAGCCGTGGTGGCAGAGCAGGGCGCCAGGTGACCAGAACACTTGCAGTCCTCACGGTACAGAGCAGCATCTCCTTTCCGAAAACTGACATCTTCCCGGGTAGGGCCGGAGCGCAGCCCATTGACTCAGGTGTTAAATTTTATTGTATTGGTAAATACAGAAATTCCTGAGGAAATCCATTCAAGTCAATAGCATCTGTGGGTTTATTAATGTAACTTTCTTAGGATGTCCTTTCTCTTGCATGTGACAAAGTGACTGTTTCTTGAAAGTAAGGAAGGTGATGCAATGTGGGAAGTTGCATTTTCTTATTAATCATGTATTTTTGCACTTGAAGCAGGAAAATGCATTCAATACAAATGTAACCTATTGGCAGATATAAAGGCACAGTTTTAGAATTCAGAAATATATAGAAATGATTTGTTGGGTTATTGTTTGTTTAAAAAAAAAGTTTATTTGAAAGTTAAGGAAAAATGCTGTTTATTGTCAGAACGGGTGTTCTGATGGGGTTTGTGCGGGGAGGTTTTAGTGTCTGGCTCTTTTGATTACAGCCGTAGGCACGTGCTTGCTTGCTGCTGTCGTTTTCCCGCGGGTTTGGCTGCTCATACGTGTCTAGTAGTTTTTGTTTGTAAATATGGGTGTTTTCTTGGAGTCCCTCTTAAGCTGTCGGGTATTTCTGTGAACTGAGAGCTCCTCCCTCTGAAGGGGCTGTTGAGCTGTGCAGATCAAAGTGCCGGGGCACAAAGTGCCTCTATGTGTTGTGTGCCACGCTGTGCCCCGTGTCACCCGGAACGTGCCCCGTGTCACCCCAGGAGCCGCGGTGCTGCCTGGTGCGCTGTCCCACACCCGGTGACACGGATGCCTGCCCGCGAGGGAGCGGTTCCACGTGCGGTGCACAAAGGGCAGGAATGGCAGCGGTTCCCTGTGCACGAAGGGCAGGAATGGCAGCGGTTCCCTGTGCACGAAGGGCAGGAATGGCAGCGGTTCCCTGTGCACGAAGGGCAGGAATGGCAGCGGTTCCCTGTGCACGAAGGGCAGGAATGGCAGCGGTTCCCTGTGCACGAAGGGCAGGAATGGCAGCGGTTCCCTGTGCACGAAGGGCAGGAATGGCAGCGGTTCCCTGTGCACGAAGGGCAGGAATGGCAGCGGTTCCCTGTGCACGAAGGGCAGGAATGGCAGCGCACGGCCAGGCGGGGAGGAGGAGGATGTGGCCTCAGGAGAACTGCTGGAGCCTTGCAGAGTCTGGGGTTGTTTAGGCAGAAATGTCCCTGCACGCCGTAGGGACAGGTGGACTGATACACCTGTGAGCCTGGACAGAGAAGCTGCCCTGTGTTTCAGATGGTTTTGGGATAATTTATATTTCCCATATAAGCTATCTATATAGGGTAACATATAAGTGGTACCCTTGGAGAACAAAGAAATACGTTGAATCATATTTTCAGCTGCGTACATTTGATCACAAGTACTTATATTATGTGCAACACAAGCATGGTGTGACATGTAACGTCTAATGACTGAGACCAAATTCTAACATGGCTGGTGTTTGCTGTGTTTTGCACACACGTGGAGGACGTGATGCGGCAGCTCCTGTTCTCCTGGGCTCAGTCAACGTCCTGTTCCCTGGGCGCTGGGGAGGAGCGCGGCTCCCGCCTTCCCACCGCGCCGGGTCCTGCGTGCCCTGTGAGCCGGGTCCTGCGTGCCCTGTGAGCCGGGTCCTGCTCGGTGACACCGGAGTCTGAGCCTGGAGAGGGACGGGCGGCCCCGCGGGCTCACGGCTGCGTGTGTGGCTGGTGGCTCTGAGCACGCCGGGCTGGGGCTGATGGAGTTCCTGCGGCTGTGTGCGTCCGCACACAGGGGGCATGGGGGTGTCCGGCTCGGCACGGACACGGTGTGTGTGCACACAGGGGTACGGGGGTGTCCGGCTCGGCACGGACACGGGGAGTGTGCACACAGGGGGACGGGGGCGT
>VWYH01011142.1:0-11155 GCA_013399365.1 Pampusana beccarii
TACTGGTTTTGTTTCTTTAGAAGGAGGATCAGATATTTCTTTTAAATGATCCTGTTCATTTATAAAATGCACACATGCTAAAACGCTTAGCTGAATATAATAGGACTCTAATTCATGAATTTGGTTCTTAGATTTGTACCTGTTTGGAGATAGGAGACGTTCTCAAGAAAATGAAGATTAGAAATCTATGGTGGAGCTTCACTCAGGCTTCTTTTTTTCTGGTGTCTAGCTTGTGGTCCATTTCTTACCTATACTTCTGCAATACAGTAATGTCCATCTCGCTGCTTTTGCATTTCTCTCTGAGAATTCTACTTTAATAGATTAGATTCCTAACCAAGCAGTTGGCTTCAGTAACAGATGGGTTCTGGTCTCTCATATCCCACAAACTGCCAAATTGTATTGTATATTATTTTTCATAAAAGAAGTTGCTGTGTGCAGAAGAACATGGTGAGTCTTTGGCAAATGCATTTGTTCAGTAAATAAACTATTCTGAATAATTTATTAATATTCTTGAATCTGATGAGTGATTTTTTTCTGACAAAAATGGATCTTAAAACCAGTTTTGGTTTTTGAAAGACTAGATTTTTCAAAGGACCTGGTTCCCTTTGAAAACTGTGGAGTTGAAGCTTGATGCTTACAGTAGGCACATTTTATATGGAATAGTTAAATATTCATTTACTCAGAGAGAGAACTCTGACAAAAACTCACCTGTTTTCCTGTCGGGAAAGGAAGGCATTAGGTTAAGATTAGTGCAATTTATCTACTGAGTTAGCAAAAAGAAGAAAACTGCCTACCCCTCTACCTGGGTNGAAACTCACCTGTTTTCCTGTCACTATGTGAAATATTTAAATATTGCCTAGATCAATCTGAAAAGCTGCCACAGGATAGCATGTGAAAGGTCAGCCCTGTATCCAGACTCTGTGTGTGTCAAGTGGGTGATGGCTGCGGCATAGAGGGTAACCTACCAGTTTTCTTCTGGCCATGTGAATATCCCAGTCACTGGTCTGAGGGTAAAGAGAAGAGTCAGTCATTGACTTTTTCACTAATTTTGTTAATATCGCTAATATCCTTTTGTGAATCTCACATTTTGCTTTCGTTATTGAAAGTATCTGAAACTGAAATAAACTTTCGATTTACTGGATATACTGAGATGTTTCTTGACCATCATAATGCAATTTGGCTTTCAATTTGGCTGCTAGGGAAGGGTACAGAAATAAAGGGGGAATTTGCTGATCAGCACAAGTTGTTCACCTGTTAATTCAGTGAAGTTTTACTGAATCATGATTGTAACAGTACATTATGTTATAAAATATTTCATAAACTTACTGATCATCAGTCCTTAGTGCTACCAGTTGTGTTGAAGAGCAACACAAATAAAAGCAGAAAATATCCTACCTACTCAAGAAGACCTGACATGCTTAAAGCTGATAAATAATTTGCTTCAGAAGATGGGAGAAAAGAGGCTATTTATTTTAAGTTCCCTTGTCAGATTTGGCAAGATACTGTGAAGAGGTTATTCACGAAAGGTATTTTCTTGTGTACATATATCGTTACTGTGAACTTCACAGTAGCCAAACCACAGGATATTCAAGATGTAAAGAAAGAATTCTAAGTTAAAAATAAAAAGAAGCATTTACATTCTGACTGTGTCACTGCTTTTTTGGTAAGTTGAGTCATGTAAATTCAGTGCTTGAGTATCTTTCAGAGCACAACTTCTCGTATTTCTTAAACCAGTTATGTACAGATGTGTAGTCCATTCTTCAGAAACTTAGAAACATATAAAAGCTGCATTTGTTTTAGTAAATTCAAGCAAGCCAGGAGTATTTCCCACCATTGACGCACAACTGCTTATACTAGTGAACTGTTCAAATTTTCCCTTGCCTGCTTTGGCCATAGCCAAGGAATGATTTGGTAGTTTGAGTATCCAACGAAACCCTTTGTGCAGACGAGTTGCAGAGAGTCACCCAATTTGAGAAGCTGCAACAGTTTTTAGATACGTATAGAGGCTGTTTTCCCATTTAATGTCAGTGCCTGGGCACATTTAACTTTCTTAAAGAGGTGCCCAGAGAAGGTCAAAGTCACTGTGAAGGTAATCTCTACGCTTTAACATAACACATTGCTTCTCCCACTTGTGCTGCCAGTTCCTCTCTTTCTGGTCTCCTATATATTCTGCACAGTCACACATTCAGATAATGCATATATGGTGGACTGTGGTGCAGAGAGATCCATTTGTAAAGTACAGATCTGCTAAGGCTTGGTGCCTTCCTTCCTGAAATATGCAGTACAGTGCTTATACAAAGGCAAGAAGTGTGTTGTGTCTCAGAGTCCTTGAAAAATGAAAAAACACAAACCAAAACCAACAACTTGCTGTTAAAGAACTTTGATTTACTGGAATAGTTCTTTCCCCACAACCTTTTAGAGAAAGACAGGAAACACATATGGTTGTTTTTAAAATATGCAGAGTGAGATTCATTGTATTGACTTCATAAAAATGTATATATTATTTTTTGATTTATATACCTTTTACACTTTGGGTTTAGATAAGATTAAGCAGTATATTCGTCTTTATTTGAACCTTGCACAGCAAGGTAGATTTTATCAATGCTCAATATTTCTACCAATATTAAGAGACCATGAAGTATACATTCCAGCATTGAATTGCTAAATTAATACAGTCTGTCATATGAACAAGCCATTTGGCAGTCATAAATATCTATTCATACTACTATTTCATTCTGTTGCCTATTGAAGTTTAGCACTGTATACAGAACTAATATGTTCTAGGAAAAAAATCACTATTACTGGGCCACTTCAGAATCACATACAACAAATGGAATGGAGAGAACAGAAATTCAACATAGAACCCAAATATATTTTCCAATCCCCACCCTTAAACCATCAGATTTCATAACTTTTATATATGCTGTTGTAATAAGTATTTACAATTTCACAGTAAAGGAACAAAAATTTACATTTTCCAATTCTGTAATTTTTTTCTGTATGTATGTATACACATAACTGGTACTGGAACATATGAGTTCCAATGCCAATAATGACACTTTAACTGGTACTGGAAATACATTTCAAATCCTGCTCCTGTACTGAGATGTAATTTTGCTACAGTATGTACTTTCATGATGAAACTGTAGAGCTAAATTTTACCTTTGTGCAAGAACTGTTCTTACATTGGGTATTTAAAGGATTAAATTAAAATCAGCTTTTGCTTCTAATCTGCTTACTGCATAAATGAACATCACCACCTATATGGAAAGAGGTTCAGATAATTCAGAACACCTCCACACATCACTTGGACAATTGTATACTGCTGGCTGTCATATTGACTGGTGACTTTAAAGGAACAACTCCCTACTGTAAATCTCAGAAGGCACTTTAACAGGCATTTGTCACAGTGCGAATTAGTGAGTAAAGCCCTTCTTTTGCCTTTCCTTTGGAAATCACCTGAGACTGTTAATCTAAAAGGGGGATAAAAAGCCCACACATTTCTGAATCAATTGGTTTAAAATATCTGAGTCTAGATTCAACTTGTACAAAATATTCTATTATAATTTCATCAAAAGAAAATTCTATAAAGATTTCTTTAAAATAATCCTCCTCTTTCCTTCAATAAATACTTTAATCAATTTGGCCTCATTTTAGAAAATGTGTTAAGTTTTATGAGTTCTTCAATTTAACAGAGGCTACAAAATAAAAGAACTTAAGCAAATATTGTCAAATTTATCTTGATTTGTCCTTGTAAGTAAATTTTCAAAATAAGTGATTTAGAAGCCTAAATTATATTTTAAAAGCTTGATTTTGATTGAAACTGCTCAAGACCTTAAAGGTCTAATTCACTAAGAGAGAAAGTGTTTTCATATCTACACTGAGACCATAGTAGCTGGAAAGTTTGAGTTGCCCTAAACTCTGAAAAAAATTGCTGCATGTACAGGCCAAGCCCTTTCTAACTGTGCAAAACAACCGAAATTAAAAAAGCATTAAAGAAAAAAATTAATATTTATAAAATCACTGCATCAGCCATACCAAGAGGTTCAAATTTACACTTTGTGGCAGGTTTAGGCATACAGTCCCACGTAAGTAAACTGTTACTATATCTCTATACTCACCTTTCTTCTGAATTTATTTTAGGATTGGGTCCCTATTATAGATAAAAGAGGGAATCAATTTACTTGTGTGGAAGGAAGAGGAAGTAATGCTTTGTAGAAAGTATTGTGTCAGGCTCATGCTAATTTCTGTTTTAGCATCATCCTTGCAACAATAATGGAAGCAAAAATGCATTGTTTCTATATTCTACTTAGATAGCACACACTGGAATTGGGAGAAGGTCATGAAAAGAGAAGAACATCTCAGTTCTGTTATAACTCTGTCAGAGGGAGACTTCGGTGGTATGCCCCAGCAAAATTTCTTAGTGCAGAAAACACTTAAGTGTCTCAGCTTAAAAACTCCCACAGATCAAGCAGTCTTCTTTCCCTGCGACAACATGATACATGTTTTTTAAACGTGACTCGTACTTCAATCATTACTTAATTATGCCCTTATTACTCTAAAGCTCTTATTTTTCTATCTAGAACTTGATGCATGCTACCTTACTTCTGGCAGACACTATAATACTCCTTGGAGAACTGAAGCAGTTCTTTCCCAAATGATTTTTCTCTTAATTTTATGATTATTATTCTATCACAGCCAATGATTATTTATTTTACAACAGGAAGCTTTTGTGCTGCACTATACATTACTCTCAGAATGACTCTTCTATTAATTATCAAATACTAACTTTGATTCATATTATCTCCCTTTTATCCTGTAACAAAGAAATAGATCGCCTGGAGCATCAGAAATGTCCGAAGCTTCAAAATACTGTTATTGTAAAATAAATCTGCCAACCATCTCAGCACTACACATTCAGTTTTTAGAGTTCACAATTAAAGCTGATCTTTTGTACTGAATTCTGATGTGTACAGTATGCCCAAGTACTTGTACTAATACACTACATGCTTTAAAAGTGGATTATTCATATTTTTTCAAGTAAGTGAACAAGTTAAGGCCTCCTGGAGTCATGCACACCATGGTCCTATAATCTCTGTGTCATTGGACAGAATGCCATTAAAAAACTGTAAACGTTCTGCAGCACAGAAGATTTAGTACAGAATGCCTTAAAACAGCTGTTAAAGATTTCATCCTCCCCCATGCAATCATCTGTTAATTATGTTAGCAGTCAGCTTCCTGGTGGGAAGTAGCAGTAAAACAGAAACACTCATTATGAGACAAAAAACAGTGTTTATACTCACAGATAGAAACAGTGATATTATTATTTACTCTGAAGTATCTCTTGAGGGACAAATCCTGGCTCCACTTAGAGAGAAATGTTAGGAAGTGCTGAATTTTTGTGGTGGAAAGCAGGTTGCTAAGTCTGACATGGTTGTGCTGGACTCACTGAATAACAAGCTATGGTAGATGGGGAAGGAAGGCATTAGGTTAAGATCAGTGCAATTTATCTACTGAATTAGCAAAAAGAAGAGAACTGCCTACCCCTCTACCTGGGTCTTACAAGTCTACTGCTCGCTTCAGCCGTTAATAACTGCACATCTAACAGTTTAGCACAAGGATCATATGCCTGGCAGGGGCAATTACAAAATTTGAACAACAGTCCTCCCTATGGATTAGCTCTGCCAGGAAAGTCCTGCCCTGCCTCTTAAATTCTGAACCCTGAGTCAAAACATTTCAGCTTTTTGCAAAGAAAAGTGTTTGTGCTTTACCTTTTTAAGTTAATAGCATTTACCGTACTTCCAGTAGCTTTAAGTTACAGAGCTCCTTCAAAATGTAGTGATTGTTAAAATATTTAATAAGGAGTAAACACTGTAAAATAGCTTCACTCTTTTATTGTTCTAAATAGCCAAAAATGTTTTAGAGGTTTTACGTTTTTCTCACTTTGTTTTCTCTTCCCCTTGTGACTAGAGAAAACTGCAACACAGATAAAAGCAGTGCTACCAAGCCAAATCTGAAACAAATGCAGATTGGAAAAACAACAAGATGAGTTGCAAATGGAAACCTATGGTTATATTTGTTCCTTATGTGACAGCACTTGTTAATACACAACCTTCCCTGACTATGGAAGGAGATTCAGTGTCCCATCTTCACACCAAATTCATAAGAAGCTAAGGGCGCAGGTCACTTACCACTATTGCCCTATAATTCTTGTTATCAGGCATAAACAGCTATAACAGAGATGGTCTAAAGGCTGAGGTCTATATTTAGTTGAACGTACCCTTTTGAAAAGTGAGCAAGCTATGTTTTCAGTGTGTACAATGTAGCGTTTGATCACTTGTTCAAATGGGGTTTAATCAGTTAAATAACATTTTAAAAGGCATTTTTGTAGATATTGTCCGGTTTATAGAAAACTGGAACAAGATATTCTGTAATGTGCAGATGTTGACTAGTCAACCCAGTTTATAAAGACTATCAAAATCTAAGTAGTTTTTTCATCCACCTAAGAGTATTGTAAAAGTGGAGCTTATCTCATAAGAGTAGTTTCTGGTATCGTGTATCTTACTGACATTGAGGAATTAATTTACAAACGGTATTCAAACTGTGACCCACATGATCATTTGTTTTTGTACTGAGATTGACCACAGACTGCAGGAAAATTACAATTTAGTTAAAATGGTACAAACATTCAAAATACACTGAATTAATTTTCAAGGCTTGATTAGTTTTTGCTTCCCATTTTTCCTCTTACTTGGCAGTTCACAGATCATAGTTTTGAGTCCAGGAAAAAACAACGAAGTTACATTTGTGCTGACATTATGAATTCATTTAATGCAATTAATTGTGGCAGTTACTGTTTATGAAAACTCAAGTGATGTTATTTTTATGTATTTGTGACTAGCTCAGTTGGTCATTTTAAATGTTGGGATTTTAGTGTGATGTTGGCAGAGCATTGCATGTGATGGGAAGAGCAAGGCTGGCTACCTGTTTCAGAGATATTTCAGCATACATCTGAGGGTGTAGGAGAGGGAACTGTGGTGAGCCTCTAATGGGTAATCTTCTGACATACTAGCCCATGGTGGGCTAGTCTGAGACTGTTGTGGAAGACCTCAGGTTTTGCTCTTAATTTCTGACAAAAATGAGCTGTTAGAAGATCACCATTATCAAAATTATGAGGTGAATGTCTTCTTCCAAGACAGAAATGACACAAATGTGGAGTTGTCTAGCAACCTGCTGCTACTTGATTTCAGGCTAACGTGAACTGAGCATTTAGAAATTATTTTCTAAGATGGCAGTGCCACTTTACAGTGATGGAAATGGTCATATGGAGAGATGGAAGAGCTGGAGGTACTACTGTGCCTTCTTGTATCACCCTAGACATTTGACGATTGGTTAACAGACATCCTTATACCAATACTGCCAGTCCAGTCCATAAACGCAAATCTCTCCTCATTGAATCCGTATGTTCCACCTAAGTCTGGTCAGCATTAAGATCTATAGAAGGCTTCAAAAGAAGATGGCAGAACAATACCTGTCTTAACCCACCACACTGGTACAGTTAGCTAAAGAGATCTTAAATAATTTGACTCCCACCAAAGCCAGTAAACTCTGAAATATCTGCATTCATTTGGGAAGTCACATTTAAAGGAAAAAAAAACAGTGTTTACATTGAACAGGCTATTTTTTTAAGGCACCTGCTAAATTAGTTTCTAAACACAAACAAGGCACATTATGGAAGTTTGAAGTTGTTATTTTGAAAAATTAAATGTTGGGCATACTGCTCTACCAGCCATACTACTGATGAGCAGAACTTCACAGAGTACTGAGATGTTAAGTGGTATTTAACATGAATCAAGATGATAGAATTAAACTTTTAAAATATTGTGAAAATTGATGTTTTAAATTTTTTTCTTAATCTAATGAAAAGACAAAACCATGCCTTCTGATTAATCAGGAAGTGTAATAGCTCAGTCTGAGTAAGAAGACTGAGATTTATATGAACTCTGTAACTACATGTACCCTGTTAGCTGTAGAGAGAACATATCAGACGTGGCACTTCGGAGATAATAATGACTTTTAAAATACTTGTTCTATTATGTGTTCAAAATTCTTTAATAATTTGCACTCCTTAAAGAGACATTTACAATTTGTATTAGAATTTTGTAATTTTTTTAAATGTAAAACAATAATCTATGGTCGTACTGCACAGCAAGCTGTGTTTGAAAGGGAGAAAGCAATGCCAAACCACTACTAGATATATTATAGTATGTACATATGTTAAGCTGCAAGTATTCAGGAATCCAATCATAGGAGCCAAAGCATCTTTAAATACTAGAGAATGAAGATAGATATCTATCAATGCACAATTCTTTTAGGAAGTGTCATCAGGAAGAAATGTCATCAGCACTCTTCTCCTGTTGATTTGGTAAATAGAATGTCTGACCAACTTTCCTCTGTGGGAAAAAGCAGACAAGACACCTACTATCAGTCTTGGGCTTTTGTTTTCTACCTTGTTCTGAGTCTTTGCCTGAATACTACTCCTCTTTGTATTTATCTGTTAAATATTTGGCTTTTTCCTTTGTGTAGCTGTTGAACACATGATTGTGGGAGACTGAAAAAGTATACAGCTCCCATAATTGCAGGGAAATTGTGACACTCTCAGATTCAGCTCTATATTTATTTCTCAGAGTTGTTTGCATTCTAATGGCAACTTTTGGAGCATTGTGTGTTTCCAGATTGCAAGTCTGGACTGTTTGGATATGTAACTTTTAAAAGAAAAAAAATATTTTTTCCAAAGTTACCCTGGTCTTGAGCATGTGTAAAAAGCATGTGCGACACAACTTTTTTTTTTTTCTTGACTTCTTAACACTTCAGCTATATATAGAATCTCAGATAAGTGCTTTCTAGGGTTGTTAAAGTATCTGTGGGAAGTTCCTGACAAACTTAATTTGACTTTTTACTATTTTTTTCTTTTCAGGTCAGGCATGGTTCCCATAATTTCTTGCCCTGTAATAAACAAATATTGCTGATCTAAATAAAGCTGTAGACAAGTGAGGAATTAAGCAAAGAGCAGAAAAAAATGAATGGAACATTTAAACTAACTTTATTGTATCATTTTGGATGTCATATTCTTGCATCCTACCTAATTTAATATTACTTGTATCAGTAGAAGGAAAAATGTACCTTGCAGAAGAAATAAATGGACAAGAAAAAATTAGTTTAAACAGTCTGATATAAATGTTATTTCATGCTCCAGTGTGTTTTGTGACAATGACCAGCACACATTTCTGGAATACAATCCAAAAGATAATGGGGTAATATTTTTATTAATTTACTAAAAATAGTAAATCTAATATCATTCTTTTTAAGAGAACTGTTATAAACTAGTGATATTTCTGTTTTGGGAGTTCTGCTGGCTATGACTAGAGTAAAGAAGGCACTATAAAAACTAGACTTCATTGTGTATTTTTGTGGAAGTTTTTTTCCTCATAAATGGAATATGTATGAAGGTGATGAGTGATCAATATTACCTAGGTGTTTATTTTAGATGAAAAAGACTATGAGCATTTACCACACAACTTGGTCAGTAAATTTCCAGTAACTCCGAAGAAGCTATTTTAATCTTTCCCGCAAAATAAACTGGAGAAGGTCTAAATTATTATACAGAATAGTGGTTTAATGAGAATTAGCACAAATCTTTATTTTAATTGGAAGTCTAATCTCTTTAAAGCTGAAAGATCTTTTTCAAGTACTTTTCTGCTTCTCTGATCGAGATTCATGCTCCAAAAAGTTCTATATCAATTTTCACTTTCCGTCATAGGACAAAAAAAGATTTCAGCATTTATTTCCTATTGCAAAACCTAATGTGGATAACCTGTAAAAGGCACTGTTCTTTAGGAATTATGCACAAATGAAAAAAAAACCAAACCACCAAATCTATTCCTTATTTGCCATGTTCCCCTCTTCTCATTATCGCTCCTTCACCTCCACCAGATTTAGGATTGGCATTGTATATTGCAGAAGCAAAACACCAATGTTTTAGCCATCAGATTACCATGCTATCTTAAGTGGATTTGTAAAAATTCTGACCTTTGCAGCAAGACTATAGAATACTACGTCAGTATTGAACAACATTGTTTTGGCCACAGTTTCATTCCCTGTGTATCATTAAGTATTCATCGAAATACTGTAAAGACACTAAATCCACATGAAGACAGTTAGCCAAAAAGTGTTTTGACAGTTATGGAGAAATGAGACACACATATACATGACCCACAACTTTTTCAATAACTTGCAGAGAGATTTTAATCTTTTTACATTAAATATAATCTTGTACTACAACTAGTCCTCTTTATTTCAATGGAAGTATTTGTGAGTCTTAGTCTGAGTAGAAGAGGTTATTTTCTGTTGAAGAGAAGGCAATATGGTATTGAGGTTTATGAACAGCTTTATTCATTAGACCTTGACCCAATGTAACTTACTAAGGCACCAGATATAACTGCACAGATTTCTGAATATATGGAAAACATAAAGTTAGCTTCAATTCCCCTTATCACTAGAATAAATATAGGTATAACAGGTAAAAAATAAACACAACTAAACGTCCTGTGAATTCATATGCTGATATTTTTATTATAAAATGTGAAATAATAGTTTATTTTTCTATTTAAACTCTCAGTTTGATAAATGACACATACGTGTACGTTTTCACCCCCTACAAAGTTGGGATGTATGTAAACTAGTAATTACTGGCCCCATTCTGTGCTACTCTGTATTAAGGTTCATGAAGCATTATGCTAGTGAACCCCTCTCTTTTATGTTACATAATATAATACATTTAAATGGTGGTGCTACCAGTACATACTCTTAAGTCCTAAAGAGAATATTTCAGCTGACATCTTAGTGACCAGTGTTTGTCAATCTAAGAATATTATAGAAGATTGAGAAGTTCACAGATAAGAAAAGTCTGTCTGTCAAAATACTGAAAATAAACGTTAATTTGTTGTTATTCCGTATTTTAAGAATGCTTTGGGCACTTTGAAAATGTAACTGCTCTGTAAGTCCAATGCTAAACAAGGAGTGGACATGAAAATGGTAACTGGATGTTCTAGCACTTGGTCTTGCTCCTTGTCTAAGAGAATGTAAACTGGCTAAT
>VWYH01011151.1:0-51833 GCA_013399365.1 Pampusana beccarii
TTTTTTTCCTTTTTTCGCTCTCTTTCTAAACCAGAGCTGCACATCAGAAGGGATACTATTTGGAGGGGGGTTGTTTGCATTGTGTATCTATAGATGCGGAATATTCGTTCAAAATCTACTAAAACTGCATGCAGGGAGTGCAGATGCTGGTGGAATCCATGTGCCACCTTTTTCCTGAGCTGGGTGTTTCTGTGGCTTGGTCAGTGTTTGTTTTCGGACCGCTCAAAGGAGACACAAGTCTCTCGAGTCTCCACCACTCTTCTCATCCACCCAATTACACACTCTTGTTTCAGTTTCTGTCTTGAACCCTTGCCTTGGAGTGACCCCTTGCTTATTTTTAGGGACTTAATTTTAGTTTCTCAAAGCATTTAACGTGTACTGTTTATTTTCGATTCATGTACCACTTGGAAAGACTTCATAGGCAAAACTCCCAATACCAAATTTTATACATCGAAATCTTTTCAGGCTGAGGTTCTAACTAAAAAGTCAAAATCTGTTTTTAATAATGGGCTTGACACATAGTTTGGTATTCAGAATTTTGTACTTAAATAGCATTTTGCTATTGCAAAATGAATTTTTGAACAATTAGTGATATTTTGATTTTCAGTATTATAGGAAAATGTAATTGTTTTCTTCAGCATTAGAGTGGCAGGCAGGCGCAAATCAAAGCTAAAGGGGAAATGGTGTGTTCAGCAGTCTGGCATCTCGCCTCTTGAAAAATTCAGCTTTCGTTTTATCATATCTTGCTACCTACACATTTCTTGTTTTTTAAGAAAAAAAGCTGAAAAATCTACAGTTTATCTGTGAGGTCTCATGTTGTAAAGATTGTGACTTAATAGCTGAGTATAACTTTGTTTTCACAGAGATTTTAGAATGTTTGTTATGCTTGTCTTTTTGTGCCTAATGACGTAGATTGAGTTCAACAAAGTGTCTGAAACAAGATTAAGGTTAATTCCTCATTAACACAAGAAAAATAGAGAACCCTTTCGGGAGTGGGAAAGCCAAAGCCCTTTTACTGAGTCTTTTTTGTTTTCATTTGACCAGTCTGTAATATTCAACATACTGTAACTATTCAGATTTTTTTAGTATTCTATAATTTTGAAAATTCATTGAAATTATTTTGGCATTGGTAGTATCTATGAGATGTTGCTTTTCCAAATAACATCTCTATGCATTTACCATTTTGTATGTACTCTCCTTTTATAAGTTAGTTGTTGTTACTTGTTCAAAGTTAGTCCAGTATTTATTTGAAGGTACAGATATCTCCAAAACTTGGGATAAATATTTCTAAATGTTTTGTGAATTTCAGTATTTATCTATAAATCAATCATAATACCTCTTCAAAAATGTTTAAAATTGCTAAGTAAAAAACTTCAACATTATTTTAAAACACGAATATCTCAAAGGAATATTTTCAGTTTTCTTAGTGGCCATGTATTTCTTCTGCTAGAGCGGAAGTAAATTTCCTTCAGCATCTGTAGAAGAATATCTGTAGGTATTTAAAATTCAAAACAAAATGCTGGTCCTTCAGAGTCCCAAGCAGTGTTTTGTCTTTATAAAATATGCAGCCTTTCAAGTAAGTATGATATTCTGCATGTGTATTGTACTTTGATCACAGTATCTCATAAAATCTCCTGCTAGTTTCTGTCAGTCAGTGAAGACGCTTGTAACTACCAACCCACATCACCGCCTAATAGCTTTTTGTCTCAATGCAGTGAAGAAGGTATAAGATCTGTAACAAGATACAAATAATAGGTTATTCTTCAGTAAATGCAAACCTGTATTTTTATAGAGTAGCATATCAGGACTAATTGTTGTTTTTAGTAAATGTGTCCATGTTGTCATGTTGAAGCACTTTTCAGTTTCAAGTTCTGCTCCTTCGTGCACAGCAAGTGGTTCCACTGGTGAGAAACCAAACCGCAGAGCAGGTTCACTGCCTGGTGCCGGTGAAGGCGGTAACAAAAGTTTCCATCCAAATCAGAGCAGAATTTACTAAATAAATGACTGCATCTCGTTTTCCTTGAATCATTGACAGAAGCCAAATTTGTTTGAAACAATCTCGGAGTGAACTGAGAAATTGCTCTTGGGAGAGGTAGTTTGTTGAGGAGAGAAAATTGTGTACTTTTAAAACATGAATTAATTGTCATATGACTGTATTAGAGACCGTTACAGCCACTGTAACTCGAGTCTTATTTTCCTTCAGTAAGATTAAAGACCTTTCTGGTGGCCACTACAAACAAAAGTTGTCTAATATTGTGTGGTTTGTCTTTTTTCCTATTATTTTTTTGCTCAGTATGCCGTTTATACTGCGATGGTTTATACTGTGAGATGATTCATTTTGTGGACCATGTACATGTATTCAGATATTTAATATTTCTTTCATAAAATACGTTTTCTTCTGCAAAACTTTAGATTATACAACAGCTGTCTACTGTTTTTGATGATCTTTTTGCAAAGCTCTAGTTACGTGTTCATATCACAATTGTAAAAATTAATGAACAAAACTTTATGAAGGATGTAATAGATTTGGATTGTTCATCCATAAAAATAAATGGGCTTGAAAATATATTAATTATTATTCTGTTATTAATTGAATCATATTTTCTGCTAATGCTATACCTTTCAAGAAGCCCGGATCACCACAGGAGCCCTGTGTGCTTGTATGAGTGCGAATCCTTATAGAAATCACTGGTGGGCTGTTCTGGTTTTAAAGTTTCCCCGCTAAGGTCACCCTTTCCCCATCCCCTCAAATCCTTACCAGCATTGAATTTTTGATGTACTAGCTGTTCTTTGGGTATTATTTGATTTTATTTTTTTAATGTATTAGCTATTCTTTAGATATTTTTTCAAAGATACTAGCTATTCTTTGGGTATTATTTGATTAGGTGCCAATAAGCATTGACTTAATCAATCTGCAGGAGATTTGTGTCTGCTCAGCTAGTACATAAACTGTTTAAATGTTTTGGATTGCAGAAGTATTCAGTTTTGTTTATCTCACAAGTAAATATTCATAGTTGTGATTTCCCTTTCCCTAACAGGGAGTAGGTGGCCACACAGATCACCCACAACTGGTATTTCTTAAAATGCATTTTGCTTATCAATCTGTTACTGTTGGTGTAATTGAGTTGCTGTTACAGATAGGAGGTAACAATTCACACAGCGTGTTTACTTACTCGGTCCCATGGATCCCTCACGTATTCCCCCATAGTGGCTGGAGCATCAGTTGGGGGGCCAAGCTAGGTCTGTGTTTGGAAAGAAGAGGTCATCCTGCACCCCCACCACAACAGCTCATTGATAGGTGTTCAGAAAGTCCCTCTACGGTCCCTTGTTTCGTCAGATGTGCTCATATAACCCTGTAGCCTTGGCAGGTTGTAGCCACCACCCTCTGGGCTGAGGCCTGGGCTGTGCTGGTGGCCTTGGGCAGGTTGGGCCAGACTCTGGTGTCCTGAGCTTACCAGTTCTTGTAGGTCCTCCAGAGGACATTATAATGAATTAATTTACCTTCTTAGCATGTACTTTCCTCTCTGTTCAGCCTGCTGTTTCTCTGGTAACTGTTCCTCTATCCATGCTAGAGGTGTCTATAGAAGCTCTTCACACAGACTCGCCGGAGGGGCCTTGTGTGACATGATGCCATATCTGATAAATTACCCATAAATTACAGCTATAGTTGTTTGTATGATAGCTAGTAACTATTATTGGTAGCATACACTTGCTTTCCTCATTAGTAATTAGCATTTCATTTGTTTACATGATTTATTTGATTATTTAAGCTATCATTTGAATTCATTCCAACATGTGGCTATATTAACAACAGTTACAAATAGAAAAGTGAGAAGTTTGTTTCTGTTAATATGATGAGAAGGCAAAGGCCAACTAAAATATGAATTTATTACATCCAGTCTTGAGCTTGGCACAAATGTGTGTATTTAAATCTACAGTTTTTATAAAATAATCTTCTTGAGAGCAGATTACAGTTTTAAAATTTCTGGAATGAGTTTATGAGAACAATTTTCTTTTTCATTTCTGCTTAATAGCAAAATAGATTAAGTCTTGACTTTAATGTGTTTCCACAGGTATACCTTGAAAGACTTCTAACTTATGCAGAGATAGATATTTGTCCAGCAAACTGGAAGCGAATTGTACTGGGTGCAATTCTGCTGGCATCCAAAGTTTGGGATGACCAGGCAGTGTGGAACGTGGATTACTGCCAGATCCTGAAAGATATCACGGTTGAAGACATGTGAGTGCAGTATGTTTATCTTTGTCTATGAATGCCAAGATCTGTGTATATGAGGGGGGATGGGAAATTCTCTCATAAATTACATAAAGTTTGTGCTTCTGCGTTATATCTAAACATGGTGGATACTAATAGATGGCATGAGGTCTACTTGACAGTTGCTTACATAGAAGACATAAATTATTTTTGTTTTCTGGTTGGAGTGTATTGTGCCACTGGATGATCATGCATGGTGATGAAAACAGACCTGCAGAATATTTAAATGTATGGCTTGGCAAACAACCCCACATAAAATGAGCCTGCATGTATTCACTTCAGCAACATTTACTGTCGTGCTAGTTCTCCATACAGACAGTAAACCAACATGTAAGGCAGGAAAAAAAATGTTTTGACCCTAATGACCCTAAGTTGATCACCCACTTATCTATTGCTATTATTCAAAATAAGTGGTTTAGGGCTTTTTTTATTTTCCTCCCTTTGTATTCTGCTGAGTTTGTTTAAAAGACATTTAAAAAAAAGACTTTTACTTGCAAAGACAAATTTCCATTTCTCATCTTTTTTTATCTGATGACATTCATAACAAGTGCATGTTGTAACAGCGCAGAGTTGTGATATCTGTCTGGATACTCCTAAGTCACATTAAGACCAAATTCCAACAGTAATAAAAGAAACTGTAGTAAGAATAACCACAATTAAGATCTTAATGTTTACAAATACTAAAATGAATGCTCATTTCACTAAGTAGTCGAGTGTTTTGGTTTTTTGTTTGGTTGGTTAGCAGATATTACTTGTATTGGCTGAAGTGCCCAGGGTTTGCATCATCTATACATCCAGGGCTGGGTCACATCCCACGCACACTTTCCACGGTGCCCTTGCTGGAGCTGCCATGCGTGGGAGAGCTGTGCTGGAAGGGCTGCAGCTGGAATTGGTGCTGGGATGGGGCCAGAGGGTCTGGGTACCTCATAGAATCATAGAACACCAGGTTGAAAGGGACCACAAGGATCATCAAGGCAAAAGCCCAGTCTGGACAAGATGACCCAGCACCCTGTCCAGCCCCTGCGGTTCGTGCATTCAGAGAGTCACCTTTTCAGTCTACTGGTGCACCCCATTTTTATAAGAACTAATAACAATCAAATGACTAGAAAGATGTTTTAGTACAGTATCTGTGTGTTTCAGAGCTCTTCTAAGCCGAGTTCAGTGTATGTAATGAGAAGTATATAGACTTGTCACTGCTTTAACTCACTTAAATCAGGATGGCAGCCACTGAAAAGAGTTTGCTGTGCATAAGCACTCTGGGAGGAGAGAAGAAGGAAGGAGGGAAGTAGATGAGAAGAAATGTTTACGCAGACAGAATGTTTTTTGAATCTCAGTTTGCAGTCTCAAAGCAGTGAAAGGCCAAGCATTTCTGCTAAAGCAGCACTAATTTAGTTTCTTAATAGTTCACCGTTTGTCAGATTTATAGCTGGTCCTAAAAATGATCTGTAAGGCAAAGGCTGAGTGTTAGGAGTCAGCTGATGGCTTTAAATTAGGCATGGGCATACACTATTAGATAAGACTTATAAATTGTGAGTAGCTGTCATTGCTCAAGTATTAGGAAAGTTATCTCTAGATCTGTATCAACAAGTAATTTGTAATAAGGTGTTTTTTCCTGAGTCAAAGTGAAAAACATGAAGCTTGCGTGGCTGCGGTATGCCATAGTTGCTTTCATTAGTTTGGTGGAAAACTCTAATTTCAAAATAGAGGTGGGAAATACCACATAATGCCATTTCAATATCTGTTTTAAAATGTATAAGCTACTTTAAGGACTTCTTTTCCAATGTAACCCAGACGGAATGAGATTTCCAAAATAAAAGTGGGGGTAAGAGGGGCAAGAAGTTAAAATCAGGCCCTTCACATTTCTGTGTGCAATATTATTCCATGCAGAAAAATTTGATAACGCTTCCTTGACTGTTTTGAGTGTTTCTTGAGGGATTTTGCAAAGCTACTTTTCCCTTGATCCTTTTCTTATGCTTCCGGGTGTTCAGTGGCAGTAAGGGCCTCCCTCCCTTCACTCCTCCTTCAAGGCAAATCTGAGAGCTTTTAAAGTGGTTCTGAAGCTGGGACATGAGCTGGAGTGCTCAACAGCTTGAAGCAGACTGACAGGTTTGGTTGTGCCGCATGACAGTATTAATTAGGAATGGTTATAAATACGAGTTTTGAAATTGCTGATTCTCAGGGATTTTTATTTTTTTTTGAAGGCAGGTGATGAGGCAAACTGTGATAGTGTGAAAGGACACAAACAAAAAAAAGAGGTTATTGGTTTTGACAAACACACACGGTGGTGCTGTTAGAAGTTGCACTTGAGCTATATAACACCTTCACTCACGTGGCAGGCTGTGCTCCCGCCTGACATCGGCCTGCTTTCTGCACTCAGCATTCCTTAGCCAAACTCTGAGGCCTTGTCCTCAAAGTTTTTAGCTTCTTAACCTTTTCAGAGTTCTCACAAACTCCAGAAGCCTTTGGAGGCCCTGTGCTCTCTATGTGGTTCTTGGTAATCTGGCTCATGGGCTTTGTGTTTGGAGCTTCTTGTCAAGCCTCCAGCAAAGATTTTGTTGCTTGTTGACCTAATGTTTATATTCCGGTTGCTTGTTTTTCCAGTATTTTTTCCTCCTATCCCTAGTGTGGTGGATTTCTTTTCTTGTTTTTCAGGTAGTTAGGACAGTACAGCATTATGATTTTTATGTGCCTAGCTCTGTGCAAGACAGGGGCTTTCGTTGTTTATATTAATAAGGCAGAAAAGCTCTAGGTCAAAAGCTTCAACTGCTGTGAATCATTCAGCACAAGTGATGCAGGCCTTTCAGTGTTTTCTAAGTCAGCTGCAGCGTGTGTCTGTGGTCATGTGTGCAGCATCACCTGGAGTTTCTGTGTGAATCTGAGGGGTGGCCACAGGAAAGCAGGTGCTAAAGCAGTCTAATGTAGATGTATGGGGGAAGAAGGGTATGGTGGTTAGTTAAATTACGTTAGTTCAAGTAAGAAACAGCTGTATTTTTTTTTTTGTTCTTTCTCAGTTGTAGTTGGTCTGCTGATCTAACCTTCGAATCTGAGAGCTAGGGGATAGTAATAATCTGAGGCTGTGTATTGTTCTTAAAGATTTGGGGGTACTCTTCAAAAGAGGTACAGACAATGTCTTTCTGCATTAAAATAGGCTTTATATGATCCTTTAACATAGATTTGTAGGCTTAGCTTGTGGAAAGTGAAATGGTGGCAGGATGAAAGGACATTTTAAAATAATCTACTTTGTTTATTGACAGACATCTTAAAATGTAGTTTTTTTCATTTTTCTTGTTTAAAAGATAAGATCTTCCACAGTGTGAATTCGTTCCGAGGAGTCCATATCTGTCTTTTAGATAGTCTTTTAACATTAACTAGTATTTATAATTATGTAAACAGAGAATTTTGGCAGATAGAGAGTGAAGGTAAGGAAAGACACTGATTATGATGTTAGAGTGATGTAAGAGGAGGGTGACAAGAAGAAAAATCATTCAGCGTTGAAAAACTACTGTACCAGTACTACTTCTTATCCTCAGATCCTTCCTTGTCTGTTGCCAACTGCCTGCACAGTCCTTGCACGCTTACACCGCACTCAAAAAGTAGCTTAAGTGCAATATCATAGTCAGTCAATACCTGCTGGTAGCACAGCTGTGTGGTCCATATACTCTCCAGCAAACATGCAGCTTTTACCACCCATTTACCACCCAAAGTTGCAAACATGGAGCTTTTACCACCCATTTTTTTTATTTCTCATGTCTTGAAATCACTGTTTTGAATATATCACGTGTCCTTGCATAAGTATTATTATAGGGTGTCTAGTTACCGTGCAATTCATGAAAATTTCCAGTCCTTAATTTAGTTGGTTTGCGTATTTCTTAATATACTTCTTAATGTACTAGCGTAGGTAATAATGCATTGCTTTACCAAAGTTTTGACAGGGTGGGAGCTCAAATAGAACCTCTACTCCTATCAGGTATTTTGACAATCTCATTCGTTTTAGGTACTGAAAAACAAATGATCACCACTGTTAATTTTGATTGCACGTCCTAGGGAAAAATTGCTTCATTCTGTTTATAAAGAAAGATAAGACAGTGTGCTGAAAAATTCAGGTTTCCCACGACTAGTTTTAAATGATTGATTATGAAAGGCTGAAGAGAGTAAATACGTTCTCCAGTAATTTAGGTGTTAAGAGTAGTTTTCAGCATTTATGAGAGACATCTGACAAATTTAGGGCACGTTTGCATTTTGCATTTGCATAGCTGTGTGTGCAGATCCACCTAGTGGAGGTACAGCAGAAACTACAAGAAAAATGTTTTCCTGCTAGCTCATCTTTCCCGCATTGTATTAGCTGAACTGATAAAGGTGCCCTTCCACTAGCAGAACTTTGTGTCGTGGTTTGATGGGCATTGCAGCAGCAGCTGCAAGGTGCAGCGTCTTTCATATTCCTCGCTGGTATACATACACAGGTAGCACTTGGTAGACTAGGTCAGACCTGAGGCTAGGATAATTGCATCTGGCAAAAATAAGAAATGAACTTGGTTTATACCATTTGCAATTTAAAGTAAATTACACTCAAAATGCGGAGTCTGAAATGTGTTTTCACACTTATCTTCCTTCTACAGGAATGAGCTGGAACGCCAGTTTCTTGAACTGTTGCAGTTCAATATTAATGTTCCCTCCAGTGTTTATGCCAAGTATTATTTTGATTTGCGTTCCCTGGCAGAAGCGAATAACTTGAGTTTTCCTTTGGAGCCCCTCAGCAGGGACCGGGCATATAAACTTGAGGTAAGACACTTTCTTTATAGGTTGCTCGGAGTTGAATATATATGGGGATTTGGAATTTTTATGTTGTTTCTTCCTTCTGTTTCCAAATATTCCCATCCCAAGTTAGAACATAAATATCATGTGCCCTGATTTCCGTAACTACTTTGTGCTTTGGGTATTCATGGACATGAAGACAGCTTTTTGGCCCAATTTTCTTCATGCAATGTCTTGCTTTGCATTTCTTTTTCAGTTCCAGTTGTCTGAATTGGCCTTGTTTTTATGTTTTCGTTTGGTTTCTTAAAACTCATTATCCACCTGAAGGACAGAATATTAACAAGTATTGCTGAAAATAACTACTCCACGTGCTTGTTATTTGCTGTCGCTCCACTTCACATGGATCCAAGTCTGTTATCTTCCATCATGTTTTTCTCAGTAATGGGAAAACAGAAATGAGCACACGTCTTTAGTGAATAAATCATGAATGCTTATGAGACCTGAATATACCGTGAGCAGAAAACACAATATTGGGTGGTCTGGACCTGTGAAATGCAGGGCACTATGAATTCACACACACGCAGGAGGAGTTTAAAATAATCTTGACAATTGTGGGCACTTTGCAAGTCTGGAATCTATTTTTCCTGAGCTTTCATCTATGACTTTTTTCAAATAAGGGCATTATTGCATGAGCGTGTAGACATTCTGCTACCAATTTTGAAATTTGTTGTTAGATGCTAACTGCTTTTAACATTGCACGTCTTTAATTGTATAACAGCTTGCACCAGAGGTGAGCTTTGCATGTTCTGAAACTCGTCGTGCTTCTGTAGAACAGGCAGGCAGCACTATACAAGTTTTTGTGGGGGGAAATGGTGTGTGGGAAGATTAATTGACTTGTTTGTGACTGTAATGGGAACAGAAAGTATTTGAGAAAGAATCAAAGCAGATTTCACTGAAGTTGTGTTTCTCATTCTTTCTAGATATTCTTTCTAAATTTCACAGGTAGCTCCAATAAGAATGTAACTTAATTCTGTGTATGGAGTGTGATGTAAATTTGCGTCAGATTTTGTTTCTATTGAAGATGATTTTTAAAAATGAAAATTAATTTGGAATGTAATCTTAAATGAAAAGAGATAGTTTACTAAGTTACTTAGATAACTTAGTAAACTTAGATAACTTAGATAACTGGGTCTTGATAATAAGTTCTGTTACATAAACTGAGTGAATTACTTTCTAAAGATAATTTAGTACACAGTTTTTCCCCACACTGTTGTCTGTGTTGCACACAATGTACAATAGCAGTTTACAAATGAAGGTAACGGCAATAGCTCCTAAAACCTTAGAAGAAAACAGGATATGACTGTAAATACCCAGAGAATACTGGTGGTTCTTCTTCACTAACTCAAGAGAAGGCATATTTTAAAAGAATGGAATATTTTTTTTTAAATAAATCCATTTTAATAAAAACTTGCCCGTGTTGGGGATGCCTTGTGCTGCCGCACTCGTTGGCTGTGAAGGGGCCCTGCCAGGTGACGCAGATGTCTGCAGGGAACGGGATCTGCCGTGGAACCAACCTGCTCCACCAGCTCCTTGCCCCAGCTCTGTAGCCAGAAGGGGACATGACAGGAACTGCCTCGTTCCCTGGCAGTTCTTGGTTGTCATTAGTGTGCCCTTGAAACTGCTTGACAGCATAATTTATAGCCTAGTTCCTTGAGCACAGTTAAGCATTTCGCTTGCCAAGAGAGATCAAAATGCGTTTGCAGCACTTTTCCAGGTCTCTCGTGTGCTGTTCAGCCCAGAGCTCTCTGTTTTTAAAACAGTTGCCGGGCTTGTCAAGTGGAGTGGATGTAGTACCACATAGGCTGTGATATTTTTGCTCCTGAGAGAAAAGCTGCAGTCTGTGATGACAGATAACAGACTCGTAGTGAGTGTATATGTGCAGTGGAAGGATTTGCCTTGTCTGGTAAACTGAAAGGACCTTACTCAGTCCTAAGATTTTAAACAACTTATTTCCTGACGTTTGAAACCATGAAAACTCTTGCATAGAGAAATGGCTATATTACAAAACATTTTTGCTACTTTTATGCTTTCAAGCTATTTTATGTATCCGAAGCAGGAGTATTAGCTATGGCATGGCAGAATCTGCATTGCTATTTCTGCACATAATCATGAGGTTGACATACCTGTGATAAAAACAAACAAAAACCCGACACCAAGAAGACCAAAGAAAAGGCTAGTAAATACCATTCCTCATCAAATGGAAATGCTGGACAAGATCCATCAGCTTTGAGGTGTTCCAAGAGGTTGTAGTACTTGTTAAAATGATATAACTTTCTGGAGCATCTCTAGTGGATGTTTTTCCGTATTTAATGTTCCCACAAATGACACTTAAGAAGTACCTTTGTCTTTTAAATTGCTAAATGAAACTAATTTTTTCTTACTTTACATCAGCCTGTGGCCTCGAAGTGTACTGAATTTGTTATACCAGTCTACCT
Organism: Pampusana beccarii; assembly: GCA_013399365.1. Lineage (NCBI taxonomy): Eukaryota > Metazoa > Chordata > Aves > Columbiformes > Columbidae > Pampusana > Pampusana beccarii. The sequence continues at coordinate 11,521 of VWYH01011151.1, forward strand.
AGTAGCCAGAAACCATTTTCATGACCCCTCTTTGTTTTTTTTCCCCGTTGTATGGAATCATGCCAATTAAAAATGGCAAATAACCTTTCATTAGATCATCCAGTCTGTCCACCTGCCAATGCTGTTTGTTCAAACCAGCATACGTTGTAGTGTGTTTTCTCCTTCCTTTTAATTATGTCAAATGTTAAGGCTTCCTTTGCTTCTCCTGAGAAACTATTTTCTAATATGGGAGATTTTTCTATCAAGAAGGTTGTTAGGTATCCAACCTCAATCCACTATATTGCATTTTCCTACTCTTGCACCTGGTTATTCTCCCGTGTACTGAGCTGAATATGAGTCAGATTCTGCTCTTTGGGGTAAGTCCACAGAATGCGCCGGCCCTATTTCTGCTGTGATCTCAGCGCTGTGCTCTCGTTTCAAGGCTGGTTTTTGTAAGAGCATTCGTTAGTGCACTCCCAGTTTAACTGACTGTATGTTGTCTGAGCTTTTTATTATTAGGACAGTGCTTGAGCACATGGTTCAAACCCTTTGAACTATGTGCTGTATTTTCTTGACCCTGAAGAGGTGCAGTCCCATAAATCAGACAAAGAAGAAGAGAAAAAGGTATAAGTAACAAGCAGTGTCTTTATATCTCTCCAGCTTCCCGCTGTCACAGCGACTGATTACGATCCTTCGTGTTTTCTGTGTTCAGAACCCTCTTAGCCAAGAAGTGAAGACAGAGCTAAACTCCTCTGCCCTGTTGTCAGGAGTAACCTGGCTGCTCTTCTTTTCATTCTCCATAAATTAAGGATAACCCCCATCACGGAACCATAGAATCGTTTTTGTCAGAAGAGACCCTCAAGATCATCAAGTCTGACCGTTAACCTAACACTGGCACTAAACAGTGTGCCCGAGGACCTCATCTATGTGTCTTATAAACNCCCAGACCCCTCACCAGCTTCATCGCCCTCCTCTGCGCTCTCTCCAGCACCTCAATGTCTTTCTTGTAGTGAGGGACCCAAAACTGAACACAGGACTCAAGGTGTGGCCTCACCAGTGCTGAGTACAGTGGCACAATCACTGCCCTGGTCCTGCTGGCCGCACCAGTGCTGACAGAAGCCACACACCGTTTCTGATACAGGATTCCTTTGCCTTATTGTAGAATGGAAATAGCAGGTTTGAAATGTATGTGGTGTTCAGGGAAGGTGCTGTGCACACGCAGTACTTGAGGTGGTTCGAAACTTAAGTGGCAACGGGCAGCAACTATAAGTGTATGTACACCAGTGATCATCACTGGTCTGCCCATGCACGCTTGCATTATCCCAGAGGTGTGACCCTATTAACACTTACGTCTTTTCCATCATCACAACCTCTAGCTGTTCTAGTCATCTTTTTTCTTTTTTTTTTTTTATTTTCCATTTTCCTTATATATAAACCTTCCAGACTTAGTGCTGTCTGTCCCTGCTAAGCTCTCGGTCCATTTTTTGGGGTGTTGCAGCACTGGCAGTTGCCAGCCTCTGTGCATTCCCAGCAGTGAAGCCATGCCCAGCCCTGCTGCTTTCCTGCCCTCCACAAACTTGTGCATGCAGCCAAAATTCATGTTACAACTACTACGGCCTTTCTCTCCTCTCCTTTCTCCTGACCTGCCCCCTTCACCACTGGTAAAGTCTCATCTAGAGTCATATAACTCAGCAGAGGAACTGGCTTCTAGTTCTGTATGCGTATATATATAATGGAAGAACATACATGTATTCATTTTTCCAGCTCATGACAGATATTGCAATCAACATCCACATGATTGAATAGTGTTGCTGTTTTTAAGAATGTTTTGATCTCATGTGAGGAATGGTACCTTGCAACTGTCAAAAAATGGTTTCTTTTTCTAGGAATAAAAGCAACAGAAATATCAGATGGCATGTTTATAAGTTATTTGGATTTGTTTTAACTGAAGGACAATAATAAATATTTATCATTTTCTGCTTTTGTCTTGTTTCCCCATATGTTAGGCTAAAGTTGACTCACTAACTTGCCAAACAGGCTCCAAATGTTAATTTTGTAAATTATTTATAAATGAAGAGGCATCTTTAGACAGAGAACTGCTTTAAACAGCAGTCAATATGTTCCTTATCTATATGATCAATCACCAGAGACTAGAGGTGCCAAAGAAGAAGTGCCACTCCCAAGCAAAATTTTGTTTTATCTGACCAAGTGCCAGAACAGAGATTTTCATGTGAAACAGGCAGTTTTGAACTCTATACCTTCTCTGGCTGTTTGGTGCCTAAGGTAACAACCTGATTTTGGCAGCTGAAAGAAGCTGAGCTTCACCTCACTGTACCTGTTGGCCAAGCCATGCCTTGGCACATTATTCCATGATTAAACTCTTTTCATCTGTCGGATTTTAAATCTGATTGAACTGCATAAACTTTCTTAGTCCATTGACTTCCTGGATAAACTAAATAAAATGTTACAAAGCAGTTTTAAGTGAGTTAAGTTATGGTCTACAAAGCAACAGGAATATTTGTGTTATTTTATTCTGTTGTGTTCTTCGTCTGCACCAAGGAAGTAAACTTGGTTCAGGAATGGCCTTAACAAAAGGAAATTCAGTTTTCATATAGAAAGTAGCAATTGGATTGCTGGTGGTGGTGGTGGTGGGGTTTTGTGTGTGTGTTTGTTGTTTGGTTTTTTTTAAATTTAGCCATGTTTTGTGGCTGCCTCGACTAAAGCATTAGTTGAACTTGCTCTCAGATGCCCGAGTTGCTTGCTTCTGTCATACCTGCCTCTGGTCTTTGCAGGGCTGATGAAATTAAGGGATTCTTCATCACTTACTGCAACTTGCTGTGCTCTAAGAATACAGATCAAGAAAGGGAAAGATGATCAGTGGAGTCAGGCTGTTTATTTGTAGTGTCTTGTTTTATAATCAAACACTTGTACTGGTTTTGTTTGTACAGTACTTCTTATTAAAAAACATCCTATCTTAAGACACCACTTAAAAGCATTCCTGAGTAAATAAAAATACTGGTTTAGTTCATCTTATTTTTTAATCTGACCTTGAGGGCTCCTTGCAGTGAGCTCTCTCTGCAGTTCTGGAGTCTGACTACCAGAGTTAACATCCCTACTGATGCCAACCATGGCCTGTCCCAACCATACGAACTCTACTAGACGTTATTTTAGGGCACAGTAAATTTGTGCATGTGAGGTCCATAACAAAGATTTGGTTTAAACTTGGCTAAAAACAGTAGAAGAATCATAAAATATTAGCTCCAGTGTAGTATAGTAGGAGTTGACATTTGGATAGTCTTTGTCTCTCTCTTCAGAAGGTTTGTAACATTTCTATGTAAGAAGCTCTTCATATGTTTTGCTTAGTGAAGTGACTTTTTGTAATTCTACCTCTACGTAGAAATTCATGTTTAATTCTATTTTACCTGTACAGCTGTGGTCAATGCAACTGAGGTTGTTTCATTCTTTTGTCTTACAGGCCATTTCCCGCTTGTGTGAAGATAAATACAAGGACTTCAGGAAAGCTGCAAAGAAACGGTCAGTCAGTGCTGACAATCTGACTGTGGTTAGATGGTCCCCTGCTATTATCTCCTAACAGAGGAGACTGGAATATTCCTATGGACGTACTGTTTCATCCATCCATTTTTTGGGGGTGGGCTGGGGGTGGGGGTGATTTAAAAAAAACAAACAAACAAAAAAAGACTTTTGATTTTTTTTAATTTTTAAATCTGTCAAGCTGCCTTTACAGTGCCTCCCCATTGTGTAGCACACGAGTAAAATACCTAGTGGAAGGAGAAATGGAGAAATCAGTGTTCGAGAGAGAAGATGGGCAACAATTTTTTCTCACTTTCACTAACAGCTTTACCCTTTTTATGAGGAAAGAGCAAATCAGGTGCTTGGAAGAAGAAACAAAAAATGAAGTAGAGGCAGAAAAATATTTAAGAACTGTGCTGTTTTCTAATATGCTGTACTCATGAAGAGAAATGGCAGCATGAAAACAATCCATGTAGTCAGATGACTGTGCACGAGAGGAATGAAGTTGGGAAAGTTCCATCTTAAAGCTTTCTCTTAATATCCTTTTTATTTTTCTGTTGGTTTTTGCATTCCTCATTGCTGCTTCCCAGGATATATTTTTCCCTTTGCACAGCAGCAAATACGAAGTCTGTATTTACAGTAGCACAAGCCCCTGAATAAATAGCGTTGGGTTTTTTCACTGCACTTTTCTCTGTAAGCTGTCTTATTAGCATTATTCTTCATAATTATTATGCATATGTTATATTTCTTGTATGCCTTTTATTGTATTTCGAAAGAGAGAACTTGACCATAGTCTGAACCAAAAGTGTATACAGGGATCAGAAGATCTTCGTAATTTCATGATGTGTTTTATTTATAGTATACTTGGGTGAGTGTGCCTTCCTGAGTTCTTGGAATCATTTATTTTTCCTTAATATAAAGATACAGTTATTAAAGTATTTAGATGATGATGATAAGACTTGGGCCAAATCTCTGAAATTTGCAACAGATCTTGTGATCCTTTTTGCAGATTTTCATAGCATTAGAAGTTTAGCAGAATTCATTTTGATTTTTTTTTATGGCCTGACTAGTTCATTCCTTCACCTCCAGGTCCATTGTTGCAAGCAATATTCTCAATTTTTGTATGTTTACTTTAAATCAAAGTGAGTCTGTTTGTATAAAATAAAAAAATAATTTAAAAAAAAAGAAGTTCCAGTGAGAAGGCCTGTAGAAGAGCAGGATGGGAATCTTAACAAGGTATTTGTCACAAGTAGATTCAATTTCGAAGCTAAAATAAAAACCCTTGTGTTTTTCAGCATAGGTGCTTATAGAAATTAGAAGTAACTGAACTGTGAACATCACTTTCAACTCTGATTATCAAGCTCTTTTGTTGTTGTTACTGGTTCCCTCTTACTGTGGCTGTTGCCCCCTTGGAATTTGTAAGAACCTTTTATAGAAGATAACTTGCCAGTATAAGCATATTTGCTTTAGAATGCCCCAGGGTGATTTTCTTTCCCCCATTTTTTTTTTTTTTGCACAGTTTAGAAAGATATGGCTGAAAACTCTCAGCTCCCTGAAATCCTTTCTTTGCGACTATCGCTGAAATGAACGGCAACAGACGTCCCCGATTTATGCACTACTGTGGTAAACCATAAAGATTCCATATTTGTTTTATTAAGCCCTATGGGCTTGTAACGAACCTTGGGGCCCCGAGCCGCTCTCGGCTTCCAGCGCAGGGCTGGTCGGACGCCTGCGGGCGCAGAGGCGCTGGCGGGATTCAAGTGGTAACACCAAACAGTTTTCTCTTCACTTGCCGATGTGATTTGTGTAGTTTGAGACATGAAGCTTCTGTCCATAAATTCTCCTGAGGTCCTTTGGGCCTCTAAAGGAATCTAATTCTCATCACTTCTTGTTGTGCCAATGCGTCAGAACTGTGAGTCTCCAAGTCCATTTTTCCCTTGAACATGGAATGTAAGGAAAGCGTTTTTAAGAATACAAATGCGAATTACAGCATTTGAAACCTCTTCACACATGCTATCACAAGGAACATTTTCAGAGCATTCGAGATTCATCTTTATAAGCATAAATTTAGGCTTTAAAATATGTAAAATATTTTGATTTATCAACACTTTGCTAAACTATTTTCCATTTAACTTGATATCAGGAATATTGGTTTTATCCATTTCTGGGTGATAGAGATATGAACTTTGGATTATGTAAAGATCTCAATGCATCTACTATAATTTTTGTGAAGTTTATTAAACTACTTTAAAGATTGTATAGTCTATTTATTGTATGTATGTACATACAGTCTGATACTTTAAAAAGTGGATTCCGTAAAACCTGGCTCAGTCTTGTTTAGACTATTGAATATCGTTTTAGCCTTGTGCACTGGACTCTACCTCTGTATAGGAGAATTTTCCATATTCCTAACTAGTACTGATTCTGTGATAACTTGGTTATGTTTCTTGCACTAAGAATTAAAAACAAAATCTGCTGTAAGTGTGGATTTTTTTCTTTAGTTTAAGTTTTGCCGTATGCATCTTCGACATTTAGATGGATGTTTCTTTCCCTCATGGTTATAGAATAATTCTTTGCTTTTTCTTCTGGTTTGTTCCAGGGTTGCCAAAAAATACTGTACTTGTCAGTAAATCTTAATGAGTGTCTTTTGTTTGCAAGACATTCTATACCGTGTAATTAAAAATGAATTCTTATTTAGGATTATGTTGTGTTTAGTGTAGTTTTTTAAGCATTACTGTATGGAAAATGCCATTGCAAGGTTAGAGAATCACCCGGGCTGTGAGAAGGGAGGAAAACCAAATAGTGTTTTAATTAACAGCACAAATACCTTGTGTTTTTCATTTCAGAACCTGAAACTAAATTCGCTGTAAATGTTTTCTGGATTAAGGTTTTCATTATTACTTGGGTCACCGGCTCAGAAACAAAAAGGTGTAGGAGATGTAATAAACCTGTCCCTTCAAGCATCATTGTCTTAATGGATTATTTTTGTATGTTGAGCCAGTGGGCCATTCATTTGGTCATTTATACATTGATAATTGGATAAATATTTGGAAAAGGCGTCTTGTAAGGGTTTTTTATTGATGCAGCCCAGAGATGTTTCCATCTGCAGACTTGTTGGTATTTCATTTTTTATTTCTATTTATTTTTTTGTAAGTGATGCGGATCATTCTGACAGACACTGTTCTTTGGGACTGAGAACAATGGTAAAGTGCAAAAGGAAGAAAAAGGTCGAGTCACCTTTTCCACCTTCCGCAAACCCTATCAATTTTTCAAATGATACACGTTTTCTGGTGCTAGAAACATAGAAAATCCTGTCCCATAGCGGGGTAACGGTATCCTTTTCAATAATTGTATTTTTTATTTATCTTCTTTATTTTTTTTGAGAGTGGGGGAGAGAGAGATCAGCATATATGGCTTAGTTTCCCTTAGCTTATTTAGCTTAGTTTATCATGTAAACTGAACACATGATGGAAGAACTGTTTACATTTATGGAGTCTTGGTTAGACGTTGTTTTTTAACACCTCTTTCTCTACTTCCTGGCTTCCCTAACGCCAGAAACCTTAGATATAACCTCAAGATTAGAAGTAGCAAAAACCTCATCAGAAAAGGGTGACGGTGTATTGGTGGCAGATGACAAAGTGACATCTGGTCGTGTTGGCTATATATAAAAATAGCAGTATGTGGGAGCGGAAAGAGGAATTGAAAGGGCAGAACGAGAAAAAGCCCCACAAAGCTTTAACAGCTGAAGCAACAAATGATTTACAGGCGTACTTTGTTGGTAACAATCGTTGCATTTAAATGACATTTAAACTACTGACTGAACCGCTGCACATCGCTGCAGACTCGTGTTGCTTCTGCTACTATGTGGTCTTCATAAGGACTTCACCCGACCTCACTTTTAGGACTTTCCTCACTCCTGTTTCAAACACGTTTCTGTAATCAGAATGTATATATGTATTTTTAACGTGAATTGGCAGTTGATGGAAGCATCTGCCCACCGCTGCAGTGGAGTGTTCTGAGAAAACAACTCCAAATACAAACACAAACATACCTGTGTGGATGTGACTGAGGTGTGAATGTTGGTATCTACACCCAAAGGGCAGCGAGTGCCTTTCTGCTGTTTCTGCTTTCTCTTTGTAGCTGAACTACTTGAGGAAACCACAGACCTGAGGAGAGCTTGAGCTGTGTAAACTAAAGGTAATAACAGAAGATATGTAGTAACCGCTATTAGAAAATGCTTTAAAAAGGAAGCAAAATGTAGAAGAGAAGCTGCTGATCCTAGGGAAACCAAAAGTGATAGCAGACATAGATTATGATGCTGAAAATAATAGTATGGCAGACTGAGGAAAAGCAGGTGACAGAGCAGTACAAACAGACTATTTCTTGTGTTCCTTCTAGAATGGTTGGTCCGATGCAGTTCGATGTGAAAAAATAGTTGTTTTTTTTCATGCCCTTTACATAGTGTGTAATGTGTTTCAGCATTATCAGCAGAGGCTTTCGACTGTTATTAGCTGGAGATACTCCTTGGTGTGGCGATGAGTGGCAACAGGATTTCTGCCTTTCCCGTGAGTTGTCCAGAATCTCTCAGTTTGTAAAGCTCACTCAAGGCACTGGGCAGCATCTTTTGTGAAGATGTCAACGGCCTCCACAGATTGAGAGCAACAAGTAACAAGAAGATGTAAAAAAATTATATTTGTGAAGTACGGTTTCACAGTGTGCTTACAGAATTGACTTACTCGATGGACTTCCATAGTTTAGTTTCAGACCTGCTTTTTTCCTCGCATCTCTGACACTTAGGCTGGGGTGCTGTGGTTACTAATGCAGTAAAACTTGGAAGGTAGAAAATCTTTGGAACTAGCGCTGCTGCCCCCTTTGAATTAACTGTGGACACAAAAGTCAGATGAAGACTTACTCATGGGACAGGAGGGCTTTACTAACCAGGCGTTAAGAGTAAGACACCTCCCTCACCTAAGAGATTCTGCAGCACACGTAAGTCTAGAGCTAATTCTACTCTATATTTTCTTGCTTTGCTGCCTCCGGGTTTGCGTGCCCTTTTATTTTAGACATTAGTACAAACTATTCTCCATGGAAACGGTATCTTGGGAACTGGCAGCTGCCTTATATTTAAACAATACAGATCGTCCTGTGACCACATACTTCTCTTTCATGTGTTTCAGGCAAGCTGAGCATTCTTCTGTGGAAAAAGCAGAGGCCAAAAAGATGGGGATTGGTGTGCTAGAAGGGTCATGAGGCAGAATTAGGTGTGCATAGTTTTAAAATTAACCTGGACATAAAGACAGAAAAATATATCTTCTGTGGTGTTAATACCAAAAGGCATTGATGATACCTGAAGTAGTGTGATGATGTTAAATTTCTTGGAGTTTGAGCGGTAATTGTCTCCCTTCAACAGGACAGGAGGTGCAGATTGTATTGCCATAAATCCTGGTGTGAGAAAGACCAGGTTGTACTGAGCAAAACGGCACAGAAGCAACACGTAAAATACACCAAGTAATCCTGAATATCGTGCGTTAGAATTGAAGTAGTATCTCAGTGTTGATACACAATCTAGGATTGTTTGGAAAGTACTGGTGGTGACCTTACTTACGTAATTACATCTGATTTCTTTTGTGGCCTTAAAGTAGAAGGTCACCCTGTGTATGCAAAAGCTTAGCTCACTTTATCACGTACTGGAATACAATCAATGATATTTGGAGGTAGACTTTACCGAAAAAAAAGGCAGAAGAACCCCTGTTAAGAACAAAAGCTGCTGGGAGCAATTTGACGGTGCTGTGGGGCTTCATCAGCATGGGCGTTGTGCAAAGAGAGGGGTAAAGAGAGTCTCCCACTTGTGACACCTCCCACCATGTGACAATGACACTTTTGAAGTCACAGGGTGGGAGAGTAAGAAGAATTACAGACATACACCCCCCTCCTCCCCCTCAGGAAAGGTCCATTTGTTATAGTTACAGGAATTCTGCATTGGCACTGGCAGAGTTGTGATCAGAGACGGGAAATTATGTTTCAACTTCTTTATGTAGTTGCTTTGCACAAAAGTGAAAATGGTTTAAATAACATTCAATACTTAACATACTTATTACTACCAAAAAGTATGCATTTTACCATGACTCCACAGTCTGAATGTGCGCTTCAGTATAGGGCACTAAGTCTTAAATCTGTCCTCTAAGAAACCAGAGGATTGATTGTCATATCCTAGGAAAATAGCTGGGTATATCTTGAATATTCTTTGATATTGTCAGGTAAAGTGATCTTCCAGATTTGCTTGGATTTAAGGCTTTGAGTCAATGATTTCTTCAGCTCAACAGAAATAAGTACTGCAGAGCATAAAGCGGCAGTATTGGCTTCATCTAGAGAAGCTGTGGTCGTGTCCGACACCGAACTTCAGTGAATGAAGGACGAGCCTGATTCTTCTGCATCCCTGTTTAATAGTGAATCTACTCCTGAATCTCAGTGAAAACATCTTCAGTGTTGCTGGCCTGTGAGACATCTAGACCATGGAATCATTGCTTTTCCATGGTGGCCTGTCCTGGCACATCAGAAAGGCTTTCCTTTTCTGCTCTGTTTTGCTGGCATGTGGCAGAACGGAGTTGTTCTGCTCCTGAAAGCGCGCAGACAGCCAAAACGTGCGCTGCCTAGAGCTGCGTGCTTGGGTAGCTGAGCCCACGTGCGGCGTTTTCCTTTTAACTCTTCTAAAATGATTTTATTTTAGAAAAAGAAACCAGGGCAAGAAATCAGTCGTGAATTTTCTGTGAAATACAAAGATTCCCAATCAGCATCTAATTTTCCCATTTCAGCTCGCGTCAGGCACTGTTAGATATTTACACTAGAGGAGTTGAAACCTCTAAACCTGGGGGATGAATCACGTAATTGCTGAAGGTAGGAAGAGTCAGAGGGGCACATTATGTGAAGTGAAAATCACCGCTGCCAACTTCTGAGCATCGCAATCTGGGGCAGGAATTCCTGCAGGTCAGAAATGGGTGTCTGGGGGGCTCTGCCACAAACCACTAAATGGAGCAGAAGTCAATACCTAAGTAACCATAACATTAAGCAGTAAGCAAGAAAGTCCTCTGGGCTGTCTTCAGTGTGTAGAAGCAACAGTGTTACTGTGGGAATGCAGTTTAGATGTGTCCTGAGGGACTCATGCTGGTTTTCAAATATAAGGTGTTATAACCTTCCGAAGCTGTATATTTTTGCAGATGAATGCATTTGATCACTGAAGGAAAGGTTGTCTCGATACACATAAACACAACATAACTTCATTTGTCATGTATGTTAGAGAATACAGTGATATTCAGGAGTGCAGGTGTTTGGTAATTTATTGGATTGGCTTTCCAGAAATGAAAACATCATGGGCAAATTGAGTGGGTAAAAGTACTTAAACAACCATTCTCTGAGATGTTTCCTAAGACTTTATGGATGCCCTAAGTATTTTTTTCCTATTAAGGAAGATGAAGGCAGCAAGAAAACAGTAGGTAAATACATACATATATACATACATGCATAAAAAGGGAAAGTGAAATAGCACCAGCAGTTAGGAGGCACAATATATCCATAAATATCTGTGGCCAGTTAAAAGAACTAATACAGTTTTAAAATGTGTCAGGGACACAGTAATTGGTAGCAATTTTGTAGAATAGACTGAAATGGCAGAGTATCTGTCACAATGCAGAAGAGGCAGACAGATTGAGCTAATAGTCCTGGTTTGTCTTTGCACGCTGTGTTCTTGCCTTGCCGTAGTAATGAAATTTCATTTCTGTTATCAGTACTAAAAGAATTTTCAATTAAAGCTGTTTGATGTCTTGGAGTGGGCAAAAATCACTTTACCCAGGCAAACTGAAGGGTTTTGCTGAGGCAAAATTTGGTTGGCTGGAGATGGTTCTTAGGTCTAGGGGGAAGCCACCTTGGGAGCAAAGCTTGAGAAGAGTAAGTGTAGAACGGCGAGGTCGTTCTGGCCGCATTTGTCCTGGGCACAGCTGAGGGGAAGGCTGAGGTGCCATGGGAGTGGTGGGCGGGTAAAAGGAGCAGAAGCAATTTTTTGGAAAATAGACTGCCAAACTATCATTTAAAAAAAGAAAAATTAATAGGGATGCTGGAGACAGATTTCTTATATGCTTTTATGGGTGAGGCTACTGATATATTGTTGGATCGTATTTGATCGTACTTGCTGTGTATTTTCTTGCATGTTATAGCCTAGGTTGTGTCTCCAGAAGCTGTGATGTTTCTTGGCCTCCTCCAGTAGCACGAACCATGCAGGACGTGAGGAATCCCTCGCCTTTTCACTCACCTCTCCAACAACCAGCCAGGGAGAGGTGTCTACAGCAGCGTGTTCTCAAGAGACTTGGTTGTAAAAGCTTTGCTAGCTTAAAAACTAGCTAGCTGCTACTAATAAAAATAGCTGCTACCAGTATGAAGCCAACAATTCTGTGTATCAGCAGCATCGGTCAGCAGCTCCGTGGGAGGCTGAACACAAGAACAGCACGGGCTGTGTTTCATCTCCCCTTGCTTAAACGGGACCTGAAGCAGGACCTGAATTGGCCTCCATATCTGTTTGCATCCTGGGTTACTTTTCTGGTAAAACTCTTTTATTGCTCTCTGCTTTAGCCCAAATGCGACATTTGATGATGCACCCACCGCCTGAGGTTTCCCAGCCCCTGGTCCCCAGTGCCAGTGGGTCCCAGCCCACCTTGGAAATCTGCAGGGAAACCTGCTTTGGGGATTCTCATCTGTTTTCTTTCAGTCTCTAAAACATCAGAATAAATCCTTCAGGATCCACGGTACCCTTTTGGTGTTATTGTAAAAATTTCAGTGGTATAAATGGAAGTTGGAGATGGAACTCCTATTGGTTTTTATTAAGGACCGAGCCATCAAGCTGAAGTTTATGATATTTTTCCTCTTTAAAACAAAAAATCCTAATCAATACAGTACATTAAGTATGAATACTATTGCAGTTTAACAGGAGAATTCCCTGTGTCCTGCCAGTGTGTTCTGAGTTCATTAGCGATGGTTATTAAAAACTCTCTTTGGGAGAAAACAGAACAGAAACCGTGGAAACCATAGGCAACTAGCAAGATGGGTCTGGATTTTAAAGCAAAGATTTTTGGGGGAAATTCAAATAGTGATTTCCCCCCTCCTCCCCAGTGTTACAGAGGTTGGCCTGGTTACAGTTTGTTTGAAACACTGTTTACAAGGCCACTTAAAACTTTAATAAACAGACTATTAGCAAGTCACAGATTAAGGTCAAAAGAAATCTTGTAAAATGAAGTCCAAAAACTCATTTATGCATTGTCCTATACATTGTATTCTATTTCTGGATGCACATACAGAACTTTTACATCCTGATATTGATTCAAGGAATCTACTGTTTTTTCTCCTTAGTGAGTAACAACTAGAAGGAATATTAGATTTTTCCATTATTGTTCTTTAAACACGGATGAAGATCCAAGTTTCTTGCTTGAAAAAATATGATAAAAGCATGCGTTCTTTATAGACAGAAATATTCTTCTGGGTAAGGATTTTGCTATGTACAGGATACAGCTTTTTTGGGGATTTAAAGTCATATTTTTGACATGTAGATGAGATTTAAAAGAATGTAACTTCTTACTTCTGCATAGGAATTAATTTAACTTGAAAATGACGTTTCTTCACATGCAAGAAGAAATCCACAGTCCGTACCACCCTGCAGTGATTCCTGAGGTTTAAACTGTGTGTGAAAAAGAGAGAGGAAAAAAAAAAATCACATTTCTATTTTCAGCTTCCCTCTTCCATTTCTGTGTTCATTTAGCCTTTTCCCCATGGTGCCCAGTGCTTGGTTCGAATGACCATGTAGTTGCAATTCATCTGTCCATAGTGAAAGAAAAAGAAGTGTCAGTGTTCAATAACAGAGACAACAGTATAGGTTTTGTTTCTTAAAATGGTCGGCCATGAAATACAAGAAGGTGCAAAGAACACTTATTTTGATTCTGCAGTGGCCACCTGTATGTTAAGTCTGGGATGACAGATTTATTTACTGATATCCAGAACCGACACAATTAGCCCTTTTGTTGTGCATGTTGAAAACAGGGATCTATTTGTTCTCCACGAATCTGGCAATGTTCATACCAAGAAGCGATAGCATATAAGTCCTAGATTTAAAGCATAATCAGCCAAATGTATTATTGCCATCCTCTGTTTATTGTGAAATCTATTTCCCAATTGCTTAAGGCATTTTTCTTACTTAAGCAATTTCCACAATATCGGTCCACCATCCTTTTTGCCTACCTGAACACTGCTGGGTTTGGACCCTCCTGAGCGAAGAACTCAGCCTCTCATTAACGTCAGGTTGGGCACTGATGAAATGCGTTCACCAGCCTCGTTGTAAAATACAGGAACCCAGACTTTCCAAACCTTCAGATTTGTACTCGCACTGTGCAAAAATGTAAGTGTAAAACTAAGTGTCAAACACTAAGTGCAAAACCTCTGTTATACTAGTTCTTTTTTTTTTGAGTTTCAGCAAAGCACATTTCAGTAATAATGTCATGTACTAGTGTAGCTGCTCATTTCAGTGGGAGTTAAGTAGATATTAATAACTTGCTTTTGAAAATCCCATGGACTCACTTTGTACTTTTACCACTTAGTAAAATTAAATACTTTTGAAGAAATTGGCCCTGAGCTCCTGAATGAGATTACGCTTCCCGTTACTTAATTTCTCTTCAGATCAGTGTTGAAATGTTAAAAGTTCTTGGCCGAATAGCTTTGAGGTTGCTGAACCAAATTCCGATGGAGAGCTGCCTTTTTCATTCCTCTTTGAAGCAGGTTCGCTTTAGAAAGGTGACCTTTCCAAACCTTCAAGTATTTATACTAAAGGGATCTGCTTGAGGTAAGACAATAATCTAAATCATTGAAATCATGCAGTAAAACACAGGGTTTTTTTAGATTTACTGGATTAGCAGAGGAAAAGAGATACAAGAAGACCATATGTGAGACACTATAAGCACCAGGCTTACGTATCTGAGATGACCAAGCTAGTGGGAAGTTATCAAGTCCAATCAATATGAGTGGTTAAAAATGAGCTGCTCCGCTGTTCTGGACGTCCTTCTGCACTTTCACGCGCACAGGCATGTGCATTTATACATATTTGAGCACGGGGAGTGGAAGGCAGACAGAAAGGGAAGGGGAAGAGGGACATGGTCTTTGGAAGTTTCCTGAAGACCTTCTGAACTGTCACTTCTGGGGATCGGTGGGGTTGAGGCTGAGCAGTGGGGAGTAGGAACACGGCGTTGAAGCTCCCCATTCACCAGTTCATGGTGGAAAACATTCACCACTCCCCTGCCTCGGTGTGTGTAGGCTCCATAGCCCTAATTTTGGAGTTACAGCTTTCTCGCTTTCTGTATCTCTGTATAGCTGCGACAGCTGCTTTGTGGAGAGGCTGCTTTAGAGCGTATTCTGCCTGCAGTGATTGTCCGAGTGGCAGACAGACAGAGGTCCCGGGGAATGCAGAGCGTGCAGCGCTGCATACGCCTGCGTAAAGCAAGGGCTTTCCGTGCTCTGCTGGCTCCCTCACTCTCTGTGCGCTGCCCTAGGATTTACACGCGTTGTGGGATTACTTTGAAGATTGTCTGACATGTTTATGCGCGTGTATACGCGTCATGTGTGTCTTAAAAAGAACGTTTGTTCTGGGCAGCTTTTCCTGCTACTTGTTTGCTGTTGTCCTTCATGGCTAGCTTGTTTTCCTCTTCTCACCCTTCTGCTGTATTTCACCCATTTTAAAAATAAGGCCATCAACATTAAAAGCCTTCATTTTAACATCTACTGTCCCTTCTGAAAAGATTTCTTCTTTCCTGAATTTACAGATCACCTGCTGAAGAGCTGGACTTACTGCAAGATTGGTCATCAATACATCATTTTTGCGAACTAGAAAAAATCTGAATAGATTTTAAAACCAATCTCTGAAGTATTAGATATGCATCTATGTTTTTTTATTTCTTAAATAATAATCCGCCAAAGAACCTGGACTGAAATGCCAGGTCCAGTTCTATATTAGGGAAGCTGCTGTGCAACTCGCTTTGCTGTAACACTGATTAAATTGGTAGAGAGAAGTTGTTTAATTGTCAGGTGCTGTGTAGGGTGCAACTCCTGTAGTAACTCCCACTTCACTGTGCTTAAACGTTGGAAGTGTGGGTGTTGACTGGGTGAGACAGATGTGGCTGGGATTTGCTGTACCAGTGGAATTCCTCTACTTTCGAGGGGGTTTTGGTGTGTGATGTAGACTGGGGCACCCCTCAGGTGTCTCTGACTTGCTCCTGGGTTGGGAAGCGCTGGAGTGGCTTAAAGCTGACTGCGTTACCTCTGAATGTCGTTCGGAGCCAGGGTCTGGGTGAAGTGTCCTTGCTGGGCGTTGTGCCAAGTAAGCCAGGTCTTAGCCTGCGGACGTGACGTGGGTCCACAGTGAGATGCAGTTCCAGTAGTTTGGAAGGTTTCAGTGGGTCGCTCACAGTGACCAAGTCACATCTGTGAATTTTTGCAGGATCAAGCCCTGGATCTGTGGTAAGGGGTTAGAAATGTGGACAGCAGTTGCGAATTTTAAAATAGATTTAATTGCATCTTCTTAGGTTTCATTGTTGGTCTCTGAAAGTTTTCCAGTGGCTTTTAGGACCCCTTCTAAAATCAGACGTGATGAGACACCACTAGATTTCAAAGTTTAGCTTTACCCAAAACCACGTCTGTATTTTCTACCTGTCTCCCTTATTTAACTAAAATTCAGTGCAAGTTCATGGATTTGACAACTGAACTTTACTACAGCCTGGGAATGGTTTCTTTAGGATTCCAGCACGCGAGTGTGTACAGAGGGATGGGGCTGTGCACCACGTGCTTGTCCTCTGGTGAGGAAGGTGGTGCCAGCTGGTGGAACTGCAGAGCTGGAGTCCTGCTGCTGTACTTGTGCCTGTAATATTGCTCTCCCTTTCTACTTACAGTCTTTACAGATGAACACGAAATGCAGGGAGCAGCTAAAGATAAATAATAAATGGGGGGGATTGTATGCTTGCTATCTTCAGATACAACATTGAATGTCTTCAGATGGGAACCCTGGCCTGATGGGTGGTGCTGAGTCAAGGGATGAAGAGACTACAGTCTATGTTTCTTTGTACAGACCAAATGCTTTGTAATGACCACCTCATCTCATAGCCTATAGGTGGACTGATGACAGACACTTATAGAGCAGAACAGGCCCCTGGCCTGTGTTTTTGTCCTTCTACAGACACCCTGGTGCTTCAAAGGCAGTTTTTGTCCCTGCACTGCCCCTGAGGGCCATGCCCTTCTGTTGGCTATGATTATGTTCCCTGCCTTTCTTTTACCAAACTGCTCCAGATCACAGCTGAAGGAGGCCTCTGGGTACAACAAATCGAAGTTGGCTCTCAGGTGTCCTGGATGGCTAGGAAGATGGGATCTCTTCATATTTGAACTTGGGGAGAGGACACACTACAAAAAGGAGACGCGTTGGACTGAAGTGAGATACGGGGTGTCTGGAAAAGCTAAAATAAAAAAGTCAAAGTTGTCTGGAAAAGCTAAAACAAAATTTGAGCTTTGTGATGTAAATCCAGCCCTCATTAGGCTGCACGGTGAGTCTGGAGGGTGGTGTTGCTTGCTTTATTTCAGAAGAAAAGGGGCCATCCTACCTCAGCACATCCGTGCTGCGGGGTCATATGTTGTTCCCTGGTATGGTCCTGAGGGCAGCAGTTTGAGGGCTCAAATCCCTGGCTCTTATCCTTTCACAAATGGCAGAGGTCTCACAGCAGCAACGGGCAAGGATATTTTAACTGGCGATATTGACAGAGACAATTTATAGTCTATTGTGTGGATGCAGCTGCTGACCGCTCATACCCTGCTGCCATCTCGGCATTCCTGACTATTTTTGACAAAGGATGTTTAACCAGGAATGCCTTCATATCTCAGCATAATTTAGATCTTGGCCATTTTCCTCTTTCGTCTGTTCCCTTCCTCCAGCTTTCCCTCATTCCCATACTTCTCACAGACACACATCTCTGGAAAAAAAAGTGTGTGTGAAGGAAATGAAGCTAAAACCACCATCATACACCATAAATACAACTCAGTAGCAGAACTGTTTGTTTGGCAAATATTTTACATAAAAAATCTGAAACCAAGACAACTCCTGTATTTACTACTGCAACCAGAAATCTGTTTACACAGTTAATGGATGAAGAGCTTTTAAGTGCCATCCTTTCAAACCCCACTTTTAGGGTTTCCTTAGGATGGGGCTCACTATGGAAAGAACACTCAGTGTGTTCTGCCAAGGCATTGCACACCCTGTGAGCAGAGGGCTGGGGAGAAGTGGTCTTTGTACAGTTACATTTCACTTTATTAAGTTACTAGTTTTACCTTTTTTCCAGTGAGTCACGTTCAGCCGTAGAACCCAGCCTAGTCGCACTGACCATAAGTAACTCCTGCGGTACCAGCACAGCGCAGGGACCATACGTAACTCGTGGTATCAGCACAGAGCTCCCTCTGAGCCGGCTCCTCCTGCCCCCCAGGAACAGAGCTGTGGTGGCAGCAGGTGAGCAGGGCTGCGGTGACAGGTCTGTGCCTGGGCTGCGGGCAGCCCTCGGCTGTCAGGTTGCTACGACATCACTTTTCTTCCTCGCGATACCACACGCAGACTCATTTTCCTTCTGTTTTTCTAGTTACTGATAAGATTCTGCGACAATAAATCTCTGTATTATGCTTGTTCCTATTACAGCACGGACTAGAAAGGACAGAATAACATGTAGTATCCATTAAGTATCTGAGCAGCGGGTGGAAATTGGTAGTAGATTATTTTCCCCAGGGAATCTGGTACAGTGGGGGTGAAGAAAGAAAGGCCGGGAGTCTTCTTTCCACGCAGAGTTTTTCCCTGGGTACAGCGCAGTCCCGCGGAGTCGAGGGTGCGCTGTGCAGCTCCCCCCGCAGGCAGGGAGCGTGCCCCCCGCAGCTGGCCTGCTCCGTCCCCTGCTGCAGAGGCTTGCTGGGCTTCCAGTTGCTGGGCAATCAGCCCTAGGGTCTTTCGGATGATGTTCGGAGTACCAAGCAGCGTAGGCAGAAAGAACTGAGATAAATGAAAAGTAAGTGACTCGTGACATCTTGAAGACCAGCTTATTTATTTACTTAATTTTTATTTGATATTATATTTTAGTTTATTTCTATTTTAAAATTATTTTTATTTTGCTTCCCCTGTTTTCCATCGTGCCTGCAGGGAGGCTTGGCCCGCTGGCTGGCTCAGCACACAGGAGAAAATTCGGTGCGGCTGTGATTGACAAGACCATGATGTCCTGTCAGGGAGGCTGCATTTTAGAAATAAATTGCTTTGGGAAATCGCAATGGGATAGCTGCCAGTGAGCTAAACTGAAAGTGCCTTTCAAACACGGGGATGCTCGTCCTTCTGTGTGCCCTTTCCTTCTATTATGCATCTGCAATTCTCGTGGGGAGACAGAGAAGTCTCTGTTATTTCCTGATCTATTATTTTCTTCCCTCTCTCCCCTCTCCCTGTCTTTCAACACCGAAGCATCCCAGCAATGCCAGGAGGCTGGTATGCCCCGCGAGAGTAAGAATAGTCCACAATGGCAGAGATCGCTCCTGTTGGTATTTATCTACTTGCAGTTGTCTGGACAGAGGATCCACACAAGAGGTAAGAGCAATTGGATCCGAGAAGCTAGAGCTTTTGCAAGATTTATCCCAACATCTGAAACTAACAGCCTTGTTCGAATAATAAAAATAATCGTTCAATACATTGGTGTGGCTGGGTTTCTCATTTCCGCCTTTGATCCTTACCAAAAATTCCTTCCTTTATTTTTTTTCTTTCTTCCAGGTCTAGGTGTGATCTCCTTTGAAAATGCTGAAGTCATTGGGACGTCAGGAGCTGTAAGTGGTGTGAACCTCTTCTAACATGGAGCGCTGGGACTCGCTGGGATTTTTGATTGTCACGCTCAACTATAATGTGACTATTGTAGGTAAGTGTTCTTTCTTTTGCTGCTCCACATCCCGAAGCCACCCAAGTGTCCTACTGGTAACTGATTTTAATATCTAGCGATGTGTCTGTGATCCTTACAGTAAGAACTCGTTATTTAGATATGTGATAAGAGTAGTTATTTAGATATGTTATTTAGATACATGATAAGAATGGTTCTTTTCTTGTTAAATAGATTCCTACTCCCTCTCTGACAGATATTTTCTGAACTTCATGGAAAAATTCTGGCAAGGTTTTCGAATTTGGCTCTTCTTGGTACCTGGGTTTCCAGTCAGCTCTAATGGCTATTGTAGGGTTCACAGTGAAAACAGACAGGAGTACTTTGTGGTTTATTATTATTGTGGTTAATTACCATTGCTTTTCATTCTTTATTTTTATAAATAAACAAAGTTCACATGTATTTTAAAAAAATACAGTATGGTTTTCCTGAGCTAATAGTAGCCTGACTACTTTTTTTTTTTTTTTTCCTTTTTTATCTTCTTATTTAATTAGGGCACTGATCCTTTTTTGTGGGCTACTTTGAGCAAAGTGCAAGCCAGAGAAAACCTTTCACGGGCATTTCAAAGACCGTTCACCTCCAGCCGTGGACAGTTGCTGTAGTTTGTGCTGTGCATTGCAGGGAATATCCAGCTAAGCCACAGGGGGGGCGGTGAAGGGGCTTGTTCTAGTACATTTAATCAAGACTGAGTCATTAGGGAAGGTGATGTGTGGAGGGGTTATCTCTAAAGTGTATGACATACTAAACAACTTCCTAAGGAACCATTGATTTTTCTTAAGCAGCACTCCCTATTGTACATGTTCTAATTAAAAATTGATAGTGAAATAGCGTGTAGTATTTTGAGCCTAATTAACTAATGTGCTTCAAATACTTCGGGGTCCTCACAGAGAAAAAATGTTACCTCAGGACGAAACATCGCTTGCTAAAGATGACTGATTCTATACAGCTTTTCCTATTGACCCGCAGTATGTTAAAAAGAGAGTAGGAGTACAGCTTGTCCCCAAAATGCAGGACACTGAAAACACCACAAAATCATAATTAAAGTTGAGGTGATTAAAGATAAAATCAAAAGGCCTCAATTTATTTATGGTTAGATAAGAAATTATTTTACTAGGAGCAGCAGGTTCCTCTGATGGTCTCTCCTATAGCTTATGTATCCTTAACCTTTTCATGGCAGTTTTTCCACTTCAGAGGACAGTTTTACTGTTCTAGTCCATAATCAGCCTACTAGTCACAAATGGTTTATACGGGGCATTCAAACTGCAGGTTCAGTACAATAAAAGTTATCATGCAAGGTTGCAGAAATATTTGAATATTTTAAATTCACACCTGCTACAGGAAAATAGCTTTGTGGGCAACAGAAAATAATATTGTTCAAGACAATACCTGCAAATATTAATAACTGTATGTTTTATAGAAAAAATGCTCTGAGATCTGGATTTTTAAAAAGCCTTTAGAATGTGCATTGGTGCTGTTTCACAGATTGCCTTTAAAACCTTGAGTGCATGTGAGATGTGCGATCACTATTAATTATTTGAGGTTTCCAGGTTCTCAACCATTAACTCCATATAACATTCTCCTCTTTGGTCACGGAGCTTTGCTGTTTGTCTGTCTGTGGTTACAACTGGTTTCTTAACCATTCCTTAAAGCATAGAATTAATCTTATAATTCTTTTATGTTTTCGTTGTTATTGGTGGTTTGTTTTTTGACGGTGGTGGTGGTGGTGGTTGTATTGTGGGGTTTTTTTTCCTTTTTTTTCCTTTTTGTTCCTAAGTGGGGTTTTTTTTCTCTTTTCCTGGCATGTTTGAAAAATATTTGAAATTAAAGCAGGGGATTATTAAATTAAACTATTTTTTAAAAACCACATAGGGAACTAGTGACAGTACTCAAAAGGAAACCTGGGAAATTCAAGTGCTAAACTTAACTTCAGATGTTGAATTTTTCCATTTATTTGTCCAGAATACATGTTTTTAAATTTCAACAAAATAATAGTGTATTTTTAGGCCTTCCTGTCCTGGCCATGAAAAAGATTTTGTTAAATAAATCAATAACTTTGTCAGTAATACAGCAGTGTGTGTAACTTTACAAAATTTTTGAATAAAAACCTACCCCAACCAAAAGTCCTCCAAGAAGCTGTCAAGAACCATACAGTCACATTTAAAAGGTGTGTAGGGTAGAAATGCCTGATCTTTCACTGCTCTTGGTGTAATAGAATAAGGATAAGGCCTGATCTTTCCAACCAAAGTGGATGAGACCAAGCCCCACCCAAAGCAATCACATGAAAAAATTCAGGAAAAGGTGAAGTAAGCAATGTATGAAAATGCCAGACTTGTAAGGCTTCACTTGGTGTTGCTATCAAGACAGAAGGGAGCTTTTGGTCTGAATGGGGAGAGAAGCTGCACACCAAGGTGAACAAAGGTTGGGAGCGTGATCAAGATGGGGTAACCAAAGAAGCGGCAGAGAGAAATCACTGGGGTTCACGTGTGCAAGTAAATGTACATTTGTAGAACATTTTGCATAAGTTTGCTAATAGCACCTGTTAACTAGCTCACTGGTAAATGCCAGTCTAGACACAAAAGAGAGATTTTGTTTGCTATAGTAAACTTTATGTAAAATTTCATGGCCAAGACCAAGAACAAATACTATGTCATGGAACAATGTTTTGTATCTAGAAGAGTTTCATTCTTTGTTTGCTGACCTATATTATTGAAATAGGACGAAATTCAGGTGCAGAGGTATGAACTCAATAACAAGGAAGAATTGTACATGAAATGGGATTATTAACTCAATTATGAGCTCTTTTTATCAGATTTGGACATGTTCACAGTGTTTTTGTTAGGCTGAGGTTCCGGTTGGCATGGCTTATTTTATGTCAAACTCCAATACGGTCAAGTCTAGATGAAGGTTATGGAATGTGTCAGCTAGCTACATTTTCATGAGTTTCAGTCAAAACAAAGCCAAAGAGGAGCTTTCAGGACAGGACACTGAGTACAGAGGCTATGTCTTCAAATGCCTTGTGTATAGAGAGACTGTCACTATGTTATCTACTTTCCTTCTCAGTGCTCTGACTCTTTTTCTTCCCTTTTCTTCTCTTCTAGGAAAGATCTGGCTAATGTTAATAATTCTGCTGCGGATGGCAGTGGTAGTGTTAGCAGGCTATCCACTCTACCAGGATGAGCAGGAGCGCTTCGTTTGCAACACCCTGCAACCAGGATGCTCCAACGTTTGCTATGACTTGTTCTCTCCTGTATCTCACTTTAGATTCTGGCTCATTCAAACTGTGTCTATCCTGCTGCCTGATGCTGCATTCAGCATTTATGTTTTGCACAAGGCAGCTATGTACATTGTAAAAATGCACTGTTTGGTGCATGGATACAAAGGGAATAAGGGTTCGTCAAGCCCCAAAGACCTGAAGGAGCTCTGTAGAAGTGCTCTTGCTAATCGATTAGATTGCAGTGCAGACAGCCTAATTGTCCTTAATTTTTCTGGTGCATATACTGTTCATCTTTTTTTTAGGACACTACTTGAGGCTGCCTTTGCAGCTGTCCAGTATTTTCTTTTTGGGTTTTTTGTTCCCGAGCGTTTTTCCTGCTACCATTCACCTTGTACAAGCACAGTTGACTGTTATATCTCCCGGCCTACTGAGAAATCCATCATGATGGTTTTCATCTGGGGGGTCAGCAGTCTGTCCTTTCTGCTTAGCCTTGCTGATCTCGTCTGTGCCCTCCGAAGGATGACAGCAAGGAACCAAAAGAACAAGCTGCTGGCAAACCCCCATGTAGAGGATGAGTGCGTCTTAAATCTTCCCCCAGGACAGCATGGTAGCTCTTCTCCACCTCAAAATCAAGACTGTCCAGTATCAAATAGCAACCAGACCAGTGATGGTTCCTGCTCACTTCTCTCTGAAGAGGAAGAAGAGGCTGTTCTTCATCCTGAAGTGGTCTCTCAGCAAACTGCCAGCACTAACCTTAACAGCAACAGCAATAAGCCCTGTATGTCAGGAGATCTTGCTCTTGAGCAAGATAGCACTGAAGAACCCTTGTGTGCTGGTGAACAGCAAGGAACGGCATGCAGGCGAGCGAGATCCAGGCTTCAGCAAGACTTCGTTAAAGATACGGCCCTGACTTTGAGACCTCAGATCAAGTCTCACCTTGGAGTTTCTTCCTCTGTAGTTCAGAGCAAGCTTTTAGGATACTACCCTTCAGCTGAGCTAAAAAACCCCGATGCACCATCAAATTATAGCAGTACTAGTTGCTTGAGGTCAAAAAAGTCAGAGTGGGTGTAGAGCCCTCAGAGAACACTACCCTGTGACCCTGGCAGGACACATCATTGCATCACTGGGGAGGTTTCAGGTAGTGTCAGCTGGATCCCTCGGCTGAGGTTATGCTGCAGAGACACTGCTATGCTGTGTTCCTCCACTGAAGAGGAAGCACAGAACTTGTATAAGAGTTTGAAGGATATTACATTAAGGGAACTGTTCTTTGGAAAATGTAATGATTTTATGTTTATCAGTGTGACTTTAAAAAGCTGTGGACTGTCACTGATGTGACTGACCTGGTTTTCCAGGAGTATATGTTAACACTTTTTTATCTTAACCTAGTTTTTTTGCAAAAGATTGATTTTAGGAAAGACGTGACTTTTAAACACTGTTGTACACTGTCTACTGTCAGAAGGTTAATTTATCTCCTCATGCTAAATTCTCTAAGCCCTCTCTAAGAAAGGGTACCCAAGCAAGAAGAGTAGACAGTCAATAAAATAAAAATACATGTTTTGTAGTAAAGTATTAATGTGTAAAAATACCCTTGGGTCTTACTGATTGAAAGCTACACCTATCCTGGTTAGCAACACCGTGGCAGTACATTCCTCTGACTCTGAGGTAACTCCATTAGCTTCCCAAACAAGATGACTGCATGCAGATCAGCTGTTGAGAGCGGTGCTGTGCTGGAGCATTGCTGCGGAGGCGAGCGGGAGGCGCAGGGGGTGCCCCAGCAGCTGGGCAGTGCAGGGCCCCAAGCTGCGGAGCCCCAGCTCTGGCACTACTCACCGTGTCCCACTGGCGTGGCTGCGGGTGTTACGTGTCTCAATCTGTGATTGTCACACTAGGCTCTGGATTTCAGCAGGGGGAATGAGTCAGCTGACCTGTCTTAGGCATCTCTGAAGGTAAGATGAGTCACTTTCTGGATATACCTATTTCTCCCACAGTGTGATTATCTCAGACCTGGGCTTAGGAAAGGTGGTTTCTACCCCGAGAGAAAGATAAAGCGGCAATGCCTGTATCAAAGTACTCAGCCTCTTTGTCTGACAGACTTCTTAATGCTAATCATCTGAAAACGTGTCTAAATTGAGTGAATCACAGATTCTATTACTGTCGTGCTTTGTGCTTTCTTTGAGTGTTAATTCTGTTACATTTACATAAGCGTGGCCCAGCACTGAAGCACAGCAGCGCGTGAGCTGAATTATCTTTTAGCTACAAGCCAGTGGGGGTTGAAGGTTGCATATACCTGCAGATCACCAGTGGGAGTGGATGTGGAGGAGCGTGTGCTCAGGGAAATGTACTAGCGGCAGTGTCTCACAAAATGTTATTCAGAGGGTGGCAAGAGCTGGTATTTGTAGATGCTGCTTGGAACTAGAGTAGCTCCCTCTCCATTTAGATCCGCACGAAGAATAAAACACAGATACAGTTTTGCTCTTACTCTGCTATATGACAAGCTTCTGTAATGGCTTAATGACTGGCTCCTCTGTGCAGAATATCAAGGGACAACAGCTTTCACATTGTTCTTTTTCTCTCCTGTGGATGCAAAAGCCTTTAAGACAGTTTTGTTCGTAATGTCTGTGTATGATTTCTCATCAATGCCAGGTAAAGGCTATCACTTAATTATCCCTCATCTTCTGCATCCCCTCAGAAATTAGGTAGCTTAATAGATGGACAGAACTGCTTTTTGGGTTGGGAGGCAAAACCTGTTTCGGTCTGCAAAGTACTTTGGGATCCTGAGGTATGCTACAGAGGTTTTTAATTACTGCCTTCTAAGTAAAGTTTTCCTATTAGCTATGTTTGTTTCTTTTATCATGAGTGCTTGTTTTATGATTTGTCATTTCCAGGGTAGGAGCAGCATTAATTATTAAACTTATCATAGGCAGAAAACCATTAAATATTTAAACTTCTCATCCTCCAAAGCCTCATAAACTGGGCCTGTGCTGATTACACATACCACGACAAAACATTGCAACAATGAAACCTCTTTGGAGTCGTCGCATCTTCTCAGCTGCCAGAAGGAATGCAAGGAACAGATGTGGATTCAGTGTATCGCGTACATCCCTCGGTGTAAGATATAAATAGGGTAGGATAAATAATAAATGCGTTGTGGCTGGACACAGTTTGCTTTTTTGTGTCTGTAGCTAGACATCTTTTCATGGCTGAAGAGTCTCATTTCAAATCAGAAAGATCCTCTTTGTGCCTGAAATGGAAAATGGAATTAGTGAACTTCTTCCTTATTCTGTTTGCAGTTTCTTGTAGTGAAATTGTGGTTTTTTGTTTGTGTAACTCAGCTGCAGACCTGGCTGCTTGTAGGACTTGTGAACCCTTTGATTCGTAATTCAGAGTCAGTGTAATAAGCACTTAATGTGTTTATAAAACCTACGTACTAAAAGAGCTGGGTTTGTATGAGCTTTTCACTGGGGACTGAATAGAAGCTTCTGTCATCAACAACCTGCTCCTAAGGGGATGTCTCTGAATCTCTTCTAACAACTATTTCCAAGTCACATTTATTAGTTACAAATACAAGGTTTTACAAACTGGGTGGATCTACTAGCAAGGGAAGATGTGCAAATGACTTCGAACTGTTCTGAGCTTCCACAGCTCAAGCAAATGAGATCACTGGTAGGGATACCTGCAATGGGGAGGAGGAGGTGGGAGACAAGATCTGTTCTGAAAGAACAAAGAGGATCATCTCTAATTTCTCCTTATATTCAATATCACTGGATGTTAAGGTGCAGTGAAGATGTCTAGATCTCCTAGAAAGAGTGAATAAAGGAAGTAATAGCTGTGGAGCAAGGAAGAAAGATTTTCTGCTGTGTAGGCAAAGATTTAGTATTTTAAATTTGTGAGTTGGTTCCATAAGTCCTTCAGAATGTATTTCATACTCAGGAAAATGTTACAAAAGCTGCCAGAGTGTCTTTAAATCTCTTCTTAATTCATCTACTTCAGAAAAGCATTTCTGAAGATACGCTGAAAACACATTACTCCTAATTCTGCCCTTGGGAGGCTTTGTCTTGCATTCAGACAAAGCTGCCATAGCTGCAGCGGGTACCACTTCCAACCTGAGATGGGTTTTATGGAACAATACATGAGCTACTTATATTGCTCATCCAGCCTCCTGTGGTCCTGAACATGAAACTATGCAGAAAACAACTGGGATCCCTGGAAATAAGAGCTGGACCTGATCAGAAAAATCTGTGATAAAATAGTCTTCACACAGGAAATAATTTAAATAATTTTTTTAATTGGAAAGTTATAAAATGCCTAAAGAAATGTTGTATTCTTAGTATCTTCAACTGCATCACAGTACTTCTCTTGCTACATTAATATCTAATAGGTTACTGGAGACCCAGAATTTCCATGCTTACCATGCAGCAAAATCAAATGTCACTGTGAGCTTCTGCAGTATCAGCATGATTAAAAGAAAAAAGAAAAAAAAAATAACCCTAGATAAGACAGTTTAAAAAAACTTATTTCTAAACAAAATTTTTAAAATTCCGTTGTTTTGTATTAGTTTGGAATATGTTTTAAAATACTGAAATAGAAGCAAAACACCAAGTTTCACTCAGTTATAATCGCTTTCTCCTCTTTCCACACACCCTAGGTTGGGTCACTTTGATTTACTCTCATCAGCATAATAGTAAATTGCGACTCTCTCCTCTCTTGTGAAATACACTGTAGACAGGTGTCTAGGGAATGCGTAATTTCCCACTAGCAGCAGTTGTTTTCCACAAGTCTCTCAGTTCAGACCAGAATAAGTATTAAATCTGAATTTAACAATGTACAGAGATCCTTAGTGTATTCTTTCAAGTTATTAAAATTATCTGCCCCTGTGTGATAGATCATTATTGCAGTGATTATCTTCCTGGAAGGGATCATTAAAGAGGATATTAATTGCACATCGTTTTATTTTAATGTCATTATTACAATGGAGAACAGATAAATTATTACTGCTTGTAGTATTTTAGGATAATAAAGAAATGCATCTCCAAAAATAGGAAAGTAGAATAGTTGAAGAGGCTGTTCTTTAACTTCTGTCTTTTGTACTAGTTTTAATAGCCCGATGTTCAACTGATAGAGAAGTAATTTTACAATGTAATGCTCTTGCATTGTAATTTTGTTGCTAAAACTTTCTGCAAATTAGATGATCTCTGTTCAAAGTCATAGCACGTACTCTTGGCCTGTGAAGTGCAGCAATGCCAGTCCTGAAAAATGAGTTCACCAAGGCAGAAATCTCATCAGAAGGCATGAATTGTATATCTACAACTACAATTACCCAGCATCCATGTAGCTAGGTTACAGCTACAACCTACTTCTCTAGCTTTTACCTTCTCCCAATTCCCCTTCTATTTTCTTCCATTTGGGCTTCGCAGGCAGGATGTCCCAGGCCACGTCCGTAACTATAATTTAGTTATTGAAGTACACACACAGTGCTGACTCCAAGGGCTGTCTCATGATTCTGTGCCATTCACGAGGTGGAAATACCAGGAGCTAGAGAAGTGTCTCTATTTCAGGTTCTGCAGCTAACACGTTGGGTTGAGCAGTGGATTAGCTTTGGAAAGCTTTCACTGGTCAACAATGTACGGAGTGAAGATGATGGCAGATTCTGAGCTTTTCTTTAGAAACACAAGTTTACATATGATGTCCTCAAGAAAGATGGAGAAGAAAATATTTCAGCCCCTTGAATTGAAGTGGGCTTGGCAGCAGCTCTTACACTGGTGATGTTTTCTGTCCATCCAGAGCCACCTCTTAGAGTCCTTCCTGTTTACCAGAGCTCAGGTGGTTATTTTGGGGAAGGTGGTTCCCATTTGTACCTCAGTCCCTGGTAATTTGAAACAAACGCCACCAGGAGGGGTGGAAGCAGTGATGAAATGTAGCATGGGTCACTGAAAACTGTCAGGAAAAGCCGCTCTGCTTGCAGCCATAGGGTTTCTGCAGATCTGGGGTGACTTAAGTTGGCTTAATTGGCCAGGCTTGTATCTGAGAGAAAAACCTTTGCAAAAACTGCTTTAGACCGTCAATACAAAGTCGAGCATAGGCCAAGAAGCTTTACTGGAATAAAACCTTACCAGAGACAAGCCTGCAAACATGAGCCTGTTTTTGAAACCACTTCTATATGTTTTTTCCTGTTAGAAGGAGTTTGCTTTGCTGTTAGGTCTGTGTCGTCTGCATGAGTGCTTGGGCGGGCAGCTGTCAATCTTGCTTTGGAGACTGATCTCAAAGAACAGAGGGAGCTTTGTCCTTCTTTTGAAGATTTGTATGTTCTTTAGGTCCAAACGTGTTGGTGTTAGTCTGAAGAGGCCTACAGCTGGGAAGACTTCTAATTATTTTGACTTTTTTTCTTTGAAAAAAGAAAATTGCGGCTTGCTGTCAGCTGCCAAGTTCCCTTAAGGCTTAGTGCACTCCAGGAGACAGAGCCCCATCTGTCAAACACCCACCGGTGGCCAAGAGGAAAGGAGAACTTGGGGGTGATCTTCAGAAAGTGCTTCCTCTTGGCTGGCAGTTGTGTGAGTGAGGATGGTAAACTTCACAGCCCACGGGTCTGGTAGGCATCCAAGTCTGGTCCCTGGCCCACGGTCTGCACCCCTGTTGCCCTCCTTCTCCCCTTTGCCATCAGATGTTGGTGAGTTTGGGTTGGGCTCAAGCAGGGCTTTTAGGGAGGGTAGGAGGCTGCATCCGTGCCAAGTGTCAGGGCTAGGACAGTTCTCACACAATGTCTGAAGATGCCAGACTCGGGTACAGGACCTCCATTCCTCGCAGCTCTTTGCTCTGTGCCAGGACTTAACTCTGTTAGTAAATACTGTGTTTCAGGGAACATTAGGTTGGAGCGTATTATTATTTTATTTGAACGTATTTGCTGCTCTCTAGAGGAGCTGATGGAACTTGCACGGTTTAAGGATACATGGTTATGCACTTTAGGCCATCCTAAAATTCGGATAAAAGAAGAGAGGAAGCAAACCAAAGTAAACAATAGTCTCCTTAAAATTTTATCAGGGAATGAAGGAGCAGCAAAATGAATTTTAAAGTATAAAGAACAGATGAGCTAATTTGCTGCAAAGAGGCAGAAGACAGCACACACAGATGTCATTACAGGTGAGGGGACTGCCAAAAGAGGCGATACTAATATCTTTTCAATAAATTATTATTATACTGAATAAATTATGATTATACCAATCAAAGGCCTTGTCAAGAATAACCCTTCCCAAATCCTTAGCAATGTGCTGAGTGCTTTGAAGAGGGTCAACGAGGCCAGAGCAATGGCTAAAAAACAACCTCTCTATCGAACAATCAAACCTAGAAATCGTACCAGCTTCTACAAAGACATGACAGAACCCAGTAAGAAGCATAAAACTTGAGGAAACAGCAATTAAAGAATCCACCACCAAGAAAATACTGGAATCTTGCAACAGAGATGTGACTGACAATAAAAAGAATCATTAGGCTCTTTTTCCAGAATTCAGCTCAAGATTAAGTCACCTATGTTATGTCGCATAGCTGCAAGGTAGGTGTCCAAACTCCCACTGCTCTCTAGGGACAGCTGGTCAAAGCCAGACCTGGACTCCAATCAGTTGTCCACAGAAGGTGTTCCGTGTTATCAGAGTCACCAGAGGATAGCTGAGATATTCACCTGAGGCTTTCAGACATGGCAGAAAATTACAGAAGACCCATGCTCTTTTGGAGAGGCAGGTAGAAACTGTATAGCAGTCTCCAGGAGCACCTGGAGCCTATGTCTGAGCCACTGGATTAAGGCCCACAACTTCACTTCAGAGGGAACCGTCTTAACTTCCAGGACCCAGTAGCTACATTGCTAACACTCTGTTGGCTGCAACGGGAGTTTATGGAATAGCTTACCTTCAAAAAACATATATTCAAACACCTACTGCATTTAGATGTCTTGGTCTTGATGCTGAACCTCAGCCTCCACCTCCACATGGCACTTGCAAGGACAGGATAAAAGAAGAAAGAAAAAAAGAAAGTTTAAAAATATTGAGAAATATTTAAGCAATGATCGCAGCTGGAGAAGTATTACTGTAAAGGATGTTACCTTTCACCAAATGTGATGTTTTTCCTCAGTAAAAGACAGAGAAAGCAAAGTCAGGAAAATAGTATTGCTATTGACCTGGAGTATCATATAGTTTCAAACATTTTCACAGTAGAATTATTTAGGAAAAGAGCAGGAAAAACAAAACAACACTGGTCACACCTTTCATAGATTTCAGAAAGACATTTTGCAAGTCACCACTGCAACACTCTGAAATCTTCTAAAATGCCAAAAGAAAACTGACACTGAAGTATAACCTTCACAAGTGCAGGCACTATGGCCACACAGCTGTAGACTGAGCTCCTTTAGTTCTTGTCTGTATTGTTGCTGATGAGTTTCTTGAGAAAAGTGCATAAAAAGAAACGTGGTAGTTCTCCAGGAATGTGCTAGGAGATGTAAATACACAGCTGGAGCAATGCTTCAGCAGAAACTAAAAGGTTGTCTGGTGCTGACAGGGATGTATGATTTCTTATTATCAGAAAACACAGCACATCAGGATCTGCCACCTCAGCCATTGCTTCAAAAGACAAGATATGTAGAGGTAGACACACCGCATTTTAGGAGGCATTAAATAAAAGTTTGTTATGCCCAGTGTTTGTGACAACTGACTGGAAAAGAAAAATGTCAGGAGTTTCTTAAAAGCAATTATCTTACTTTCCTCAAAGGTAGAATATAATATCACTTAATGTAAAATAAATTATGCTTTTTCTTCTAAGAGACTGCCATTATCTATATATTAATAGTACTTTATATGCAACTTTTCTGTAACTTAGTTGGGATCAAACCAGCAGAGGGTCTATGAAATTGGCTCTGTGAACTTGATTCACTTTCAGCTTCCACAGATTTTTTTATCACTGCTGGCTTTTGGACCTTACAGAAAATTATACTCTGAATAATTCTATCCAGAATAATTCTCCATTGCGTTCTTTTACAATATGCATAAATATATATATGTATATTTATATATTATTCTCATCTATACTGTTTTCCCAGAAGGAATTATGTTTGAAAGCGCTGTGTAAATTCATGAGTTAAACCCTAAATCAGAAACACACTCTCATTTGGGCAAACGTTTACGCATATACTTACTTTAAGCATCTTAAAAAAATCTCACTGAAATCAATAGGACTTTGGCATGCACTTAAATAGTCCTTACCACCCTACATGCTTATGATCCACTTCTATTCAAGAAAGCAATCAAGCACAAGTTTCTGAATCAGGATCTAAAGGTATTCTGTGAAAACCATTTCTATTCCAGGCTCTACTAATAAATTAGGTTTTTGTGGTTTTGCCTTTTTTTTTTCGTTAAGAATGTATAACGTGAATGTGCTTTGCTTCATTTTAAGCTGCAAAGGCCCATTTTATGTACTGCTTGTTAAATCAGATTCTAATGATTCTTTCCCTCATGCAAATCTTTCCTCTCATTCATGGATTGTATTTAAATTCTGCTCAGCTTGCATTCATGATGCCTTGTCAGTGATTTGCATTGCTCTGATGCGTTTGCCCTGGTTGCACCCCTCACTCACTTTGGCTTGAGAACATAGAAGCCGTAAATAACTCTTTAGCTGCTAAAATCAACACACACAATTCTTGTACACTAATGAGCTAGAGGATGGCAGCAGCGAAGCTCTTTGTGGGTCTCTGTGGTTTCCTGATCCGACTATTCCTGACGCCCTGCTCCACAACCTGGAAAACTGTGGGTTTTCAAACTGTTACAGGCAAAATATTGTTTCCCTCGAGTTTTGCAGGAAACAAAACAAAACAAAAAGTAACTTCAGCTCTTCCAAAAAGTCTGATTTAATTTTATTCCACCTTACATTTGGAGAGAAAGCCAAAGCCAGCCGTTCGTTTCATAAGCCAGATTGTGACATTTTCTAACTATCGTTGAAGGAGATCATTTGTACTTCAACCACTGAGAAATGATGAGGGTATCATGTCTAACACACATTTCTGAATCGTCAGTTTGTAGCATGAAACTTAATATTTCTAACTTCAGAAGATATGAAAATGGGACATTCTAGTTGTAGGTTTATTTTCTAAAAAAAAAAAAAAAAAAAATAGAAAAAATATTTGAGACTAACGCTTCTTTGTGAAAAATGTTAGGTATAATTTAGCAGGGACAAGTGTTTAGAGCAAAGAACAGCTAGCTAACACATTTAAAACATACACGAAAGCATGTAACAAGTCACACAGAAGGCAAAAATGATTGGAAAAGAACCATTGTTTTTCTGCAATGTATTTAAAAAATCAGATAGTCACCAAGAGAGATAGTCCAGCTTTCTCCTTTTTAAAAATATTGGGCATGCGTAGTAACTTACCCGCATCTTTCTGACTACATTTATATTCTCTAGGAAAGCTGTGTTTTAAAACAGGACGTCACAGTTCTGGGCTCTACGATGATCTTTCTCTGCTGGCAGTGACAGTCGCCTCTGCCCAGAGGGTCCCAGCAGCAGGTCCGTGCCCCTCCCGCACCCAGCAGAGAGCAGCGGCCGAGGAAAACGTTGTGAACGTTTCGCTGCGGAGGGCAGAGAACAGCGGAGGGGCCCCGGGGTGACGTTCCCGGTCTCTCCCGGTTGAGGGCACTGCTGGATGGCGAGCAGAGCCGTGTCCCCGTCCCCCCCATCCCCGCGTCCCGGGCCCGCCCGCTGCCGCCGCCCCACCGAGGCTTCTGCCGCTCACCGGCTCCTGCCGGAGCTCCCCCGTTTGCCGGGATTTCTTGCCGGATGCAACTCCCGAAGTGCTCTAAACCCTCTTTTCCACACCTACCTTAGAGAAGGGGAAGAATGAGTCTTTTTTTTCTTCGCTCTTTTGAAAGTCGGTTTAACTTCAGCCCACGTTTGGGGTGGGGAGCCTGACGTGGTGGCCCCACACTGGTCTGCTTCTTTTCACCTAAATCCCTCAGATCTTTTTCCTTCTTCCTGATGAAGAGGATCACATCTTTCAGTCAGGCCCAACGTAAAGGCAAGGGTCCTTTATAAACTGTAAAGGCAGCAGTGGGATTGGTGTTTGAGAGCGCTAGTTTTACCAAAAAACGGTGATAGATTTGGTGCTGGGAAACTGCACACTGGGCATGTGGGGCTGTGGCTTGTGTTGGGGGCAAATCGGTGGGGAGGGCACAGGTGTGAGGAAGAGCTTCTCAAATGAAGTGTTAATTGAAAACACAGGCCAGAGTCAGGAAATCCAGGTTCTTCACCTGGAGTTGTCACCTTTCATTAGCTTGGGTATTACTGCTTTTTTTTTTTTCTCTCCCAAGAAGAAATTTGACTATTAATTCACAAGTGAATGTAAAGTGAATGTTTTAAGATCATAGATAAGAGACTTGTAGGAGTGAAAAAGCATTATCTCAGCATTCAAAAAGCTTGGTTCAGCATTTGACCTTAGGTACTAGTTTCCGAAGTGATTTGACTATCCTTAGTCACCGCAGATTATGTCTCCACATTTTAATACCAGACACCAGTTATTTCCATACCACCATGGCATTTATGATGTGTGATCCCTTCTGCTGAACTAGTGAAATTCATATACCTGATTACAGAAATGATGGGCATTTATAAAAGCTGTCTGAACATTTCTAATTGCTTTCTCCTAAAGGCTGCCTAGAACTCATCATGACCGCACGGAGGAAATCTGCCCTGTTTAATATTTCTTCCTTGGACCATCATCTGTAAATCACTTTCCTTGTTCTTCTAAGGCTCATTCTGTTGCTTTCAGGGTGACCTTTGCTGCACAGCTGCTTTAATTAATTTTGGTATTCAGGGCAAAAATAGAGGGAATATGGCCAGGATGGGCAATGGAGAGAGCTTGTTCCTCACTTGCTTCCCTGTTCAGCCAGAAGCTGGGTAGGCCACAATGGGTGGAAGGGGAAGAAGCGTATGCCCAGAGAAACACAGGCTGCGTGGCTCTGGAAACGGGGTGCAGGGGCAGGGCAGGTTGCAACAGGCACTCTGTAAAGTGGTTGTGATTCTACAAGCTGGTTTGACTGGCCCACACTGATCTTTCCTCCAGCACGATCTTGACAGTAGGTGAGCTCTCACTGCAGGAGCATCTTTTCTTGTTTATCAACATTCATTATCACCAGTTTGATTTTTCCTCATATTAGGTGGCCTGTCTATCCCATATAAATCTCTGTGTCTTTATTGGTTAAGTGGCTTAACTTAGGGGGCAGGCCAGGTTTGGCTTTTGCGCTGCCCTGCTTGTGAAAGAAACATACTGAACACAGTCACTGGGATCAGTGATCTTACTGGTATTGAAATTTTTATATTCTAAAGTGGACCTGGGTTTGTCCCAAGGACTCTAGTATTTCTTTCTCACCTACTGATTCCTTTTTAGACTTGGACATTCTGCTTTGGCTTCTAGTACTGGTTTCCTCTTGTGAAAAACCACTGTTGATTTTTTCCTACAAGCCACCTTCAAGTGTCTAGCAAGGTGTCTGCCTGAGGGAACCTGGGAAGACTTGAGGTGCTGAAGCTGGGGTGAAGCAAGTTGTGAGTAGTGTGCAAAAGGAGGCACCTTTGCCTCTGTCTTTCATACCCCACCTGGGAGACCTTTTAGGACTAGCCAAGCACATTTGAAGAACTCTTTAATGGGTGAGCACCCCGATACTTTGATTTTAGAATATTGTGTAAGAAAGAAGGAGAAAAAGACTCCTTATGTGCCAGTCTTTGCCTTCATAGCCTTCCAAGAAAGACTGGCCACAGTAATATTATTTCAATATATAAGAATTTCTCAATTCCTCCCTATCTGAAGTCCCTTACCTTCCATGACTGATTATCAAAGCTCCAGGGGAGCTCCCCCTGCGCAGGGAAAACTTTGGAGCGGGTTGCAGGGCACCTGAGGCAGGAGCAGGGCCCGGGACATGTGGGGTCCCTCCCCAGGCTCTGCAGGACCCCTGCGCTGCTCTGCCCCTTCCTAAAAGGCCCATGGGCAGCTGGGCCAGCTCCTTCAGGGGCTGTGGGAATATTCAGTCATTGCAGCAGGAGGGGAAGAATCCACAGGATTTCCTTTTGAAGCAGGAACACGTAAAGCGGGAAAGAAAACGAACGCTCTCAAGGTATGTTGCGTACTAGAGAAGAAAAAAACAAATCCCAAACCATGTTTCTCACCCAGCTTAGTCACTCTCTCAAATGGAACGGTTAATTGGACCTTTCTGTGAGCTGCATGAGACTCTTAGTTGCCATCTACCCAGCTCTCCAAATGTTGCTATACAAGTTGTGCCGTGGAGCCACACCAGGGATAACGAAGCTTTCCCCCAGCTCACGGGCTGGTGTGGTTGCCGGGGCACACGGGTGCAGGCCCTGCCCGCGGCTCAGCCTGCAGGCGAGGGCTTGGGCCACGGGGCTGCTGGGACTATTTTTAGTAGCTCTGGCACATCTAAGGAGAAGGCAGATTGTCACCAGACCTTGAAATCCTACTACCTCACCAATGGATTTTTGATCTGCACAGCAAATTCATCTTTGAAGTGTGGTAAAGGGCATCATAATAACCTGAAGTTCTGTGTAGCTGTGGACTTTTACTTCTTGTGTACCTAAATACCTTGCTGTTGTTTTTTTTTCTGATTTTTTTTTCCATAGACATAAATTTTATGTTGATTCACAAACAAAAATCTGCACCTGTAAATTAAATTCTCTAGCACTATTTCCCCAGGTTTGCGTCTCTAGCAGTTTGAATTTTGTCTCATTTTTATTTGTTTAACTTTTGCATTATTACTTCCAAGTGCCAAAGCAAGTATCTTGTTAACCCAGCTAGCTCTGTGAGTGCTTTCCTAGGTCCATCCGCAGCACCTCTTGGCTCATTCCAGGGCAGGCTGAGCCACAGAGCTACTTCCTAACTTTTACTAAAAATGCTTTTATCTCAGCACTAGCAACCTGTAGCAGCAATCGCTGGGTGAAATATCTAAACAAGTCCTCACAGAACAGTTGTGGCTGTACCTCCCCTCGATCTTCCTTGCTAGAATCCACTGGAGGGGAAGGAACACAGATTTTAATCTGAAGAAGTGATTGTACTCCTGCATGTGGGGCTTCCCCAGCCGGAAGAAGACCTCTACCTTCGCTTCACTGACAGAAGGAAAATTGCCGTGTTGATCTAAACGTTTCAACAGCTGTTAAAAAATGTTTCCAACGACACAGAAAAATCCGAGGGCTTTTCCAACTTACAGGTATGTCAATATTCTGATCCTGGTCAACTGGTGTATGAATAGGCACCATGCATAAATCCCAGTGCAATGTCCTTTGCATTTGAGAAGTTAAAAATATTTTCTTTCCCTTCAAGGAGTTAGAGATCGGCATTTTAAACTCCCCCTTTTCATGATCCTGGTAACTTTGTAGAAGTGGAAGAGTTTATTAAGTTACGAGATCTTTGAAAGGGACACCAATAATCAAGTCAGTGCTCAATGGAACAAGTTTTTTTCCCACAAATCATGATTGATATCTGTGTCATTAGTAGGGTAGCTGCCCATCTCTTATCATGATTGACAGGTTAATAAGGGACCTGGGGCTATCTTTTCACTGCTAGCACACAACCTAACCAATTGCTTTTAAATGATGGCTAATTTGACAGAATATAAGCAGAAGGCATAAAAATATCTGGAATAATGTCTAACGCAGCTTTTAGTCCTGCTATTCTGAGCGATCCCATTTTAGAAAACAGATTAGAATGGAGTTAATAGATTTTCATTTTTTTTTAGACACTCAGTTTTAAAATAAAATCTTGTAGTTGTTCTTTGGTTCAATTAGGAGCAAAAAAGAAGGGAGTTTTGTAATGTAATTGTCCTGTAAAGGAAAATGTTTTAAATTGGGGAGATTATGTGAGCAGACCACCTGTAGGGCATTCATAGCTCTTTTCTATAATGCTCCAAGCCATGCCTTGCTGCCTGCAGTCTGGCTAACAATGCAGGGAAAAGCTGTTTAAAAGGCTGTTCTCCCTTTTCCCTCTGGTGTTCACTAACTGTTACAAGTCTTCCTCTTAAAACTAAAAAAAAAAAAAAAAAAAAAAAAAAANAAAAAAAAGTCCCACGTCCCTTTAATTGAAGAACTTTAAGGCTCCATGGTGGCCAATTGGTCTGCAACAAGAGGAACCAGGCAGCAGGGAAAGAAACTTCAGACTATACATCACTTTTGGTGAAGAGAAAAGATCAAAGTTTTCCCAAACTCAAAAGAAACCAAGTTCCCTACAGATTAACCCTATTCATTTAGCTCCTCTTAAAGGAATGATGTTCTGAGCCACTGGGCAGACAGGTAAAAAGTTCAACAATTGCCAAAGCATTCTTCTGTTAATTCAACAGCCTTCTGCTCAAATAAATTAGCTTAGTCCTGACAGAAGAACAATACCTTTTCTCTTGAAAAAGAACCATATTTGATATACAAAAGTTAAGTATGAAAGGTTAAGATGTTAGTTTAATCTGTTAAGAGATTAATCTAACAAATCTCAACTCGCTGTTCCACTGTAGTACAATGATCTATGAATTTAAAACATTAACCTTTTACACTTCAGTATGCATCCCCAGAAAGGCAGGTGCTTACAGACACAGAGACAACAGATATGAGACGTGCATGTGCACATTCCTAAAATAACACCCATTTTAAAAGGATACTTAACATGCCATGTGAGATGACTCTTTTGTAAAGGCTCAATTTAAAGACACTGCCATCTTTCAAAAAGCAGAGAACTCTGGTAAGGCACCTCCCAGTTTTGGCAAACACTTCTTCAGAACAACTTGTTGAATTACTCATTTTCCTTGTGTCTATGTATCTCACTGCTTTAACAGAGGTAGCCATCTACTATACAGTAATGACAGGGGCATAAATGGAGTTTGCAGTTTATAGAACCACCTAAAGCTGGAATAACCAGGGCAGGAGTAGGGGAAAAGCTTGAAAAAGTCATTTATCAAAAGTCATTTTATTGACAAAATAGAATACTCAGATTTGCTCTTACAGGGGTAGCCTCTACACTTTTTTTTACAAAAAAAATTTACAGACTGTATAGCTTTGGATATATACATATTTTACACATCTGTACAAGGTAACAAATAATTATATAAATACATCCCTTAATGTAGGAAACCCGTATTTAGCTGGGGTGTATAATTAAGACATGTTTTGATTCAGTCTGTATTGTAAGGCATTTGCCTGGTCACCAATATCCCAAAAACCTGCAGTCCCAGCAGACTCCCGCCTCAGGACGGGGGAGGAAGACCCTCCCTCCCTTGCGCAAAGAGCTGCTGTTAGTCCAGAATGAATCAGAAGCTGCAGTGCCTTGCCCTCTGCAAGACACGGGTGAGCCTCTACCCTCCTCTGCCAGCAAAATAATAAGCTGGCTCCTTGAAGTACATACTCCCTGCATATGAATGGAGGGGAAGGAGGAGGGGGCTGGAGCCTGGGGCCTCTGCCAGCTGCATTGTTCTATACAAGCTGTGGCTAATAAGGACCATTAGGGGTTCATTAATGGCACCAAACAGTGAGGGTGCATTTCAGGCAGGCCGGTGTCCCTCATTCCCTAACCTTTGGCCTCTTTCCCCCGCCTCACACTTGAGACAAGGGCATCTGCTTGGGGTAGGAGACAGAGCTGGCGGTGCCTGACCTCCACGTCAGGCCAGTGCTGACATCGCTGTAGAGGGAGCCAGCACCTCCAGCCCCAAGTCCTCCTGCTGCAGCGATCGCTGCCTGCCCGCCTGCTCCTGCCCCTGTGCCCCCAGCCACGGCAGCACCTTTGCTGGCCCAGCAGCAGCGGGTGCAGAGGGCCCTCCAGGACTCGAGGGTCTTGCCAGACCAGACCCAAACACCAGAGGTGATGCCCACCACCAGGCACATGAAGTACTTGAGCATGAAGACAGCATAGTCCGGGCGGCGGGCCTGATCAGGCTGCTGGTCGCGCAGGCAGGGGCAGTTGTGTGTGGCCTCCCAGCGGGGCCGGTTGTGCTGCTCATAAAAGAGACAGGCAACCACGCTGGCAGCTGGCACAGTGTAGAGCACGGTGAAGAGGCCCAGACGTATCATCAGCTTCTCCAACTTGTGGGTCTTGGTGGGGCCACCCTGCTGCTTGATGACGCTGCGGATGCGGAAGAGCGAGACGAAGCCGGCAAGCAGGAACATGGAGCCAATGGCCAAGTAGATGAGCAGTGGTGCCAGCACGAAGCCCCGCAAGTTCTCCAGGCTCTGGTTGCCCACGTAGCAGATGCCAGCCACGGGGTCCCCGTCCACAGAGCTGAGCGCCAGCACGGCAATGGACTTGACACTGGGGAGCAGCCAGGCGGCCAGGTGGAAATACTGAGCGTAGCCAGCAATGGCCTCGTTGCCCCACTTCATGCCAGCGGCGAGGAACCAGGTGAGGGAGAGGATGACCCACCAGATGGAGCTGGCCATGCCGAAGAAGTAGACGAGCAGGAAGACCACGGTGCACAGCGCCGGGCCGGTGCTCTCGTACCGCACGTGCTCGGCCACCGCCAGCTCCGGCTGCAGCTCGGCCGCGCCGCCCGCCGCCCCGCGCCCCCCCGCCGCCGCCG
>VWYH01011151.1:55195-74487 GCA_013399365.1 Pampusana beccarii
GGCAGCCCGCCCCGGGGGGCGGTGCGGCAGCGGCGGAGCGGGCGCCGGGAGGAAATTAAACGCATGAGGCAAAACAAAAAAGCAATCTGAAGTTTGTTGGCTGTGCTAACAGGATCCTCTCCACTCCTGTCTGTCTCTCTATTTAAATGAACACAGGGATTACCCCGTGAGGAGGAAATGGGCAATAATGGGGCAATAAACACGTTTACTATGTAATCATTGCCGTAATTTGCAAAACCCCTTTCTCGACCCCAGTGCCCACCTGAGGGAAGGTTTTGCGTTCAGACGAGAGAAGTGCTTGGAGGACGCGGCTGTGCTGCTCCGTGTCTTCACCTCCCGGGCTATGAAATCAGTTCCACTACTACAGTGTATTGTTATTTCTGGTCAAAATCAGAACTTTCCCAAAACTAGCAGGGTGTGGTTTGTTTGTTTGTTTGTTTTTGATTTTTTTTTTTTGGGGGGGGGGGCGTGTGTTGGGTTTTTTTGGTGTTTTTCCCTGCTAATTTAGTTAATACCCACTGAGAAGTGTTAGGAGATTGAACAATGCCCAGCGAAGAAAACGGAATGAAAAAATACTCATTTGGCTGAGATCTCTGTGGCTGACAGAGGTTTAAAAAGTCTCTTTCCAGAGCTGGATACGATGCTCCATTTTAAGAAGTGACTGTTATGCTGTCGGCTCCTTGAAGAATACCTTCTTTAAAAATCACTACAGGGTGTAAAAACGAGTGAGTCTAGTCAGGAGAGCTGGGTGAGTCTCTAAATTACCGCTCTGTCAGGATTCCTATTGCCTATTACAAAGTACCTTTTTACGCTGAGCTTAAGCTCTACACTACAGAGACAGCAGATGTGAGGTGATGGCTTCCAAAAGCAACACAGATGCTGTAAAATTTCCATTGCAATATTTCAGCAAGGAAACTCAGGAGACATGCTGAATGCTACAGTTTAGAATTACACTATAACTCTCCTAGAAATGAGAGAATACCAAGTTTCTCCACAGTACAGTTGTTCATACGCTCTTGTTTTCTTACAGTTCGAAAAAAAGAGATGCAGTACAAAGATACTGTGTGTCTTGAAGCTGTTCGGTAATAACAAAATTGGTAATAGGCAACTTTATGGCAATTTAGTAATGGTTGCACATCCAAATTCTCCAGTATGAGTGGGATAATTTTTGAAATTGTCTTTCAGGTGTATAAAACAGCTGTGGGGAGGCTGCTTTACTTTCTGTGCCTGAAAAGCAGCCTGGATTGCTCAAGGCTGCGGAATCACAGCCCATTGTGTGTTCCTCAGACACAGAAACTTCCCTGAAGTCAGTACAAGTACTGAGATGAAGGAATCAAGGGTCAAGTCTTGAAAATGGTTTGTGTGTTTATTCTAGAACATAGAGCAGCTGCTTTTTTTCTGAAAAGCTGAGCTTTGCTGTAGCAATACAGATTATTTTAGAGCACTTTTTTCGGAGATTTCAAAACAGATGTCCAGCCATCAAATCATGCAGAAATATAAAGCTGGCAGGAGTGTTACAGACACCACAAACTTTTGCAAACCTATTGATTTGACAAGTAGAAAACTCTTCTACAAGTCTCTGTTGGCACAGATATTCTTTCCTCTTTTATTCAAACATTGAAGTTTGTCACTGCCCTCTCTAATATAAGCTTATTTTTTGTGTGCATCTAAGGCTTTGCATTTGGGATTATAAGGATCGCACCATGATCAAACCAGGTAATGGTAACTACAGAGCAATTTAGTTCAAGATTAGTAAACTGGCTCTTTTTTTATTTTACCTTTTTTTTGTCAATGAAAGAAAAATGCCACATAAAACCTAGGATTCAAGATTGAATCTTGTTTATTTAAAAGTACAGATGTTTACTTTATAAGAATAAAAAAACGCTTTTTAATTCCCACCTAATATTCTCCAGTCGATTTTAGTGTGGCATTGTCTGCATTGGATAGGTCAATGAATGGTGCTTTTATAAAAATGTTTGAAAAGAAGAACTCAGTCCATGGAAATTGTTCAAATAATCTTGTTAGAATGAAGCCTTGACTGAAGGCAGTAATTTCATGGATTAAACTCAGAAGGGGCTGTCTAGGCTGATCTCCTTCCTATCACAGGCCACAGAGCTTTATCCAGAGACTGTCTACTCAAATACTGGTTAGCTACAAGACATGGGGGATTTTGCATGGACAATGCATTGAACAACACCATGAAACTAGAAACTGGAACTTTTTGAGAACAGGGTAAATGAGAATAGGAAGAAAGAGCTTTTACAGGCAAATTAGTAGACAGTGTAAGGTGGAGTTGTGGATTATTTTACTGTGTTCAGCTTTTCCCTAAAAAAAAGTATCAATTAAAGGCAAGAAAAACAGGTTTTTTTAATCCATCGTTTTCTCTCATATGGTCCAGAACTGAGCAACATGATGGAGAGTCCAAGTATGGGAAGGAACACATTGATTTGTACTTCTGCATGTCTGCAAAGCAGAAATTATGAGTAAAAATCCAGCACTATGAAACCTGCAAAGAAATAGGGATGGAGGAGCACAGCATGCATATATATCTTATATTTTGATAGATGTTTTTCCTTTCACAAAAAAGAAAAAACGGCATTGACACATCTTCTGAAGCAGCCCGTATTTTGTTGTGATTTATGAGAACTTTTTTTTGTGGACAAGAAAACAATGTTCTGTTTATGTCTTTTCAGGGATGTCACGTCTGATTGTGGTTCGGCACAGTATCCTGATGCTACTGTTGGTCCACGAGATGTGAGACAGCCTTTAGCAAAAAGGGAACAGACTGAATGCAATCTGTTACAGTACCTGCTTCTGGAGTGCGGTGAGCAGGTGGCAGAGGAGGAGGAGAAACTTCTTGCAGAGCACTTTGCTGTCCCGTTACCATAACGGAGGATGACAAAGTGATTGATCAGTGCTGTGTTCTCAGGATTGCTCCAACAGTGAAGCTGCAGGTTGTGGCCCTGAATGCGGCTGGAGGATTTTCTGCTCAACATAGGAGCAGACCATGATCAGACTTTTTCCTGGGGCTGGGTTGGATGTGTAGGCTTTGCAGCAGCATGAGGAAGACCTACAACAGAGCATCTGGGGAGTGCAGGTTTCTCCCTCGTACGCTGTAAATCAGAGTTGGAGTGTCTCAGTTGCCACCCTGCAAGGAGCGCTGGGACTTCTGGCCAGACGTCTGGCCCAGCCTGTGCACTGGCTGCTCCAGCCTGGTGGAAGTAGATACGAAAGGCTTTGAGCTAGGGATGCCCCATCTGCAGCAGGCTAGTCTGGGCTGTCAGAGCTGATGCAGAGACAAGATTTGGCAGTGTGGTCTACTTTGACTTACTAACTTTTGCATAAACTATGCAGAGGCATTAGCTTACGTGTATGCCCTCTTGCATGCTGTAAATTAATGAAAAATTAATGAGGTGATGCACTTATGAGTAAGAAGTGAACTGAAGAAAAAAATGACACTTTGTGTTGAAAGGCATGGATAGGGGTAAAACCCAGATATAATGAGAAAGCCAA
This sequence comes from Pampusana beccarii, assembly GCA_013399365.1. Classification (NCBI taxonomy): domain Eukaryota; kingdom Metazoa; phylum Chordata; class Aves; order Columbiformes; family Columbidae; genus Pampusana; species Pampusana beccarii. The sequence continues at coordinate 58,709 of VWYH01011151.1, forward strand.
ACTTTGTATGACTGATTTGAAGAGGAATGTGTGTCATTAAATGCTTGAACAATACAAAGTTGTTCATAAATTCTGACACTACTTTTTGCACCTCATAAGTCAGTAATAGCATAATTTAAGGAAATAATGTTTTGCATACATGTCTGAAATGGTCATTTTTTAAGTTTCACTGTTTCCAGTCCCAACTTTTGATGGAGGACACACAATAGTAATTTTTAAAGTATTGAATGATAAGAATCACACTGAGAAATTCTTACTGAAATTACTCATTGCCCTGGAGTTGAAATAACAGACATATCTTTCATCACTCATTTTGAATATTTATTCATTGTATTTCACTTACTCTAAACAATTTTTTAATCTTTAGGGTTAGATCCTGACTAATCCTTCATTGTGTTAATTTTGCTGGGACAACACATAAATGGCTGGTGATTCAAAATATGAATAAGGACAGCAGGCTCAGGCTTGTGCTAATTTTGATGAATAAATTGGCCTCAAGAATGACAAGTTGTGTTAGCACTTTTCACTTTACAACATTAGACGGTCACAGATGTTAACTCTGTGCAGGGAATCAGCATTAGGCAGCGTTTGGAACTGCTTATAGGGAACTCTCAGGGAGTTTCAGCCGAAACTCGCTCTTAAAAATCTTTCGCTATTTTTATTCTAGTATGAGAGTAGTGTCATTGAAAAGCAAAGTGTTGAGAGGAGTTTCACTGTAATAGCAAAATGTCCTTCCTTTTGTTTTGCCCACTGAGCTTTTAATAAGGATATTCCTTTGCCAGTCCTTTGAATTTGCTTGGTTCATAGCTGGTGTTAATGACGGCAGTAATAGTCCTCTGTGTGTGTGGTGGGGGAAAAGAAAATAGCACCCCACTGCTATGAGATTTTTTGCAGTTGTCTTTTGTGGGCTCTTCACAGTGTTACAAACGATGCAGTCCTGATTGAGTTCTTGTCTTTTATTTCTTTTATTTATTAAATTATTTTGCCTTCTGGGAGGAGTGAGGGGTGGTGAGGGAGTTGTGTTGCAGGAAACAGCCACCAAGGAAGAGATGGATATTAGAATTGTGGTTCTAACATTGTCCCTGGTAGTATTAGTTGTGTCCTTCTGTCTTGGTCTAGTCAGGGCCCATTTCAGGATGAGAGGCTTGCAATTCTTCCAGTGGATTGTGGGGTTCCAAGGAAAGGGGTGATAGCAGCCATAATGGATAGCAGTTAGTCTCACTTTTTATTGCATTAGCCTTATCAAATGGATTCCTTCTGGTTAATTCACTGAGTTAGAGAGCCCTGAAAGGGAATAATAAATGGAATACCTCGTTTTCTTGCAATTTGGGCTATACAGATTTTTTTATACTGCAGATTTTTTTAACCTAGTAAGTGTAGCCATTGTTTGAATCTTATCTTTGTCCTTTGCTTGTGTATTTTAGGCTGGTTGGTCGTCTTTAACTTAGGGCTCATTGACTAAGTTATCCTATCTAACAAGTCCTTGTTGCCTTTGTTTGGTTCTAGCTCCTTGACTTCTGAACAGCCCTACTAACAGGACTGCTATGGAAAATTTGAAACATTTTACTGTTGTTTAAAGTTTTTCTGATTTGTGTATGAATGGATCCAGATGCTAGGTTTGAATCTGCAGGTTGATGAATAAGACCTTGCTTGACCCATGAGATTTCCTGCTTGGATTTTTGATAAAAAATACAAAGCTTTTTCATTTTTGTCTTAATTTTCCAGAAGAAAACTACATGCTTTGGCAGAATTCAGAGGAGGACTGGAAGACTTTGAAAGCTAACACTCCTTGATTTGAAAAATGTTACTGTCCTGCTCCGACGTTATAATCTGGATACCTGCTGCAAGGCTGAGGCTGCTCACCGCCTTCAACACCGTGCCGTGATCTTTCCTCTTTGAAGGGAGTGCTGGAGGTAGGGAATCCCTCAAAGTGATCTATTATCAGAGTTGTCATTTAAAATGTAAGTCTGATTGACAGAGGAGATCTGCCACATGAAGCAGGTAAGCCACAGGTTTAATGAGATGCTACACTAGCATTTCTTAACGACGTTTTTTGTTTTCACTCAAAATATTTTGGTTTGTAAGTTTGGCTTTTTGGTAAGAAAAGTATATTTGCAGAAGCACATACTTAGACATGCCAGAAAAAAAAAATCCAACCAAAAAAGTGTTTAGCTGAAAGCCTCATTTCCCATAAAAAGTAGATGCAGTGGAAAATTTTCAAGCAGTCCTATATTTAACCTCCTTGGATCAAAATTCAGTTGTTGGACTGAGGGAGGCTCACAGAGGTTTTTTGCTGCTGTTGTTAGGGTATCTGTTTTTTCACTCATGACATCTGCCTGCTTTTCCAGCTATATTCAGCCTTGTTATAATTCTTACTCTTGCATTATTTTGCAGTGTTCAGAATGCTCAGTCTCACTGGACTCAACTTGCTGGACTACGTGCAAACGAAGTTTCTTTCAAGGGGTGCGCCAATCTTGCTTTTTAATTTTGTCTGGGTTTTAATAAGCAAATGTGAGTAGCTCTATCCACTGAACATTGAATATGCACAAAACTCAGCACCACTGCAACACAGTTCTAAATTCTAAATAAATTTTAGTTCTGAATTCTAAATAAAGCAAGGTAGCTTTGCTTTGGGATGTTGTGGATGCAAACAGTACATGTGAGTTTAAGGGGTAATGGGCTAAGTGCTTGAAAGAGAAGACCCATTGGACAAGATAAACAGATAAATCACATCAGTCTCAGGAATTCCTGAATGGAGTATAGTTGAAGGCTGAAGAGCTGTTCTGGGAAAATACTGCTCATGCTGCCTTCTCTTGGCTCTGACCTGTGGCTGCTTTTTGAAGCAGGATGCTGAGCTAAACAGACCTTTGATCTGAATTGACGTAGCCATCATTTGGTAAGGAGAAGTGCACTGATAAATGAATGTGGGCTTTGGCAATCTGGAAATCAGCAAAATTTACCAGAAATCAAACTCCTTCCTCCAAGAAAAGTGAGTGTGGGGATAGATAATTTCAGCTCAATAGGTTGTGTTTCTGGAGTCTCAAGCTTTCTGTTGATTTTTTTTTTTCTTTTGCAGCTTCCATTTCTCTTTCATTTCTTCTTGTAGTGGTGACAATTTGCTACAACTGTGTCTTAAATACAATTGTGAGCCTTTTTGGTGTTCTTCCAAAGCTGGTGGGTAGAGCATTAGTGTAGGACTACTGTTCACTGGACTTTATATTAAGAGAAAGAAGAGAAAACAAAGCAAATATTGAAATTCAGGGAGGAAAATTGTTAATATGACCTACATTAGTTTTAGTATGTGTTATGTTCTGTCATTAGTTCAGTGTTAGAATGCAGTTTGTAGCCAGAATGTATTGGCAACTGGCAACATGTGCTGTTTCTTGAGCAGAAGTTGGTTGTTATTCTTTATTGCTTGTTTTGCATTTTAGCAACTCTTACAGAAATATCTTTCCAGATATTTTTAACTTTGTTTTCATGGCAATTTAGTTTAGACTGCTTCATGACTACTAAGAATACTATACTTTTTTAGCCTTCACAGGCATTAATGATCAGATCTGTAAATAAGCATATGCTTAATTTTGGAAGACAGCAGCTAATTTTTTAATATATTTTAATAAACTTTTCAGAAGTTTTACAATTACCTGAAAATAGATATATTTTATTACCTTAGAATTCATGAGGTGGAAAAAGTAGCAAAAGAAAGTCCATGTTTTCCTAAAAATACAGTGAACATACGTAAATTCTTTTAAAATTAATTTAGAAATTGTGTGAAGTGAAAGGAGAGGTTGTAAACCTGTCCCTGAAGTGTGTCAAGAATAGCGCGAACAGTGCAACCTCTCTCACACCATTTGTGTGCCTCAATCTGAGTCTTCGTGTCACGAAGTGAGAAGCAAGTAGAGTTGCCAAATCTGTCCGTTCTTTTGAAACTGGTGGAATTGTGGGAAGTAATTGGGTGCAAAATAAATGCGTTCACAAGTAACTGGACTGAGACTATTACATTTCTTTCATTTAAGTAGTAGGTAGTAACTACTTAAACTTCAAGGAAAAGCAAAGATTGCATCCTGCAAAACTTCCTCATGCAAACTAGTCTGTCCTCATGTCGGTGATCCTGGTTATTTTAAAGTGTCTGCTTGCTTGAGAAAAGGTTTGTCAAATCAGGTCTTTAAATGGGAGAAAGGATTAGGAAACAACAAATAAAATCCCATTTGCAGTGGGAATTAACTTTTGGAAGTGTGGGGCAGAGAATGAACAATTAATATCACCATTTTTTGATGTTCAGTACTATCAAAACTGTTTTTCTTACAGGTGACCGTTTATTGGCGGAAGATTTGTGAAAGAGTCAGGCAAGGAAAATGCTATGATAAAATACATACAAATACATACCAAAAATACAAAATGCCAAAATCCAGAGACTTGAGGGTTATATCTTCTACAGGCTTAGGAAATGATGAAGATAAATTGAAAAAATGTTTCTGTGCTTAAAAAGTCTAATTGCCATCAGTCTCTTGTATCAGTCTCTTGTCTGTCTGATACAGCTGTTTATGCTATTTCACTAGCGGTTTTGAAACAAACAGTATTTTTACAAGAGTCACTAATTTGGATGGGGATATAGGAAATGGTTGTTAGTTTTATGGGCACTAAAGCTGAATATGATAACTTACACTTTTAAGTAAGTTGCTTCAGTCTCTCTGTAAAACAAAATGATTTCAATATGCTTGGTTTTGCTATTAACAAATGTAGAGTTGATTAAAAATACCTTCCATAGTATGACGCATGGAGATTAGGTTAGACTGTGTTACAGAATAATGTGATAATAATGATTTCCTTAAGAGAGTACAAAAGCAGCATCTAAGTTTCAACTGACATTTATTGACACACAGCATCAGTTGGGAGCCCCATCAAACTTCCTATTCTTTTCTGTTTACCACCTCCTGCTTTTATTTACAGTCAGCATAACTGTTAATTAGCCTTAGGTAGAGCCAGTTCTCCTTAGAACATCTCTTGTCTTCCTGGTGATGGCCCCATGAGGTGACCATGTACACACAGTCTGTGAGTGAATTAATCTTTAACTCATTAATTTCAGTGCCTGACTCTGAAATGTTTAACTGCTGTCTTGGTTTCCTACTCAGCAATTTGTATTTGGAGAACTGTGGGCCTTGACTTGCATTGACTTAAACGTCACGAACACATCCCAGGAAGCTCTCAGCATCTCGTCGTTACCTCACTGGAAATCATGTTTTCTGATAGGTTTTGGTTTGCTATGATTTGACCAGAATGCAGATAGCTCATTGGTGACTTGCAGATAAATGCTCTGTTAGTGAGGTCATTTACCTGGTTTTCATTGCACTTTTGCAGAATAAACTTACTCCTGCGCTTCCTCAGCTGTCTCTGTCACACAAAACCTAGATGCAACATTTTGCAAAATATCTCATATGAAGGTGCAATGCCTGGATCTCACAAGGGATACTCTGTCAGGAACCGGACTATTTTAGAGTCTCACCAACCTCAGTCAGACCTTGTGATGATATGAAGCTGTTTATAGCCACAGCCTGAATGCCAGGGGTGGTGGTCGCAGTGCACTTCTCTCGCAGCATGGCTTGTTTATTACAAAGTAAAAAAGTTGCAGTTATATTTGCAGGAAAAATTCAGAAGCGTGATTCAGACATCTCCTGCCCAAGTCTACAAAGGATGCTAGAAATGCTCTGAGAGGTGTGAGCTCGTCTGTGCAGCTCTCTGGGGTGTTAGAAATCTGGTAATTTCAGTGTTCATGGTATGTTTTTTTTATGTGAAACCTAACCCAGGAATACTGGGCCCCTTTCTGCACAGTCAACTGTAGGTCATGTCTTAAAGTGATGACCAAGCTCCTCACTTTTGCCAGAATGCCATTTATTCCTTCTCCATCCTCTGGATGAGGAGTAGCCAAACTCTAAAGACCTAAGCATAGGTTACAAGTGCGTGTATGGAAAGCCATGAAGTACACACTGTGATAGTGTGAGCATTTTCATAATTTAATGAGAGCTTTACTGATAAAAATTCACTGCTTCAGTTTAAAAAATAAGCAATTAGAATTGTGAAAAAAACCCAACAAACACAACAAAAACATACCCAAACCACCCAACCAATAGTTTAGTCCCTGGAATACATCTAACTTTTTTACTGGAAAAGTACCTCAAAGTAATATGACTTTCTCTCTTCAGTGTGGAAGTATTTATGCTGATCTAAAACATTTTATGGTGGGACAACTGTATCCCAGTGTCTCACTTTTGTGGATAGGCAGATGCAGGTGAAGTAACTTAGTTTTAAAGGAATTAGAGGCCCTAATTCCTTTAAATCAAGTTCCTGAGACATCCAGGTGTCCAGGATGCTGAGAAAATAGAGACAAAAATCAAAAAAGAGAAGGTGAATATTTGCTACTGATGGCTCCTGGCTTTGGAGGGTTAGTGGTGACACAGTGCTGTGACCAGAAAATCGATGAAAAAGTACCAGGGAAAGTTTCCACCATCTATAATTGTAAGAAACCAATGCTGACTGATCCTGGGCAAAGTCAGCACTGAGGGGAAAAGGTGGGTATTTCTTCAAAACATGTTAACTGCTTCTATGTATTTTATAATTGAAGGACAAAGAGACAAGAGATGCTGGACATGTTCTCTAGCGTTCAGTGGCCCTTCATCAGTATGTTTTAGGTACTGCTTAAGGCATCTTTGTTAAGGAGAAGCTCCTTTACTATTCTTATGCTGTCATCTTTCAAATCTCATCAAGGCAGCACCAGTATTTGTTTTGCACAGATTTCCTTTGACATACAGCCTCAGTAAGTATGGAAATTGCAACTTAAATATCTTTTTTTTTTTTTCTTGCAAAGCAGTGCAGTGCCCAAATTCACTGAATTTCAACTTTTATTTTTTTCTTAATGTTGAAAGACAGATATGCAAATTTTGCTAACAATATGCATGGTTAAATTTAGCTGAAAATTCTAGTCAGGGATTTCTGCTTTGTTTATTGTCCAAGTCAATATGTCTGTGGAGAAAACCTCCTGCTGTGCAGGAATACATAGTCAGCTACTTGGGGAAGTGGAAATTTTAATTATGAGATTATGAGAGTTTATTCTGGAAAAAGGTAAAGTAAATCAAACACTGTTTTTTTTGTCCTTTTTTTTTTTTCCCTTTTTAAAAAAAAAAATTGTCTTCAGCTAAAAGAAATACAACGTATATGGTTTGCTTTGACACTAACGATTGTTAGACAAACCACTTGATTTTTCTTTAACCTGGTCATCTGTTTAGCTGAGGCGGTCTGAAAGAGATGTCATGAATAAATGATGCACTTCTTAAACTTGCAAGGTAGATAGTGACATAAAAGAAATAAAAAACAAGTATGAAGAAAAAAGTATAAACACATGTATTGCTGAGAATATCTTCATTAAAATGTAGTTTACCCTATGAAGATATTAGTATCATGTTGCCTGAAAGGTGCAAATTTCCTTTGTTGCTTTCTCATAAGTTTTGATTTTTTGTGTGTGTAGCAGTGAAGTATCTTTACACAAGGTTTCTGACTGAAAGGATAAATTATTGCTGGGCAATACGTGTTATAAATGATACACAAACATATTTTCATGTTTATAACAGAAAGCTCTCCAAGATATTAATTACTGGAGTGGTTCCAATTTCTTCAGTTTTTATAAGTCATTTACATGGAATACATTTTATCTGGCTAGCTACATAAAAAGAAACCTCACTGCATGCAAAGACGGTGTTTCTCCTGCCTACCCAGAATATATGTAATACTGTAACGATCTGTATTCCTCCTAGAGGGTCAATGCATATTTCTCCTTTCAAAGACTGTTCAGCTGTAATACGAAGAATGTTTTATGATAATTCTACAATGGATGATAGTGATTAGATTTACTCTAAGCTAATAGAACTTTTAAAAATCGCGTTATGGCTAATATTTGGGTTGCATGACTTTCATCAGATGTGTAGGCATTTACACTTTTTTTTTTTGTTTGCATCTGTGTGGGACTGATCCATGACCTGAGCTTGTAGTTTCTACAGTAATACAAATGGTACATGATAATTATGTATGAAAAAGGCTGGCAGCTTTTCTGAGCCTGTAGGTAGGTTCAGGATAAGCAGTTACCTGTAACTTCCCCCATACTCTGTGTTTTTACAGTACAACCACTCTCCTGATGCTTTTAGTGAGTCTCATTAAATGGTCCTATGTGAAGGACTGTTTTTATGGTAGAGTGGGAGTTTCTTCTGAGTCCCTGGTACATCAAGACTTTCTTTGTAATATTCTTCTGCTCGCCTAATGCAGCGAGACGGGCACCAGAGAGGTGTGTACGCTGATGCTGCGTGGTAACGATCCTTGAGCCCGAATCCTAAGACGTCTGGAGGTGGCTTGTTTCCTGTAGAGCTGAGTGGGAGTTTAAGTTCCTACGTAGGATTTAGGAGCCTAAATTCCTTGGAATTCTCCATGAATGAACCATAGTTGCGATATAGCCCTTTAATTCTCCACACATCTCTGCATTCTTCCATACATGTTCCTTGTTGGCTGTTTACTGTTAAATGGCAATTTGGTTGCTTAATTATGATTCTGTTTTGGGATATGCTTCTTCCTAGTCTTATCCTCTATTTCTTTGGATTGTCTGTTCCTTTTCAGCTCTTTCCACTCTTACACTTTGTGTACCTAATAAAGGCACTAGCACACTTAATTTCCAAGGACTAACTTCCTTCTTACATTGGCATGTATGAAACGTAAGACCTTTGGTACTAATGGAGCTGACTACCTTATAAAGGTGCTCTAAAAGTAGTCATTTAGGCTCAAAATTGGCAGGGATTTGACTATTTTGTCCGCTCAGTCTGTTTTTTGACCAATGTGTGCCCCATATGCTAGTTGCATATTAGCCAAATTGTGTGACAAAAAGGGTAGGGCTAGGGGTATGTGCCACAGATAGTTAAATAATGTGAAACTGTATGTCAGTCTAATGCTTTTGTAACTGAAATGACTCTGCTGGTTGCTCTTCTGAATCTAGTAATAGTAAATCAGGGCATAAATCAATCTTTCCTCTGGCTGTGTGTTGGGTAGTAGACACTGTGCATGATCTGACTTCTCTGTTCTTTAGCTCACTACGCAGGTTATCTGTAGCTGAAGTGCATAACGAAAGGATAACTTTTACTTCCCATGTTAGATTTTTAATTTCCACAGTACAATTTTCCTTAAAGTGTCACAGAAGTGGAAAGGAATGAAAACAGACATAAACAAGGTCTCTTGTGTAAAGAATGCTCTCTAAAATCTACCGTCTTTCAATTGCAGTGTGTCTTTTTTTCATGTGATCATGAACCAATTTTTCCTCAGGACTGCAGTGGTCGTCAGCAAGAGGATCCCTTGCTCTGTGTCCTGGTAGACCTAAGTGGCTGGAAGAAAGCAAATAACCTGGAGATGCTGGCTTCCACTGCTACCCAAATGATGTGCTGGACAAGTGTCAGTAGGTGCTCTAGGGTGTTGGTGAGGGAAAGAGAAAGCTGCTAGATCTAGGAGGAGTAGGGAAAGGGTTCGGATTCTTTCAACACAGTGGGTATTGTACCACACTCTTTTTTTTTTTTTTTTTAAGGTGAGTAAAGTTATACCAGGGGAAGGAGAATGCAGGGAGTGGCTTCCAGCCCCTGAGTGGGATGACAGCAATATCTTATCTGTGTAGCTTATGGACTTTGATAGAGAAAGCCATACACAGTACATAGGCCACCATACAAGTACATAGGCCACCAACCACACAGGAAAGAGGAAATCGCCTTGTCAAGGACGGGTGTCCAGGGTGACAGGATTTTTGGATGGTGCAGATAAATGGATGGAAGAAAAAGTTTTGGAAGGGCAATGAAAGAGGTGATGAAGGAAGGGGGCATGTGCTCTGTGTTGCTGTTGCCTCACTGCAAAATTGTTTCACTTCAGCGTTGCTTGCAAGAATAAAGCTGATTTATGAGAGTAAATTGGTTTCTGGACTAATACCAGTGTTTTTCTCAGTTAGTGGTATGTGAACAATTTTCATACAATCCCAGTTTTGCCACAGTTCTGGCTATGAGTAATCTTAGTGGATTATAAAAAATACTAACATAGTAAAAAAAAGTTTCAGAAATAAGATACAGTTTGCAGTAGTAGTTTAAGCACTTAGATATCACAGCCTGCTTTTTGCTTGTGAAACTTGTTTTCTTTCTGTATATTCAATAAGGGAACATTAATTAATTAATTAAATTAATGCAATTGACTTCCTGTAGCTCAGAGATTTATGTTGCTTGGCTAATCGATGGCCATGAGTGTTGCATGTCTAAGTAGTTAGAAACACTTTGTTTTATTCATGCTGATTTTCATTACAGGGCACCATCGCTTGTACTGAGGAACACCCCAGGTGGACCATGGCTCTCACACTCCACCTCAGTGAGGAGTGCTTTCAAAGGGCCTTATCTATTGACACACTAGTGCAAGGCCTAAACATATTCCACAAATAACCTCATAGGAGCAGAGAGCAACTGAACTGGAGGCAATAAGAATATGGTAAAGTAGGTTAGGAATAGGTACAATGTTGGTGATCCTTGAGGGACACTGTAACTCTGTCTGTGGCAGCATGGCTCCTTCCAGTCTTCAGCTGTGGGCTTGTTGCCTAATGCCATATGCTGGGTCTATGTATTTAATTATGAACCTTGTATTTAATTATGAACCTTTTATTTAAAAGCTATTAGCTGCTCTCAAACCAGTCAGTATTGTTAACTTTCTACTTTAACAACGTTGATTGGAAATGAAAGATGTTTGTACTTGATCATCTTGTTTCCTGGTCAGGTGCATCTGGGAACTCTTAATCTATAGAATCTCTTCTTAAAATAATCTAAATCTTTCTGAATGTCAATTGCAACCAACTGAAATGTCCAGAGATTTAAAGATTTAAAATTATTTTTACACTAATCTAAAAATCACAGCACACTGTTACATAGAAGTGTTGGTGCCTCCCATGCACAGGATTTTTTTTTTGTGGATTTAATGTAGTGTAAATAACCATTTTTTAGATGGGAATGCAGAATATAAGTGGCTTGTGGACTGATATGATATTTTCACCTCTATGTGTTACTACAGTAGCATGTTAGTACTGTATTAATCAGTGCTGGTGAGAGATTACTCTGGTGGAAAACATGATCATGGGATTTGACCTCCTTGGAAGCAAGGGCTTTTCCAGGTCATGAAAGGCTACATATTCAGCTCATGACTAGTGTAGAACTCTTTTTCTGTCATAACTGAAATACTGACACCTGGTTTGCACTTAAAAGAGTTATCAAGGAGGCCTGTCAGGGAGGGATATGATTTTTTTGCTGACATAGCTATGCCAGCAAAAGCCCTAGTGTAGAAGCTGTGTAAGAAGTTCTTTTACCAGTACATTTTACTTCTCTTGAGGGATAGGTATAAGTTGCTTGGGAAGAGGAGTTTTGTTAGTATAATTTCTATATTAACCTTTCTTGTGTAAATCAGCTGTAGGCCTCATCCTGCAGGGACTCACATGCAAGCTTGTCACTGCACACAGAGATGATACATCATAGCCTATGTTTACATTGCTCTGAAGAACGACCTCTAGAGCAACTCTAAGAATAGTATGTGATCTCTGTCTCCTGTTCATATTCTGTCTGCAGGGTTGTCTTACAGCTGCAAGTTGCATGAATAATGCCTGGCAATGCATGAATTTTTGTGTTTAGCACCTGTCCAGTTGGTGGTTCTAGTACTGAAGATAGTTTTGGGGTCACACTTAGGAGACAGTATAGGCATAACCATTGTTTAACTGAACTACTCGCAGGAAGAAAGGAGGCTGGATGCAGGTATGACAATGAAAAGGAAGGAAGGAAACTCCCTGGCAGCGATGCTTGTGATGTGCAACACACAAACTAAAGGATGATGAAGTACAAAAGCGGAAGCTTCCTTCAGTGAGCCACTTCCAGAAAAAATAAGCATGTGGAAGCACTTGGTGGATCAGGATTGTCCTTTTCTGATACTACATGCAGCGTCATAAACCACAAGTAGCTCTTAAGAAACTGTTAGTGAAACAGAAGAGTAGAAATGGTGTGAGTGAACTCAGGTTACAACTTGAAACCTTCTCTGTCTCTTAAGATGCAGTTCCTGTATGGCCCTTTAATTATCTTTCACTTAGATGTTATACCTTAGTTGAAAGTGATGACCTAAAGAGTGGCTCTTAGTGTTTGTCTGCAGGAAGCACTCCCTTTTCGCTGATGTAGAGAGAGACCTTAACTAGAAATTACAGCTAGCCTTGAGCATATGCATATTTTGTATTTGTTCAAGTTATTTCATTACATCAGAAATGAAGGTGGGAGCAGATACCAGAATACATTATTAGCACCAGCAGAAATAATTTCACATTACACTCTGTAGGAATTTGGACTTGTGTTTTCTTTTTGAGCTTGAAACAGGAATAGCTTGAACTAGCTAGGTGATGTTCTATTTGAGACAAAGGTTTCCTTTTTCCTCAAAGGTTTTTTTCAAGAGATGCGGAAAGCTCATTTCAGATAATACTGCCAGAACTGCATATGTAAGCTCTGTGGTCCTGCACTGAGGTTGATTAATCAGCCAAGGTTAATAGAAATCAGTATTTTCACTTCACGTCCTAGAGACTTACTTTGTAAATGCATGAATTTGTAGGCTCGTAGTCTCCCTGACGGATGAATCTAGTCTTCAGGATGGTAAGTACAGATGTAACTATGGCATTGGATGCGATCATAATCACAAAAGGGAGATATTTTGAGGTACAGAAATTGCAAATTCAGTCCCTGCTGTTAGCAGTTCAGCCACAGGGGCCATTTAACAAAAGATCCCTGAGTTAATGATTGCTGTTCTGTGACAGGGATATTGGACTTATTATACACTGAACACGAAGGTCTCTGATCCATTTCGTGCCTTGTTTCCTGCTTGGGTTTCAGCACCACATGGTGATAACTGTCTGCTTCATGCAGGAAAGCGTTCTGCTGTGATATCAGTGAGTGATAGTATCAGAAGAACATCCATTTTCTATGAATTTAAACTATTGCCGCAGTTAGGTGCAATTATTGAGAATCCCTGTAGAGCCGTACAAAAATGTTGTCTCTGTCCAAAGATGTTGATTCTGGAATGTAGCAGTGCCTGTCTATGACATTCTTAGTTTGGGGTCTCAGTGGCTGCTATAAATTGTACCCTGGAAAATGGTTACTGGGACTATAAAGTGTAGTGCTGCATTTCAAACTCTATTTTAAGTACCAGTGGATTTTTCAAACTATATATATAATTTAAATGAAATTTATATGGTGAAAATACATTGAAGATGAACCAATGGAAGAAGATGACTTCAAAACAAAGAATATTGACTTTGCATATTAACTTAATTAACTTAATGCTGTCTCTTGTGTATTGGAAAATTGTTCAACTGAGAATAATAGCTTTTGAACTACTTACAGGCTAATAGGTAGTGATTGTAGTCACTAAGACTTTGAATAGCTGTGGCTGTTGATTACACAGATTAAATGCGAGTGCAGTTTTCAATATGGCTGATTTTCCAAAACCTCATTTTCTGTCCTTCCTTTTGACTTTCATGGCTAATGACACTGACTTCTAATGCATATTAAATTCCAGGAGTGGGAAATTAAATTCCTCTTCCTCCATCTCATAGTAGAGACATGAGTGCAGAAGCATGCCAGAAGCTTATTTTAAATTGTTTGAGATTGAAGCTATATTAGTCAAATATAAGATTGCATTAGTGGTAATTCCCATACAATGGGACATGCTCTGTTTAAATAGCTGATTGGTTATAGATGTTTGTATTATTCATAGCACTAATTTTTCATGCACTCCATCTCTTATATTTTTTCTCCTCATATCTGGACTGTCTGTGTGTCTCTTTGCATCCACTGTGATTTCACAGTGAATGCTGGTTCCCAAGTTCTTTCTCTATTCTCTCCTTTTTTTTTTTTTTTTTCTCCAGGGCCTAATTATGAAACAGCTTCAAATAAATACAATTTTTTAACAAAAAACATTCTGCTTCCTGTGAACAATGGGCTGAATTTTTCTCTTTATTCTTGGGGAGTTCTTATTCAGTTGGAGTGCTTTGCAGTTGGCTGGGCCTGAGATTTCTGGGAGCTGTAATTGTGTCTCATTAATTCTTACAGTAATGTAGGGTAACTATAAGGAGCATGCAATTAGTGCTCTGGTCAATGAATAGAGCAGTTAATCAGCAGACAAAGGATGGGGCTCAGGACCTATTAGGCTGAAAGGAAGTGTTACTATTGTCACAGGCGGTAGGAATGCATGCAGACATACCTTAAAGTTGAACTGTTTAAGGGGACTGTGTTTGTCTTTTTGCTAAACCAGTTTTCCTACCTATTCCACTACTAGAGAGAAATTCATTTAAGGTTGCCTGTTAGAAGTCGGAGAGCATGTCGGAGGTTTTGACGGACTGAACAGTCTGCTTAGTGTATTCTCTTGCCTTAACAGAGGCAGCTCCAGGGTTTATCCAGAGTAAAAGGTGGTCAAAGAGATGTAAGGCTTCCTTAGCTGTTCCTCCTCGTCAGAATAATGGTCGGTGAATGGAGGAGACCGATAAAGTTTAAATCAGCCATTGTGCAGATTGTCACTCAGTCATACTCTGCATGTTTGTCTTCATAATGAACCTTGTTTGTTCTGAATGGCTGTGCTTTCAGTGCATGTAAATGTATGCAAATACTCATAACAGTTTAAAAATGGTAGCTCTTATGGTAACAACCTTTCCTACTCTTATGAAGCCCTGTCTTTGACTATATCTAGGGTTTAAAATACAAAAATTCCTCCAGCGCTAGACAGTGCTTTGGGGTTTTTTGCTAGCTCCAGATCAGAACTTCCAGTTGTTTCTGGCTTTGAAAAAATATGAACCTCATGAATCCTGTGAAGTGTTATGACATATGATGATTATAAAGAAAAAGGCTTTATCAATAAAACACTGCCCTTGAGTAACTCTTATTTCTAGTAGGCATTGCTTCAAATAGAAAGTAATTTATTCTCTTAAGTAAAACAGACACTTGGCATAAAAAAGCAGTAATTAAAATAACTTTTTTTTAAAAAAGAAAATCGAACTTTAATAATTAACTTATATCCAGAGCCTAGTGTTTTTCTCAAAACTGAAAGTAATTTTTTGCTGACTTCTTTGTATTAACAGGTCTGTAGCTTTATCTCTTCTTATGGTATTCACATCATCAACAACTAACGTTAGAAGAATAAAGTCTCTGAGGCTTTATATTAAGGATTCAATTATTCTATATAATTAGCCTTGATTTGTTAAATATTTGAAACATTTTCTATGCTTAGGTATGGAACAGCATACTGGAGTGATCTGAACCACAAATGACTTGTACCTTTACTCAGAAAATGCTTCTTATCAAATAATAAGGAAGATTAAGCCTAAGTCCTCTCTCTCTTTTTCTGTTTGGATTTTATTCCCACAAGAAATATCAGTTTTGTCCACAGTATCTTGTGTGTTTCTGTTCCCTTGAAATACAAAGAGGCAATGGATTCTGGTATAAATTAGGTAGATTTAGATTAGGAGAGAAGCCAGAGAGTCGTAGTCAATGGGGCGGAGTCCAGTTGGAGGCCAGTATCTAGTGGAGTGCCTCAAGGGTTGGTACTGGGGCCAATATTATTCAATATATTCATTAATGTTTTAGATGAGGGAATTGAGTGTACTATCAGCAAGTTTGCTGATGACACTAAACTGGGAGGAGTGGCTGACACGCCAGAGG
>VWYH01011151.1:74854-124287 GCA_013399365.1 Pampusana beccarii
CTGGAAGACAAGAGGTTCCACTTAAATTTGAGAAGAAACTTCTCGTTGAGGGTGACAGAACACTGGACCAGGCTGCCCAGGGAGGTTGTGGAGTCTCCTTCTCTGCAGACATTCAAAACCCGCCTGGACACCTTCCTGTGTAACCTCATCTGGGTGTTCCTGCTCCGGCAGGGGATTGGACTGGATGATCTTTTGAGGTCCCTTCCAATCCCTAACATTCTGTGATTCTGTGGTTTAATGAAATGTATGAGTTGTAACTTGCGCCTTGAATATAAAATACTTGAGTGAGGCATAAGGTATTTTGCTGATGCTATCATTGTCACCTGTCTGGTTTTTCATTCTTCTGTGCCTGTTTTTGAAACACTTAGGGGCTGTGGAGTCTTGAGAATAACAGTTTTTGTATGCCATACACAGCAAATCTTTCCAAGGTCACATTTTCCTTTACTGTGTCTTCTTTTAAGGAAGCAGGGCAGACTTACCCTACGAAATGAGAAAATGGTACTATTTTCACACTCAGAAGCTGGCTCTTACCTCATATATGCTACTTTTCCATTTATTTAGAAAGTGATTTCTCATCTGGTGTCAGCCAGCATCAAAAAAGTTGCTGCTCAGTATCACTGATAAACATCATAAGTTTAACAGAAATTAGTTTTTTTTCTCTCCCCCAGTACAGCTTTTCCTGTATGCAGGTTCAGTCATGGGGACCTATTAATCTGGAAGGGGTCTTAAATAATTCCAAGGTCACTTAATTGGGGGATAGCAGATTAATTGTGGTTTTCCATAAAAGCACGTTGTTATGACTGGAATAGGTATTATGACAGAAATGATAAACACTCCTTAATATGTAAGGGTTGATTAAAAGTCTGTAACCTTTTTTTAAATGAACGAAATATCCACATCTGTATCTCTTTTTATGTAGAAACCCATGTATTTTTACTAGGCAAGAAGAACTAGTGTTACTCTGATGGACAGCGTAGGATAAGGTAGATTAAATAATTCTGTTGCTGATTTGGGGACTTCTCTTTTTCTCTTTCACAGTAGTGTGAATCTTTCCTGGTATCCTTGGCGTATTGCACAAGACTCAACTCTGCAAGAATCCCAGAACAGAAAACGTTTATAGATGATAACTAAAAATGTAATATCACTGTATTTTAAAGTGAATTAGCTTTAAATAACTCCTTCTGAATGTGTCCTGTTTCTTCTGGTACAAGATGACATTGACTATCATAACATAAACACATGGATGTTGCTCTTTAGTTTAATCTAGTTGTCTATGCTTCTTCACCTGTTGTCAGAACAGAGAGAAAGTATCGTGCTCAGGCCAGCTGTCCCATCTGTTTTAAACCTTGTTTGTAAGTATTTTTCTTCTTTAAGACCTTGTTGAAGTTGTTGCTTAAGCTGGTACTGATCACTAATTAAGAAAATACTGGATTTTAAAAGATGGCTGAAATGAGGTGAGGTGAATACCTCCATAGTGAAAATCATTCCATTATAACTATTTCAGGTATTATTTATGTAGCATTTCCATCCTGAAGACTCATCTTAGGGATCAGGCTGTGGTGCACACAACCAGTAAGTCATGTTCTTCATCAGTTGAGGAATAAATTTGTAGACTGTACAATACTTCTGGGTGAAACAGATCACTGAAGTCCTCTATTTTTTTAACCTGAAATTAGATTTGGAAAAGTAAGCTATTTAAGTCCAAAACTGTGACTGCAAGAGTGTCTCCTTAACTGCAGACTAGCCCTGGAGACACCTGAGCTCCAGGAGCAATTTTGCTGTTCCATGGTGCCTGGCAAGCTGTTGCAGCTGAGGTCCAAAATGGTCCTGTTTTGGCAAAGCTCATTGCTCTGCTCCTTGGGCTTGACTGGGATCCAGGAATCAGGTGTTCTAGGATCAGAGTTACCTGGGAGAGCTGATCTGGTAAATGTTCCCAGAGCACACAGTATCTGTGGACAGCTTCATCTCCTCGTAAAACGAGCTGCTACTGCTGGGAGAAAGACCGTGCAACTCCCTTTTATATAACATTACAGTGGCTAGATAGTCATCCAAGGTCTGGATGGACTTGTATCCATGTTGCATATTGCCTTGCAGACTACCCAGCTCCTAGAGCAGAGGCTAGTCTGAGCTAGCAAAAGAAAATAGTTCTAGTCCTTTAATGGCTTTGCATATGAAATGGTTTGTCTGGAATTTGAACCAGAATCAATTCAGTGACCCAGAAGAGAATATGGAGTATTGGTGTGTGGCATGCTCTGTGCAATTTGTCACAGCAAATAAGCTGCTGTATAGACTACTTGCCGCAACTGTTGTATAACATTTTCTATATACGGTTTCTTTATCAAGTCTGCCTGACTGTAACAAGATCATGAATTAAAATGGCTAGGAGCAAGAAATGGTATTCTTTCTGATGGCAGTGCTGAAAGAAAATTTCTTGTGACTGTTGCTCCTCATTTTGCTGTAGTCTCTACTGAAGTAGGAAATAAAACCCTTCCTGACCCGTTGTTCCAGCTGTATTTGAACTGTGATGATTTGGGGCATCTATGTACAACTTAGAAATTATGATTGACATGTTCACATTATTATTATAATGCAAAATATCTCTGCATATCTGCTTTTGCTCCCAAATGCCTGCTGGAGGGATAATGGACACTGTACTTTGTGTGTTTTGACGTATGTATAAGAAGGACTGATGGCAGCTGAGATATTTGTTTTCTTGCAAAGACATAGAAAATGCAATGCAGAAAATGTCCACGTTGGCAATAGCATGATGACAGGTATTAATTCACAGGCAGAAAGGAAAGAAATTGTGGTGTGGGTTTATTTATTTATTTATTATTTTTTTAATTTGAAAGAATGAAGGGAAGGACCAGAGGAGAGTAAGGGGAATGATTTGACTTGAAAGGTGCCCCATGTCCTAAATGCAAGTCCTGACACGTATGGGAGGATTTTGGACAGTATGAACTTCTCCCAGGTGTGAAGTCCATAGTGATGGGAATTTGCCCAGAGCTGACATCCCTCACATTGAATCTCCTGACTGTCGGATGCTGTGCCTGCATCAGCTTCAAGTTTCATGTGATCCCCCTGAGTTGCACGTAACTTTCTTCCTATGCGCATTTAAGTCTTACTATCACAAAGTAAGAGCAGTCATACAGGATCAGACTAAACATCTGTCTAGCTGGGTATCCTGTTTCAGACAGCAGCCTGGGGGAGCATATAAGAAAATGTCAAGCATGTAATGATCCTTTCTTGGTGTACTCTCCTACCTTCTACTGAATCATGGCTTTGGGACTTCCTGAGCCAGAGATAATACTAACATTTTTCATCCCTCCTCTCAGTTCCATTAGTGGTGCAAGCCTTGGAGACTTACCTTCTGTTTTGTTTAAAACCATTTTCTTATTTTCTTCTATGCAGTAGCTTATGCAAGTGCTTTTTCGTATGCTGAACTGTAAAGCTCATACATCTTTTTCCCTGTTTAAATTCCTCTCTGGGATTCTCTTCTTCCTTGACATCTACTGGGTTAAGTTAGTTGCTAATTTATTTCTATTTACTCTGTTAGTTAGTCAGTCATTAATGTGAGGGGAAGGGTGTGAGGGTCCCTAGGGAAGCTGCTGCCTGTACAGGCTCCAGCAGGTTGGCTCCATTTTTAGCTGCTGTGTTGGAGAACAGGGAGGAGTGAAGGTGCTCAGTCCAAGACAAAATAATTGAAAACTAAGAGTTCCAGGAGCCTTCCAACTCCAGAAACCTAGTGTTTCTGTGCAAGACCTGTTGTGCAACCCAGGTCCCAGTAGGACAGGACGCAAACCAATTGCCACTTAGACTGTGTTTGAATGACAGAGATAATCAAACAGTAAAATCATTTATTTGGCTCCTGGTACCCAGCAAGTTGTGGCTGGTTCTTTCTTAAACCAAACCTTGTCTGAAATGGATAAACGGTGCTACACTGCACGCTGCCTCCCTCCCCCTTCTTTGCAGCAGGAAGCAAATGCCTCTGTGGAAGAACTGTGGTGTGAGCAAACACAATGTTGAGCCAGGAAATGTTTATGCAGGAGCACATATGTGAGAACCTGAAGGTAAATGTAGATCTAAAAATTACTTAGTGTTTTAGTGCACATAGATTTTCATAAAGTAGATTCTAGCGTAGTTTAATTCTGAATTAGATCAGTTATTTCCAACTTCAGTATTTGCTGAAGCAATGAAGCCACTGGAACAGAAGTTGCAGTCTATGTGTCAGCTAATCCAGTGCTGACCCCTGCTTTATAGTCTCTGCAGGAAGATTCTTTTCTGCTTCAGCGTCTTGTCAACTACTTTGAATGCTCTTAATCCTACTCATACTTTGTGGTATAGGCCAGGCCAAAAAGATGTCCTCATAATTCAGTCCAGGCAAATTAGAAGATATTAAGGCCCATATTGAAAGGGTTTGCCTTCTAGGCAAACTCATGGTTTTATTGCTCAATGTTTCACTGTGAAAGCAATGTCTTGTTCCTCCTCTGCTCATAGCAAAAATAGGCTGAAGTCACCTGCTTTTCCATCTTCCCCTTCACTTCCAGCTCTCAATAATTTTTGATGCCATGCAGCTCTCTTCGTGTACCTCTCTTTCAGTCCAATCTCCCTTCTCCATCACTTTCCCCTCAAATTTAGAATCCATCTGTTCTTGGCATGTGGCCTCCCTGTTGTCAGTTGTCTCTCGAAGTCAGTCAAATGTTGCTGTTCTTGCTATTGACAAACAGATAAAAGAATCTGCTGAGCAACCCAACTATAATAAATGGAAAAAAAGGTCTTTCTATCATAAGTATAGAATCATAGAATGTCCTGAGTTGGAGCGAGTTATGCTCTGCTTTTGCATTATGCTGCTAAACTCTTGCTTGTTGAGACCAATTTTCAATGGATTGATCATGAATGATTGATCCACATTTCCTGGATCTGAACTACTTTGATGTACAATAAGTTGGAGGCCACTTGTTAGAGATGCAGCAGCAATGCTAATTATTCTGTTATCTTTTTAAGTTTTCAGTCATGGAGCATGATATAGTGGTTAAAAAAGTGCATTCTAAATTTCAGGGATGGGATTTTTTGCTTAGGCCAAGGAAACTTTCCTGTGATTTGGAAGAGAAAACATGGTAATAAGCTAGGATTTAGAGCTGAGAAGTCTTCATATGTAAAAAGTTCTATTATCTGCATTAACATTATTGTTACTCAGGTTTTTGAAGTCCTCAAGTGAAAAGAGAGGATGAACGTAGACTTGAAGAATAATGAAGTTGCCATATAATTATCTATGGGATTTCCTGCCTCTGTAGAAGAACGTCGCGGAAAGCACTAACACAGTTACTTAAAAAAAGAAAGAAGTAGAAATGGGAGGTATTATGGGCGAATTAAGGGCTTAAGAGGTGGCGCTGTGTCTTGTAGACATCTAGCGTCTGAACCCACACCGGCACTCCTGCTTTATCTTCATCAGGTGCAGTGGCTGTTGAAATACGACTGTGTGGGTGCGAATCGTCACCTGATTTACTGTGAAACCGTGTTTCTAGCCTTTCAGTAGCCAAGACCGCACAATTTGTATCCAGCCATGGATTAGCTGTTGCTTTGCACAGCCTGGTGTTACTGGTGCTGCTGAAGTTGTGGTTGAAGTCCATACACTGGAATTGTATGATGATGTTCACGTGCCCATTAATGGATACTGCTGACACTCTGAATTGTTGAGGTATTGACATTCTGCTGTGCCAAACACAGAAACTGGGAAGGCCTCAGCTCCAGAGCACCTTTGATTAGAAGTAGAGATGGGCTGTTGGCAAGGTGTCATACAGGAATGGCTGAAACTTACCTAAGGGGTTCTAAGCAAAATTTAAGAGGATTAAAACAATTTTTTAAAGTAGTCGATTTATTTGCCTGTGTGTTGAGAATTCACTGCAGCCTCTCCGTTCGTCCCTCTGCCAGATTCACTGTGCTGTAACTCCTTCTCTCGCACCATTTCCTACCTTCCAAGCCAAGACTTTGGCCCTGTGTGCCTCCTCTTCCCCACCCTTCTGCGTGAAATTTCCCCTGCCCCTGACGTGCATGGCGACTACTTGATGGCAAGTGTCCTATGTGTTAAATTAAAATGATGATAATGAAAGACTGGGTAATTCAGCCACTTTGCTGTCCTTTTCAGTTGTTATGAATTTTAAGTCATATATATTCACTGAAATGATGTCTATGTCTTACTGAGTGAGTAGTTTACCGTTAGGCTTATTTGCTATATCTTTAAAACTTGGTGCCTGCTATCTTACATTATTCATTGTTTTCTAGATGTGTAAAGGGCTCTGAAAGCAGCCACATAGTGGAATTTAGCAGTGCATGATATATTTTATCAGGATTAAGAGCTTGTAAATTAATATAGTAGTTCTGGGAGCTTCAGGATATACCTGCCTGAAAAAAATAGCAATAGTAACTTGATATGGTATTTGTATGTTTGCTTTTAGTTTGCAGAATGTCTCTGAGAGACAAGCTTCCTGCTAGCTAATTTATTTTTTAGATAACAGGGACTGTCTAGAAGTACATTCAGAAGGAAAACACAGTAATTAATTTGTCACTGAAACCTGAGGGGTCCTCTTCCTCATATAGGTGATAATGAAGGTTTTGCATGTAATTAGCAGGAATAATTAGCACTTTTCTGGTAACAAATAGACTGAGTGGTTCTCTGCAAATAAATTAATTGTTGTGCTAACACAGGCAATTGTCTCTTTATTGTCTGACAATGCCCCTTGTTTACACTAAAGCCTATTTCAGACCTTAGCAGCTTTACACAGATAGGAAAGAGAATCTATAAAATTGTACCTCATCCGCCTGTTTCTGAGAAACTTCAAGACCACCGAGAGACTTGTTTGTCAAGACTTGTTAAACAATTTGTAATCTTGAACGTGTGTTTCACTATATTAACAAATGACTTGTTCAAATTAATTTAGTGGGTAAGCCCAAAAAAACACACTAATCAATCAAATGCTGACTTTGTGCACCTAGGAAAAGAAATGTCTCTGAAAAATAATATAGCAGTAAATTCATGGCAAATCTGAACAAATCCCAGAATTTCACATATAATCACAGAACCAAGTGGAACTGTTTTTATGTGGCAGAAGTTCCTCACAATGCAAAAATCACCCTGGGATGTGTGTGCCATTTGCGTCACTGCTGTAAAAAGCTAAAGCTTCTCAAGTCTGCTACCGCATACCCTCTGAGCAGCCTTGGTTTATACAAGGCTTGGTCAACGCGTATTCTGTCTTCATTTGCTGCTTTTGGAAGATCTAAAAAGCTACTGTTGAGCTTGTCTTTCTATTTCAGGTGTTTTCTTTGACTTCTTTTCTCTCTCTCTTTTTTATTATATTTTTTTCCTTTCTCCTGTGTTTCCTCTGGTTAGACACAACTGTCATTTCAGCAATAAGCTTACATTAACTTCTGGGTCTTCATAAATGTGGAAGCTGTTGGTTCTGGTGAAGCCTGCAGACAGGTTTCATGCTCCCATGTGTCTGTGGAGAGGAGGGGGAGAAAATGTAGTTTGAAGATGGGATGCTACAGATATAGGGTTGGGTAAAGTAATAAATTTTGTTTGTGTGAAATATTGGCTCTTCTGTTTCTTGTTAATAATTTCCCAGTCTTCCTCTGGAATGGAAACAATGAGAATATAATTGATGGGTGTCTCTTTTTTGTTTGAGGGCAGGGTTACTCTATTTTCCCAAAATAACAATTTGTAATTTCATTTCCAAATGAGTATTTATATTGATGTGTGTTTTGGTTTTTACTTTTTCTTTATTTTTTCTTTATTTCCTTGCTTTTCTCTAGTAGCCATGGCACTGTGCAGTGCTTTTATGAATATGTTATAATAATAATAACAGTATCAAAATTAAATCTCAGAGCATAATGCTAGTAATTTTAGGGATGAATGTCTAAAAGTGCAACAGAAGAACAAGTCCTGCATTTTTTTAGTGAGAAATGTTGTTTAATAGAGATGGTTTCCTAAAAAAAAACCCCAAAACCAAAAAACGCAAAGCAGCACTTTCCTAAACTGATGTTTTCTGGCATGAAGTGCTTCAGTGAAAATTTAACCATGGGACCTACACCTCCCCTTTTCCTGCTTTACTGGAGAAATGCTACTCATCAGGCCATTTCTGTATTCTTCTTGTAGTTGACTAATAATGTGTATAAGAATATGAAAACCAACAACAACCCCACAGCCGAACAATGCTTTTGCAAGTGTCTGTCTAATTGTGAGATTTAAGGCTTGTTGATGCTTGGAGGAGGTTGACCTCCATCCCTTTACACTATCCTGGTGCATGTCAGCCAGCTAACTTCTCTTGTGAATCATGCCAAGTGGTGTATGGCTTTGGAAGTGTTGAGATGTTGGCTGAGTGAAATTGCATGAGTATAAAGTATAAAGGTATTCACTACTAAAAGCGCTGTTCGCGCATCTATCCAGTCTTCCCAGGGATATCCTGCAAGAATTTGTTAGGGTTCCTCTGCTGTTTGCTTGTGTGACCACCTAATATCCAACAGTCACCATAGCATTCTGGGTGTAAATGATGGTGTCGAGAGGCATGTAAGCTCTGGATACTGTGCAATCAAGCCTTTTACTTTTTGCATGAAGTTTCACAGTCCTGAGCTAAAATTTGGACTTGATTGTCCAAATAGGAGAAAACTTTTTGTCAATGTTAATATTAACAGTTTATATGGAACTGGAGAGACAAATGGTTAACGAAAGTGGGCTCAGCCAACATAAAGCAGAGAAGAGGGATTGTGAATGAGCTGTGTCAATATTCATGTCAGCTTGAGGACCTCTGAATATTTTGGAAGTTGTGTGGTGAGATATGAAAGCTTCTGCCATTCAGCTTTGTATCCTCTTTCTGCCTGCTGGATTTTTAGGCTACCACCATTTTGCTTCCTTGGTCTAGTGTAAATTTGCTATCTCATTTTTCTTTCCTCTCAATATGCGAGTACACAACCAGCACTTGCACTTGTGTGGTGTCTCTCTACCGATGTGCTTGTTGCTCTCTGTCTCTCTTTACCTTCTCTCAAAACAACTAGCTGACCAAGATGATGGCACTGAATGAGTTAAATAATAGAAAGTTTGAAGGAAGAACAGTTTTATTTTAGCACCAGAGGCAGAAAAGCATTCAAATTTTTCTGTCTCACAGTTTCATTAGTGTGCTCAGCTTTGAGCCAACACAGGGCGTTATGAGGTAATTTGGCCAAGTTATACTACACAAGACTTTTCAAATAAGAAAGATATTTTATCATACTTTAAAAATTTCGATCCTATTTGGCTACTGCAAAACTCAATTTTTCTTGTACTATGCTGATGGTTGACAGCTAGAAGAGAGAATTTAGGCCGAAGGATTATTCGTATCATGTAGAGATGGCAATAGCGGTCCTGGTATGGCCCAGCAGAATAGTTGACAGAGTCTGTGATCCACTCCGTGCTCTCTTTGCTCGCCGACAGCCCCTCAGCTGTGAGGGTGCCAATGGATGACCTGTCCTGGGTGCCTGCGGCCCCATCCTTGCTGCACTCCTTAGCACAGCTCTGGTCTCGTATGGGGTGTGCATTGAATCCTAGACTGGGGTTGGTAAGACCAGCTATGTAAGAAGGATATATTCAGCCATGTGATGAGATAGATATGTTTTCACGGGGGTCTCACTGTGGGGTGCATGGTCATACACTGGCAGTACGTGTGGTTCCAAAGGCCAAGGCTGTGGTAGGTGGCCTTGATGTGTGTTGCAGCCACAGGGTTGGGCATCACCAGACAATGAGTTAAGTGACTGCATGATTTCTGCTAGTGACAAATGTTGACAGAAGAAAGATAAAATCTAGGATTAATATTGTTCTCGTTAAAATGTTTCCTTTGGTGCTAATTCTGCCTGCTGAGATACTCTATTCACATTTGAACTACTGCCGTGTATAGAATTTGGTAGGATGAAGCAAGTGTAGTTCCTTGGCTTTTAAATAAAGCATAGATTTTTTAAAAAAATGAAGATTTTTTTATATCTGTTGCTTTGGAGACTGCTATATGTTATGGCTGCAGCATAGTGGTGAAATAGGTGTTTTCTCCCTTTACTTGCATTTTATTTGTAACAATGAGCTAAATTCATGTTCTTTGTGTTTTACTTCATGAAACCACTTGCAAAACTGTTATCCAATACAAATTAAAGTCTCGGTTGCTGAACCTGCATCTCAGTGCTTTATCTCCATTGAATTTCTGTGTGGAAACCCACAAAACTAAAATAAATCAGGGTGTGGTAGATAGGTGTTAGCAAATTTCTGCAGTGACTTTACAACTGAGTAACACCAGGTTCTGATGTTGTTCAGCTGTAAAGTCGCTGCAGAAATTCCTCTTGGAATCATGCATAGTATGACTGTACACAATAGTGAGTAATGCAGACACAAGAATTTGTAATGTTTGCCTAATAATGTTCTAGAAAGTTCTCTAATATTATCTAAAATCCAGTATAGGGGGGGGATAACTTTAGCTAACAGATAGTGTAACTTTTCATGCTGGTTTTCTCTGGAGGCTCAATAGTACTGATAACTTTCAAAAGCCTTCTGGAATTTGCTTTTAGCCATTGCTGGTAGCCTGACTTGACATGGTGAGATTAACTGAGGACACTTACAAGAGTTGGGAAAGGTTTTCTTTAGCTGTTGTTTAGACTTTTTTCCCCCTCTTGATCTAGTTTTAATCTAATCTCTTCTGGGCACCAAGCAGAGCTGAAAAGTGAGCGACGTTTTATCTAAATTGAAGCGATAGCAATTGATCAGGTTTTCATCATCTGTCTTTGCTGTCATTGGAGCTTCCTCTGTGATCTGCAGTTGACTGAGAGAAATGAAAACTTAATTGAATTCTTTAGCTCGCTAGATAGTTATTTGCAGATAGGTATGTAGAACCATGGTGATGCAGGGCAGATTTCTGTTTCTTGCCACGAATATAAAAGCTTTATTGATTCCATTCAGAACACGAATGTATTTGAGTTCTGTGAAAAAGCAGGATGAAGCTTAGCTTTGTACCATGACTTGGGAGTTGGTCATGATGACTGACAGTAGGACAGAGAACTGGGTCATCCTGGTAAGGTTTCAGGTAATGCTTACCTCCCACTTTTTCATTTTGTTGCTGAGTCAAGGACTGAGAAGGCTTTTAAAGAATGCATTTTGCAAAAAGATGCTGGTCCCACTGCCTCTGTGGAATTTGATAAATACCTTGTAAAGTCTTGAAAAACCATTCCAACATTTCACTTTTGCTTCTGCTTCAGTTTAGTTCCCATATAATTGTCATCGGTATGGACACCTTACTGTACAGGTCCTGCACCATTAGGACAAGAGCATCACTGTGCATTAAGTAGACAAGTAGCAGAGAGAAATTCAGCCTTGTTAAATGAAAATTAACTTCTTAAATGTTTGTGAGTAATAAAAGCATGTAAAAAGCATTTACCAGAAATGCTTTATTTTTGTCAGCTGCCAGAAGCGTTAGGTTAAACTGGGAAAGCAGAGATTTTAATTGCAATATGCTGCCTGGTCACTACAATGAAGTTTTCTGAGGTCTTATCCCAGGTAGATGTATCGTCAGTACCAGCTCTTCTAGTCACTGTGCACTGATTCCACCAACATAGGGGGAATTTTTCTAGTCCAAGTTAAATATTAACATAGTTTTCTGCTTGCAAGCTCTGTGCTGCTTTTTAACTTAGAAAGTAAGTTGCTTGACCAAGGATTTGATCAAATGAGGAATTAAAAAAAAACCCCAAACACCAAAATAATTTCTTAGTTTAATTTTCTTTAGAATGGAGCAGGGTATAGTTTTAACATTTTTTTCACTGAATAATTACATTGACAAATGTCATAACATTCAAACATATTCAGGAGTTTGAGACTATATATGATATTTTTTGCTAATTCACCATGTGTTTGGAGAGCTGCTCTAAGCATTAGAGTAAACATTGACAGCTCATGTTATTAGGAAGCATAGGAGAAAGATCTAAGAATCAGCAAAGGCTGTTGTGTACCGTGAAGGTAAAAGCTTTTTTTTTTTTTTCCCATGTGTTGGTGGCTTTTCCTGTGTATTCGAGAACAGAAAAAAAATGTTGGCTCAGAACAACAGCCTTTTTCTGTTTGTTTTGGTTACCCATTGCTCCTTCTTAATGATGCTCACTGAAGTTCACCAACAAAACACTTTGAAACATTTATTACTCACAGTCTACAAATTAAAAATAGCAGCTGAGCCTTCATTGAGCATTTTTAATATTCCAGAGGGGTCAAAATAGTTTCTATGAGCATTGGAATTTAAACGTTCCTAACACTAATCAAATGTTTCCAGCAGTCAAGTAAACAAGTCTTATTAAAGTTGTGGGTAAAACTGGAATATATTTCATATAGGAAAGCAGGTTCTAGGGGGCAGTAGCTTCTTCCATCTCCTGAGAGTGTTATTAATTCGAATCACTGCTCAGTTGTACCCTATCTTTTAATCTGAATGAGTGTATGTAGTATGAACGTTGCTGTGGATGGCACTGTCCCTTTCTAGTATGAGGAGTGTTTATTGCTTTGATAGTAGAAAACAAAATAGTACGCACTGAGCTAATAAAATGTTATAGATGCTGTCACTGCATGCTGAAATCTAAAGATGTGTAATGAAAGAGTCCTGATTATGTCTGTGAGCATTCAAAGGGATATCTGTGGATTACTGTCATCAATTATTCCTGTTGGTTAATAAGAAAACAACATGAATGAATAGCCTTAAACTTCAGCAGGAGGGAGAAAACACTTATTTTAAGAATAATAAAAACGCTTTGCACTCTGATGGTGAGAAGTATGAATAGACAAATTTATCGCTTCTTATTCAGCCACTGAATCTGCTTTTTGTATGGAGGAGCTATGAAGGGAGGACTGGAGTAGAAAAGAGCAAAAAATGGCCTGCTTTCAGAAATAAAAGTACAGTGGAGAGCAGAGCAACCTCACAGCAAAATTCTTCGATGTATTCAAAATATTCAGTACCAACCTAAGGTAGCCTAGCTTTTTCACGGCTGGTAAGAATCAGTTTCAGTTATGAGAAAAATGGATCCCAAAGTTAGGTTTTATTTTTGTGACTCGTCAAAAAGAGGATAAGATATTTGCCAAGCTTCAAACTCTACAAAGTCAACTCAGCCCTTGCAGGAGCAATTATGCAATAGCGAAGGCTGCCAAGGGCTGTTTTGTAACCAGTATCATTGGAATATGCAAGACTCAACAAGATGCTTCTCTGTCAGGGGCGGTGTAGGATTAGTGAAACCATGCTGCAGGAAGCTTGCATTCAGATAGCCTTTGAAATCCTACAGACTGGAATTTTTCCTAACCCAGATGATTCTAGGAACATATTGCAAGAGCTGTTACATAATGGGATCAACATTAAAAAGAAGATGTATATATTTTTCAAATTATTTTAAATATTTTTTTGTCAATCTTTTATTCTTCCTTGTAGAAGAGGTTCATTTTTGTCAGCATGAATACATTTTATATGAAGTGTCTGATAGTAAAAGTGAAAAACAGTAGAAAAATTACATACATGTACAGAGTTTAATAATGATTAGCCTTTAATAATGATCATTGGCTGTTTTCAGGTAACAGTGGCTCTTGATAACCATTTTTCCATGAGAAGAATAGGGAATCTGGAACTGCAGACTTGAGGCCTTTTGCACCAAAGCAGGATGATGCAGTATGGCACAAGGGATTATCTGGCATTTACTGAGAAACAAAGTATTTACAAAAACTTCTATCACTGAGACAGAGCCTTTAGGTGAGAAGTTTAATCCTCTATAGTACTCCATGTGTACCAAGGGCTTTTTCTTTTCACAGCCATGATTAGCATTCATATGGGTCTGGTTGTAGGTTCTGGGCCATGGATGTGTGAGGGCTGTTGTCCTTTATTGAAAACATTGGCTTCTGTGAAGCAATGCATTATATTAACCCAATATAGAATGTGGTGCAGGGAGCTTTTAATTTCTGGGGATGTAAGATAAGCTTCCCAACCTGATCAATTTCTGAAATCACGAATCTTAAAAATGTTCTAGAATCATAGAATAATTCAGCTTAGGAGGGACCTTTAGCATTGATCTAGTCCAAAGCCCTGCTCAAAGCAGGGGAAACATCACAGTTAGACCTTGTGGTGAGGAATGAAAGAACACCAGACAGTTCATAGCCAGTATTGCAGAGAAAATATATGACCAGTACAAAATAGACAATGAGTCCCAGAAAGGTGAGATGGATTTGTGGGTGCTGAATTGATGGATACTCCTCAAATGTACTGAAAACTGCTTTTGTTATCCACTTCTGTGCTCACATACACTAGTAACACTTAATTTTGCCACTTCTTCCTGAAAATTCATTATTCCTCTCTTCACAATGCCATTTTATCCTTACTCTTCCAATTTATTTTAATCAATTTTAATATTTTGTTGTTGTTGTTGTTGTTCATAGTCTATGGATAGATGACCTGTGATAATACTTCCCATTTTGTCTTTTTTTTTCAGAGGTCCGTATAGCTTTTGTAAGTGTCAAGAAATCTCCTCCCATGACCGCATATTATTTCTCTTTCAATCAGCCAGCTCAGTGCCCTGTCCATACTAGTTTTAGGATGGACTGTCAAGCATTGCTTGAATTCTATGTGAAGCAACTGCTATTTCTGTTGAAGTGAGAATATTCCACAGAGGATAAATTAACTTTGAGATTATCTCAAATAATTAAAAATACTAATTCATAAATTTTTCTCTTTCCAATTGCTCCAGACTCTTGTAAGACTGATATGACCACAATTCATATAACTTCACATATTTTGCCAAAACAAGATGAGAGCGTAGGTCACTCCTAATGATAGATGAGCACCTCCAGAGAGCAAGTCAGCTGACCAAGGCTGGTAGTCTGTAATACAGGACTTCTCTGTTAAGAACCATGTCCCCTGACCTATGTTCCCCTGATCTAGCAAACCGTCTTGACTGAGAGCTTGTCTATATATTGAGCTAGTCAAGAGTAGCCACTCCGAATGGCCAGTGTTCTGCAGGATGAACCATGACTAGGGTCACTAAGACCTCCATCTGCACAGAAGAAGGTGTTCAGACTTATGTTCTGATTGATATATTTGTGTAGTGGCTAGGACACCATGAAATTTTTCAGGTCTTCTGGTGTAGTTTCATATTCTACAAATCTCTCCACAATTTTTAAGAAAGTATTTGCTATGTAGTTTGAATGTCACTGAAGCAGTGATTTCTGCCCTGCTTTCAATATCATTGCACTGTGGATTCCTAAACTCCATGATTTTTCAGTTCCACTTAAACTTGTAGTTAGTATATGATATCTCAAAAGGGGTGAGTGTAAGGAGAATGAAGGCACATATGAAAGAAGGTTCTTTTAAATAAAGAAATGCAGAGGAAAGAACCTATAACACAGTCAGGCAAGAGGAAACCCAAGAAGTTGTTTCAGGAGAGTGAAGAAGCGAAAGCCGGAGGCAGTGCCCTGAAGTTGATTGCAGTTTTACATAAATGTTCTGGACAGTGAACTGTGGTGCCTGAGTGACCTCATGAATATTTTGTTCCTACTGTAGGTGGGATGAAAGTTGAGGCAGCACCTTCTCTTGTTTTCATACCTAAATCTGTCAGAATTTGCAAGCTGGAAGCCTAATTCAAACAAAATGCTCTAACTTGGCATGAAGAATGAATAGTAGTCATCTGCTTGGACACCGCAGTTCCTATGATAGCTTGGAACAACAGGGTGTAAGGTAGCAGTGAACTGTATCTTCTGAGGAAGTCTCTAGTCTTTTTGTACAAAATCCTTTTTTTTTTTGTCTGTAAGGATATACCTCAAGGTGATATCCTTGAAAGGTAAACCTTCCCCTAGTCCTAGGCTCCCAATTTCCCCAATAAACAGGGTTTCAATACATAGACTTTCAGCAGCAGCTCCAGTGCAATTAAAAACCTCAGTCATACTTACAATTTAATGACCTTCTGTGTATTTTTATCTTTGAGGACCAAGGAGAGAGCATGTTCATCACAAAAACTGAGAGACATCTAAATTATCTATTGACCTTCTGGAAACAAGCCACAAGATGATAACTGTTTGTTTCTACACACAAAGGGAAGATCTGAGGTGGGTGTGAGCCAGAAGCATATCTTTAGGAAAGGGAACTTTCTAGAGTGTAATGTATATTTGCAGGAACCATTTGTTAAGTAATTTCAGACAGGCCCATTTGCATCTGATGCATCTGACTGTAGTTGATTTACAGAAAGTCCTTAAGTTAGTCAAGTAAATTCATCAGGGTAAATTCACCCATCCCGATTTGCACTTGTTACCATTTTCTCTCATGTGGAAAAGCTTTCCTGTTGCATTTAACCACACCATGTACTCATGCGGCATTTTCCTTCTTAATTTAGATAGAGCCAACAAGGTTTGACACTTCTGGTGAAACCCTGACCCATTGAAACTAGTGGGAAACACCCATGAATTTCCATGAGGGTTTCTTTCTTACAAAAGAACTTTTCTGAGAAAGCAAAATACATTTAAATTTCTGCTTTGTGTTAGACAGCGAATGTAAAAACTTTGACTATATCTAATTAGATCACGTTCTCCATTACACCATTTTCCTGTTATTTGGCCTGTATTTAATTAAGGAATTACCATTTCTGGGTGCATCGTTCTACATGTGGAACCTAAAATTCCCATATCACCTTGAGCTTATATTTTAATAAAAATGTAAATATTTCTTTGCATTTTAGCCAGTTCCTAATCTCTAATGCTGATGGCAATAGACGGATTTAATCTTTTAATTATTTTCTGTAAATTGTTCATCAAAATATTAAGAATAACAATCTGATACAAATCCCATGCAAAACAATTCTTGCCATGTTATGGTGAATGGATACTTTAAATTCTGATCTGTTTTCTGTCTATAAACCAATTATTTAGTCTCAAAATTTTCCTTAGGGCAGCTTATATTTAATACCGTGTGCACTAATGCATCAAGTGAAAAATTGCCAAAGGCTTTCTGAGAGTCTAGATATCTGTTGCTGCTATAGTTCATGTCAATGGCTATTTCCCCATGAACCTTAAAGATAATAATATGTTTTGATGTAATTTGGTTCGTAAATCCAATATGATCTGGTTTTATACATCTTTATGCAATTAATGGGTCTTTTATATCTTTAACATTTCTGCCACCAGCTTTTTCAGACATTTGAAGTTGTGCTGAGGCCAAATTAAAGCCAACGGAATTGAAGAATTCTTCTATTTGATCCTCGTTGAGTTCTGGAGGATACTTTTTTCCCCCGCTGTTTAGCTTTAGAGCACAGGTATATAACAGATTCTGTGTGCTTGGTAACATGTTAGCTTAGACCAAAGTTAAATTAAACACATTTTTTTCCCTATGTATATTTTTTATCCTTAACCTGATACATTCTTGCAGAGTCTATTGATGTAAATTTTAACATATAAAAATCTGTATGACCTACACAAACAGAAATGAGGAAGAATGTCACTAAAAAGTAGTAACAATTCCTTGGGGCCAGAGAACAAGTAGAATCAGAACCAAAAGAGTATCCAAAGACATTTTGAAAGGGCCTTAGCAGCTGAGAAAAGGAGTGCTACATATAGTAGCTGAAAATGCCAAGCTGGAAAGGGAGCCAAAGCATAACTGTTATTGTTGTGTTCTTTCTTAAAAAAAATTAGATGTGTGGGTGGGTGCTTTTTTTCTTTTTAAAATAGTTTTTTGGTAAGTTTTCTGTAATCCAGCCATTCAACAGCCTCAAGAGTCAAGACATCTGCTTTGGAGATGTACTCATGTTTTGACGAGCCTTAAAGCATCATGATTTTTGACATAATGTTGAAATAAAATCTTTGATGCTTGACAGCTGCTGGCTGCATGGAATGCTCTTTTTCTTTTTGTTTTTTCCCCACTTTCAGTGTGATGTTTACTACACATAATAGGAATGTGCGTCATTTTAAATAACAGTTTTAATTCTCTTTTTCCAAAAAGCTTTCTGTAAAAGTGATAAATTCATAGGAGTTAACATCCTTTTTGTGAAGAATGCTGGCAATTTTAAAAGCTGTATGTCTATATATGTAAGAGCGCAGGCTAGGGATAAAAGGCTGTGTGAAGTTTTGCACATGGTAGCAGAAAGATGCCATCAGATGTAACGCTGGAACTGACATTATCACCTTGGCATCCTGACCAGTGCTCACTGTACATTATAGAGGAGCTGCAGCTGGGAGGCTGTCAGCCTTCACAGAAACAAAAGCAAACGTCCCACAGAAGCACTTGCAAATGCTCTTACAGTGCTACTAATGTAAGCTGTAAAGCCAGATGGTATGGCTCATATAGCTCCTGTGTGGGGGTGAGCAATGCAGGAGTAGCCCCCTTGTTGCAGAATTGCTGTGGCTGTGGAGACTTGAGGGAAGAAGTAGGGTCGTGTAGCATCAGAGTGGACAACTCACGTTGGCAGCAGTGGCTGCCATTTCTAATCTGCGGAGTGATCACAGATCCAGTTGTGACTGATGTTTCACGCTGATGCTATAACAGCCCTTCGGGCAATTTCTGTGCAGCATTTTATTTTGTGTTTATTAAAGGTGGCATCGGCCCAGCTGCTCCTCACCAGTGATAATCACTTTTCACTTGAGCTAAAGGGAAAGGACAGTGACCTCTGCCTTTATGTGGTGATGGTAGAAACAATAAGAAGCCAATGTCCGAGACTGTGTAAAAGCCAAACACGAAGTAAAATGGGATAAGACATTCCAGAGGGAATGCTTGCCAGTTCAGCTGATTTGCAGGTGTCTGTGGATGAGGGACATCAGTGAACAGAAAGTTAGAGGAAGAAAAGCAGAGATGGCAACAGGGAATATAGAGATTGTTGCAGAACTTAGATGTACAGTACTTAATGGAAGGGCAGACTTAGATTTCAAGATGGTTATCTTCATCTTTGGTATTTTTTTTCTTTTGTTCAATAAAACAAGACTTCATATACATTCTTTCCTCCTCCAAATAGAAGCAAGTGAGCAAGACCCCAGCTACTGGCAAACTTTCAGACAAACTTTCTTTCATTTAATCAGGCCTCAGTACCTATGGCAGATTTTCAAACATGCCCAGGCCTCATTGCTACTTTTGGGTCACTATTGTGAAGAGCTGAAAACTCTGGCCCTGACCCAGCAGCACGACAGATCGTGTGAGGGCTTTTAAGTGTGCAAATAACCATTTACATGTTCAAATTAAACGTGCTGAAGTGCTTCACTGCTGCAGAGCCAAAATGCCTGATGCTTTGTAGGAGCGAGCCCTTGTGAATCTAACTAATACATTTTGGTGCCAAAATGGGGACAAAGTTATCTTGAAAGTCTGTCTGCTGAGTTAGGTGTCTAAATTTCGAATGCTGAGTTTTCCTGAAAATCTAGCCTTTAAATATCAATCCTGGTAATTTTTACTGATAATCAGTTTAGCAGAAACAGGTGGTCAGTATTTTTATTCCAATCCTATCTGTCATCTACACATCCTGAGATGGGGAATTTAATATGAACTACATAACACCTGGGCAACTGTAGTTTATTTATTTTGTGGCTTTAGACAAGCAAATGTAGATCTGTTCCAAACAATGTAAGGTCTAATGTTTATTTAAATTTAAACACCACACATTTCTGAAAATGAAATTGCCTTTGATGTTTAAAATTAGTCTTTCCAGAATGTCTCAAAATCAATTTGCAGTAGTAATGTTTGCAATACAGATTACATCATGCTTGTTTTCATGCACATAGGGCCTCAGATCTGGTACTAAAGCAAGTTTTAGCCTTTGCTCTACTTGCATTTGAGAAACACCGTATTGCTAACTGGTATTTCATGGATGTGGCTAAGGCTGTATTTATCTATGCAAGGTTTACTGGTTGTGTTATGCTTACAAATTTCCATAATTAAGACTGCAAATTCCATAATTACAGCTGCAAACAAGAACCATTTTTTCCAGAGCTTATTTTGACTGTTGACTTCAAGAAATGAATTTTTTTTTTGGACATGATACTGCTTCAGTTATGCCAGGATTTTTATTGGTCTACCATAATCCTTTCCTATTTTTAACAAAGGCATGGCAGTGAAAGTTTCGGTTGTAGGCAAGTCTTCTCTTTTGTTTAGTTTTCTTGAGATTCTGATTGACACCTTGAACAATAACCAGCCATTCAGGGCTTTCTTGGAACTTGAATATGAAGCTGTATGTAACTTGACTAACCTTACATATATACTCAAAATATAAGCATGATGGAATAACTTTATGCCTGTTCTATATAAAAATGAGTAAATATTAGTATTATGCAGCAAAATCACAATTACAAGCAGAGAGTTTAAACCATTTTTGGGATTTTTTTCTACATTAAAAAATAAATTACCCCATAGTATGAAAGGTGTTTATGAACTTTATTAATCAACAACCTGTGATTTGTGGTTTGTGACAATCTTACACTCACAGAGGTTGACTCAGTGGCATAGGAATTTCTCTAATGCATCAGAAGCAGTTCAGGCTTGCAATTTTGCCACTAAGAAGTACTATCCTTGGTATTTTCTAGAAAGTTTTTTCTCTATGAGTGATGAGTCAAAAATCTAAAAAAGGAGAGGTGCTGTGTGAATAAATCCTCAGCATGACACACAGTGTAGTCCAAGTTGTTACTACTGGTCAGGCTGAAGAGATCAGGACAAATTCAAAGTTTGTGTCATGTGGAAGGAAAAAAAAACAACTCTAGTAATATTTAAACTTCAAAAAGGGAAAACACATAAAAATAAGAAAGCTTCCTGAAAAGAAATTTAAAAGAGCAGCCAACAGAGTAAAATGATTAAAGACCCTACATTAGAGGCTCAGAGTAAAAGTGTACCACCTATCAAAGAAAAAAATTAAAAAAGAACCTTTTCCGAAAGCCAGCTTGGCCAGCGGTACAGCAACGAGATACTGCTCAGAAGTGCAAATGGCAGATCAGCAGGAAGAGATGAATTATGTCCCAGGAATCACAATGCCATTGCAGGAGTTCTAGAAGAACTCAAATACGGAATTGCTGAATTATTAGCTACAGCATGGAATTTATATTCTAATCAACCTCATTATTAAAGAAATGTTAAAATGTATTGCCTTCTTATAAAGTAATAACTCGTAAAAGATAAAAATGGGGTAGAAAAAAATTACAGGTTTTCATAAAGGGCTGGTCATTGTGTTCTCCCATAGAATCTGCAGTACAACTCAAACTACTCAAAATATTTATGAATCATTTAGTAAACATTTATGATGAACTGCTAACCATAAAGGAGTGTGTGGATATAGCTTTTGGGTCAGGCTATCCCTAAACTGCATGTTGCCAAAACTGGAAGAGTATCATAGAAGAAATTCTTATTTGTTTCTATAGTATTTCCTTAAATATCTTGTGCTGTCCACCTTCTGGTATGAGGTAGACTTTCAGTTCAACCTTGTTTGGTCAATTTTATATTCTTATGAGTCAAGTGTGCCCTTGCCTATGTTCTTGATTTATAAGACTATTGAAATGGAGAGAAAAAAGTCTGGTAGTTGAAGTGATTGTTTCAGTCTGGAGTCTATGGAGACAGTATAGAAAGTTTGTTACTTTTACTAATTTTTTGTCTGGAAGTCGTTGCTGAACCCTGTCAGTTCACTGTTCCACTATTTCCTCTGTCACTCAGAGCTCACCAACTTGGCTGTATTTCAGGCTAATATCTCTAAAATACACTTCTGAGAAAGTTCTTTTCATAGATTAGTTTAGGCCTGAAACAACTAAATAGGGTTTTTTTTTTCCACACATTTAGTATTTCCAAGAATCGATCCTGATTTCATCCTGATTTCTTCCTGAGAGAGATAAATGAGCCTGATAGCTTTAAACATTTCCTTTCTTCTTATACTAATATGTTTTTCCTGAAAAAATAATGATAAATATGTCAATTAAAAGCCTGCCTGATGATTCAGTCCAGCAAACCACACATATCTCAAACACTACAGATATATGCACTATTGATTCTTTCTTTAAAAACTAGCCATGTAAATTTAATTTAAAGGCTCTGAGGCACCAGTAATAATATGTTCAATACATGAGTGCCAGAGCTAACTTAATTCCACTTCAGGATATCAAGAATCACAGACATCTTATTTCCAGTTAATTGCTGTGTTTAATTTGTTTGCTCAAGTAACACAATACTTTGGATTATAATAGAGACCAAAAGGTCTCAAACTGTTCATTCCCCAGAGCAAGGCAAGAAAAGCAGAAGAGGCCCAAACATGTTGAATATCCATCATGAAGAGCAGCTAGTTTTTTGCCATTTTTGATAACAATTTGCTGACATGAAAATTGACTATTACGTAGTGCTTTTGAAATCCTCCTGTGCTGTGAATTCTTTAGTTTGCATGAGGGAAATATCTAATGGTAGCAGACTGCTTATTTTGGACAACGTAAAATGACCTTCTGTAAGCATCTTAAATGAAATGCTGGCTGAATAATCATGAGATTAATTACAATTCTGAGTCATTTTCTACTGTGCCTTTCACCTAGTAGCTAGCAGCAAGAGCAGACATGGTGCTCGTTGGTGACTGGTTTTGTGATACACACATGTGCATCCTCTGAATATTAGCAAAGTAAACGTACAAGGTGGGAACTCATCATCCCTTGGCAGTAATTTTAGTAGGTAAACTCTGATAAGCCCATCTCCTCATCTCCTCTGAAAAGTATTGCAAAATCTCAGGGAACTGGAACTGTTGAAATTGAACCTATCTAATGTTAAAGACTTCTGTTTAGTCTAAAGTCAGCAGGCTTTTGCCTTTCTGCTTCCATCTGACCAGGTCAAAACTTTCCATGTATATAAGCTGTCTGATTTTTTTCTTCTTAAACAGAAAAATCTGTAATTTCATAAAAATAGCATAATTTAAAGTTTAATTGTCTCTGAGATATCCTTCAATATCACTTATCTAATCCTTAGCCAAGAGATTCTTCATGAAAGAAACTTTAAGCAAAACACAGTTGCCCCAGATGAAAAGAATCTTGGGAAGATGCATCATGAAACTGCAAGTTCTGCAACTTATTTTTCATAGCTGACTGTATTTCTTTGCTATTCTTTGATATCTACTTTCAAGATTTCTGCTGTAGTTGGACCACATAGTAGATATGATATAAAAGATAACTCTATCAGCTCCAGGGAGAAGCCATAATGGCACAGATAATCCTCTCAGTAAGCAATGATTTCCTGAGATGATAATTTATGTGAAGTTTGTGTGTGTCATGTGTATTTAACCAACAGGACTGAGCAT
Source organism: Pampusana beccarii (assembly GCA_013399365.1). Taxonomy (NCBI): domain Eukaryota; kingdom Metazoa; phylum Chordata; class Aves; order Columbiformes; family Columbidae; genus Pampusana; species Pampusana beccarii. The sequence continues at coordinate 98,138 of VWYH01011151.1, forward strand.
TTACAGCTAAAAGGGGGTATATGAATTTTGCTTACAGGTGCTGAGTGTTTTTGCTTTCCGTTCTTTTGGAAGAATGCACTAAAATCTCCCTTTTTTCCCAAGTTTGATACACTGAACATATTCATACCTAATTTCTGTCAGTATGAATACTGAAATAATTATTTGAAAATGTCTCGTTCACTTTGTCCCTGAAGGTTTCTGTGGAAATCATCAAGTGCACTGACTATCTGCATTGCCCAGTCGCTTCTAAAAATTTAGCTCACTGTCATCTTTTCAATTCAGCAACCTAGAACGATGCACCATAACTCCGGGAAACAGCAACATTAAATTAGAGATGCAAGCTGCAGACTGTAATATTAAAAATGTGTTCTCCTACTGTGGCCTAATTTGCCTTTTTCTTTTTATGCTGATAATGTATCTGAACCCACACTGCGAGCAGTGTGTAATAAGTTTCTAGGCTTTTGGCATCTGTTATGGACAAACTGTGGATTCTTTGCAGCTTCAAACAGCAAACGAAATGAGAAGATCGATGGAATTCGTGTCTAGATGTGTGACATGGAAATGTGCCTAAACAAATGTAATTTTGCAGCAGGAGCACTTAAAATGTGTTGAGGCTAAATAAACAGATCTTGCTTATCACATGAATTAATTAACTGCAAAACATTTCTTTCTCCTGTTGTTACACAGAGTAAAGGGCTGGGGATTTGAATCCTGTAATTCAGTTTATAAAACTGCTGTCAGAACCTCTGGCTCAGGAAGCCCTGAAACCACAGGATGCTGGAAGCACAACCAGGGGAAGGATCACTGCCTGCTCACCCTGCTCTCCTGCTTTTCCTCAGGCTGCTGCTGCTGGCTGCTGTCAGAGGCAGGATATCCAACCAGATAGACCTTTGCTCTGACCTGCTGTGGCCACTCTTGTGTAAGAACACATGTGATCATGGGTGGTTCTGATCTCCAGCCCCTTGCAGGGCTGGATCCCAACTGAGGGTGAATGAAACTGCGACTGGAGTAAATTTTAAAACACTGTTATTCAGGTTTGGCGTCATTTCAAGGAATGTTGTGCTGTCTAAAAATATGAAAATCCACCGGATGTAGAGTCCTACTTAGAAGAAGCAAATTATATATGTTCATATATTCAAAAAGGCATTGGAGTAACAAAGAAATTATTACCTTGTGGTTCAGCAGCTGGAGATACCTTGATGGGTGTTATACTGAACTCTCTACACTCTTCCAGCATTGCCTGATTTGTGTGTGCCCCAGTTTTACAGCAGTAATCTGGAAATAAACATATTTTCTCATTCTCCTTGTCTTTTTTTTTTTTTTTTAATTAGTACATTCTTTGTAGCACTATCCCCTAGCATATATAGCTGAAGTGTCTAACACAAGGAGTCCCAGGTTTATCCGGGGTCTTTAGATGTTGCTGTATTCCACACATGACCAATATTTTAAGCTGAGGTGGTAGGAACCAGTTTTTCTGAGAGGTTATGCAGTCTGCTTGAGATGCACCTTCTCTTTCTAGGTCACAGACCTTTCTTTAAGGCTGTAAAAGTATGTTAGAATTTTGCTAGCAATGGAATAAAGGATTCATTCTTTTGTTTAAATAATACATCCTCTTTCCTAAATCTCTGCCGTTAGGAAAGTAGACTTGGCCCTGGATTAATGTCTCTTGGTGAGTATACAAGAAAAGAAGCCTGAACTTGGCACTGTCTGTCAAGCCGTCTTCCTCAAGCCCACAGCCAGGGAAAATTGCCCTGGAAGGGGGCAAGTGAATTCAGATTTGACTTCAAGAGAACATGGTCAAGTGCTGCTTTAATGGCAGCTATTCATATTGCAGTGAGCAAAAAGCGGAAAAAAGGGGTGAATACCATTGTACTTGTTGAGCCAGTAGCTAAGCTGTTTCCAGTCTCTGGTTTTAGACTAAGCAAGATGGTGTCAAATAAGGGAACTTTTCACTGTGAGCACACGTTTTTATCGGTACTGAACTTTTGGATGTTTAAAACAATGTTACAATAATTTGATTTCTCATGCAGATGACTGACCTGTCCTTTGATTAGCACTTTGATTAGCTATAATTAAAAATATAAACAATAGTATGGCACAGTTTATTCGGTCTGGGAAGATCTTTTTATCCCATGCAGTTTGGTTCTGCTGGACTGACCGAGTGAGGTGCAGTTCTTCCAATGCCCTTTGGAAAGCACGATCTAAAGGTGGAAAGTGAACAGGGAGCAAAATCTATTCTGCAGTGCATAGACCAAAAAAAGGAGAGAATGTTGCAAAGGAAGCAGGAAGTCTGAGAAAGTCTTGATTTAATTTCCATAAATGTTTGTTCTAAAGATACAGCGAGTACCAGTATGAAAAAGCTATTAAAATAATCCCATTTCTCCCCCTTTTCTGGAATTTTGCTGATTACAACTCCTTCTATAACAGCTTTTTTCTTTTCTTTTTTTTTTTTTTTCCCTTTGAGTGCTATTTTTCTGTGCAGTTCTATGAGCCTGTATTTAAAACTAATGCAAAGGGGAAAAGAAAATCCCGCAGTCTCAGGAGCACATATTTGGAGGGCCACAGTTTCTGTTGAAATGAAGTTGTTAATGGAATTAGAATCACAGTAACATACTGTGGAAGGCTTCTCTTTACTACGCTCCTAAGATTTATGAAGGAAATGGTTCAGACTCCTACAAATTCTTGTGAATAGTGAGGAATATGTATGTTGATGTGCCAGATTACATATATATGCTATATATGCCAGATTAAAGCAAACGGAGGTTTACTATAGATTTCAGCTGAGGTGGCCGTCTGGAGAAGTTCACTGTCTTTCTGATATTTTTTGAACTCTGTTTTATTGATCAGATACTTGAGAGCAAGAGATCAAACTCATGCAGTCTGAATTAGTTTTATCTGAATCTTTGACAGACTTTAAGAGAGTAATCTTTGTCTGCAGCAAATGAGGGACATGCATTTACTCAATTGTTCTGAACCTCCCCCTCCTGTTGTTCATTTCAGATGCTTTACTTTAGGCCAATATGATTTAGATAAGTTGTGAAATGTGTCAAAATATTTATTTATTTATTTATTTTAAGTGAATTTAGACTTTGGGAAAACTATAAGACTAAAAGTTGAGTCAGGTACTACTGTTGTTAGTGGCCATGCAGGTGTTGGTGTGGTAACAATTTGCCTGGACATGAGTTAGAAGTGACCTTCTCTATGGAATATGGGTAAACAAACTGACCAATGCATATGAAAATAAGATATTAAGATTTTATTGCAGTTATTCCAGCACAGCTTCTTATGTAGGGATTCTATTATAGAATAAAATGTGTTAATTTATGAGCAAAATTGTTATTTTACCATGTAGCTGTCTTGTGTTGTTCCAGGATGTTGTGTCTGCACAGGAAGATGTTCTGGAACACAGGTGACAAAATACATCAGTCTGAATAGTCATGTGGACAAGACTATAAGGTTAAAAGGGTTCATCCCTATTTTTGCCTTTATGCTGAGATTTCCTATATGAGTGTCAAGCCTGACAGGGTGTCATTGAGAGAGCCAAATGTCCTCTAGGATGTGGAAGAGAATGATTCCTCACTGCCTGTAGCTGGGACTACACTGTTGAGAAAGGGGTTTTTTGTTTGTTTGTTTCTTTTTTATAAAAAGAGAGAAGAAAAATAAGGAATCCACTTGTTTACAAATTCAGTCCTGACCATTGATCATTATTTTGTGTTTCTGAGTTTTTCTGAAAATGAAGCCTGTATCTATTTTAAACACTTTCATTTCATATAAGGCCACTAAAATGACATTCCTAAAATAGCTATTGTATTGCTGGTTGAAAATGACTTTTTTTCTGTTCAAGATGAGACGTGTTGAAGCCTTCTCTTTTTATTCTAGCTTGGAGCAAAACCTGAAGTTTTTGATGGGATGGGAATTCTGAGAAATTTCATTTTTAAAACATTGAATTGTTGTAACCTGGCACATAAGTGATTTTGCTTTTTCAGTACTGAGACATGCTACATATCAGTATTTTAAGGCAAAGGTATAAAATAAATGAGGTCATGAAATAGAAATAAAATGAAAATTAAGTACTGCAGAAATTGTTTATTAGAAACTATCACATCTAAGATTTCATCAAAATCGATTAGAAGTTTGGGTTTTGTTAAAATTATGCCTTTTTTCTTTTTTTTTTTAATCCCCAGAGAAAAGTACCTGATCAAATTATCTTTGATCTAAAATATCCTTAGGTCAGCATGGTAGATAGTAGCAAACTGGGATGAGTCTGTAGAGGGAGAGATCGAGACTGCGGAGAGAAAGGGAAGAAAGGAAACTTCAGGGCTTAGATAAGCAGCCATAATTTTTGGGGTATACTTGATCCAAACCTCAAAAGACATTGTGGTTCATATGTCATTGGATTTTGACCTGTGCTGGAAATTCCTTTTAGCAGAAATACTGTAATGAATTGGCAAAAACCATGTATGTTTTCTTTGAAATCTTTTGTCTGTCTTTATGCCAATGTAAGCAAGAGAAATGCTTTTGCCATAAGCTTTTTTTCTTTCCTATAACCCATGATCTTTGTTTCACTCTTAACACGCTTAAACAGTGTTTTGTTTTTTGTTTCCTCCTCCCCCCTCAGTTTTAGGGGGTTTTCTTGTAATGTGAGGGGGAATATCCCACTGGCCAATTACTTTCTGCACATCAGTAGGTCTCTCACATTCAAGAGTCACGGCATATCAATGGGAAGTGGGGAACATCAAGATGCATGAAGTTGAATTAGACTCTTCAGCCACCCAATGGCCTTATAGGCAGAAACCTTCCTGAAAGAACTGTCGTTTAGAATGCAACTAGCATATAATATGTATTTTACGCTGGAAGCATAGAGGCATATTTAAAGTTTGAATCGTAATCATAAATGAACAAATATGAAAAACAGTCGTGGAATGAAGCCAAGAATTTATCAGTTTTTCAAAACACAATTTACAAGAGGCATTTTTTATTTTTCTTTGGTTACACATCCATAGATGTTATGCAGGCTGCACACTGAATCATGACAAAAAGATCTTTGGTGTATGAGGTGATGGGTTTTGTTTCTTCAAGTTTTTCCTTTGCTGCTGTTTAATTTGGAATTAGTCCCTATTCTCATTCATTTTAATTGTCTCCTATGAATTTAGAGGTTTTATGTTGGTATACTTGGCATACTTCCATTTTATCCTTCCTCGCTGTGCTGAAATTGGGCTCCAGATCAGACATTGTGAAGGACACGCATTTACAGTCATTCTTTTGAAAACAGGCCTATCCCCAGAAGCACACATCTGCTTCTTGGTGCTGCTTCACAACTCAGAGTGTTCATCACAGGTGCAATATTTCAGTGTCTAATAATAGTGGATCAATCAATACAGTGAGAAACTCTCTCTCTAGTTCCACTTTCATAGATGTTTTCAGACTATTTGTGAAGGTCAAGGGATTGATTCTGGACCATCCAGAATCTTTGCCTGATTGGCTCTACCCAACATCAGGAGCAGCTGGATATTGCAGAAGAAAGAGAAAGGCTGGAGACCTTCCTGGTCAACTGAAGTGTCTGCCACCTTTGTGTGTTGTCTAGCATCATTTTTCTTCACAAATCAAACACAACATCCCTGGAGACACCTCCTGCCAGCCATACTGCCATGTGTTCTTGTAGTGGATCAATGATGAGGTACTTCCCTTCAGAAGACAATTCTTCAGTTACACTCTTGGTACAGAGGAACAGGCTCCTTTGTGAGAGAGGGCTTGTGTTTTCTGTAATGGTTCTACAGATGCGAGGCTGTTTTAGCATGATACGTTCCAGTCCGTGCATTTTGTTACTCTGAGGGAGTAGTGACAGAGCATGAGCTTTCCCATTTTGTACTTTTAACATTATGAGGTGTAAAAATGCATTCAATGTATGATCTGCTAAGTGCAAGCCTCTCATACTTATTTTAATAAATAGTCACCAACTTTCAGAAATAAGTCAATAAACTATTTTTCTACCACTTTGGTATACTTCATCAGCATAGCCTGATTCTATTAATGTACATCCTCCTGAATCACACTGCACTTTTCTGCCTCAAAAGTGGCCCTCAAAGAGACAGGAAATATATCTGTAAAGTCTCTCAATTCTTGCCATGTGATCACATGAAAGCGAAGCAGAATTTGGCTTGTTGTGAGAATTTTCCTTGTAATAAGATAGATCATGTTTAAAGTTACCCGAAATTTTCTGCTTGAGTAGATTTTTTTTGCTGATGAAATCTGTGGTGCTTAAAGTGGAAACCCTCTTTAGTAACTGAACAAAGCCATCAGGTATGTTATCTGATTTGACAGTCTGGTGTTTGATTAATCAAACTGTTAATTTGATTTTAAATGACTGATGCTCTTTTAGTATGTCTGACTTAAGTGCCTGTTTATAATTACGGTACTGAATCAAAGGCTCTTCCCAGCCATTGTACAGATTACTTTGGAAAGATGTGTTTTGATTTTAGTAGTCGTAAAAAACCTAGCATTGGTGTTTACTTTAAAGCACAAATATGTTCAAAGAAACACATAGTTAAAGTGATAAAGCAGTGCCCTCACACTTTTTATCTGAAAAAGGAATTCAAGGGTGCAATTTTTAATAAGTTATATAAACAGCACACTTTATCTTCTAAAGAGATAACCAGTTTGGAGGCATTCATAGCAGTTTGATTGGTAGGCACTTAACTTTGTGTGATGAACACATATCGTGCAAAAACTTTTGTAAAACTGCCGGCAGTAGGAGATTTAATCATGCATGCAGTTGTTTGCTTCCTGCAATTTGCTGGCAATTTGTTAATTCCCAGTGAATGTGGTAAGTAACAGTATCATGTAGCATGTAATAACTCTGTGCTGTGGTGTATTTTCAAGGAGATTCTGTTAAATGTTTGGATATTAGGCTATCTCAATGTTTGAATATCAGTGAAGGTCATATTACATGGGTAAGGTCCTCAGTCCTGTGAAGACAGCCAAACACATTCTTCATTGAAGGCATTTGTGTAGTCCCATTCGGCCTGGTAGCTATACGAACTCTTACATGCAAATCAGACTTACCAATTTCATACAGGCTTCATGTATGAGTTCATGATGTATATCTATAAGTGCAGGACAGTGTCTGCTTTTGGAAAAAACCCCCACAAATTTCCGCAAAACAACTCTTTTGAAATAGTTTAAATTATGGCTAATGTGGTAAATTAAATGTCGAGTAAATGTACAAAATACTTTAAAAGTATCAGTCTTGGTATACCAAAGAAAAAATGTCTGGAGGCATTATTTTTGCCTACTTTTACACTCTACATATGTCACATAATACACTATCATCCCTAGTTTTCCTCATGAGCTGCTTGAATATCTCAGGGCTATGTATTGCGATACTGTGACTATGTAGCAGATAATCCGATCCCTTAACAATGATATTATTTTTTTTTCCAAGAGTGTTTTTGGGCATTGTAGTTAATTGAGTGTTAAAAAAATATATTCCAAATTTAAATCAATTTTTCCATGCCCCCTTTTTTAGTTTCTCAGCTATATATAGGTTTAAGAGGCTTGATTTTCAGAGGAAAGATACTCTGCACTTTCTGGAAATGAATCCCCACAAAGGCAATTCAGGCATCGTAACAGCCAAAATCATTAGTCATTCTTGAAAATCTTGGCTGAAGGACACCAGAAAACACAATCTCTATTTCTGTAGGGTTTTCTGCTTTCTTTTTCTTTTTTTTCTCACATCATAATTTCATAAATTTTTCAGTCACTGCAGCCTTTCCAGAATATGCAAACCTGAATTTTGACTGTAGAACCAAGCTAAATCACCTTCTTGATTCTTCCCTTTAGTTTTTTATATCTCATATATATATAATTTTTATATAGTATAGAGCAGTTTTTCTCCTTAGCAAAGCATCGTTTGGGGAAAAAAAAATATTGTCTCCAGGAATGGAGCATGGGGAAATATAGTTTTCTCTCTCCCTTACCCCCATCCAAACCACAGACAGCTGAAAATTCTCATTTAGCATTCCTAAATGGCACTTTCTTTGTTGGCATGTCACTAGCCTGCATTTTTTTTTTTTTACCTGGTTTGCTGGAGGAACACTGGACTTGGCTGAGTTGATGAAGCTTGGAATGGGGTTCTGCAAGGCTGTGTCCCTTGACTGTGGCAAAGTGTATCCTGAGAAGAAGTTATATAAATACTTGCATTTGATGCTTTTTTCTGTTTCATGGCTCTTTATTCTTCCTGTGTCAAATTCACAAGCAGCTAACTTAAGGAGCAGAGTATATTTGTGAGAGCTGGGTATCCTGGCCATCCTCAAGTCTCCAGAGTAGACTGATTCTGTGGATGCAGAGAATTCCTCTGGGCTCTGTTTTACTTTTTCCATCTGTGTTCAAAATCACCACAGGTTTGCAGTGGGGATCCATGTCATTGATCCTTTTATTCCACCTTAGGCAGTTGAAGCTCCTTACTGGAAATTGCAATGACTTAGAAGCGGGGTGAATTTGAAGTTCAAGAAAGCTGGCTAGAAATGTTGACCAGGAACATGGAACACAGTCTAAGGCAGTGACAAGGGTTGAGTCTGTGAAGCCATGGCATCAGTGAGAATGGTATTTTTCACAGGTTGCCAGAAGCCTGCAGAGCCACGTGAAAGACGGGAGCACTGGTGCTACATGTTTCTTGGGTTTGTGAGTAGAAATGTTTTTTGAGAATTATAAGAAAAAAGGAAAACTACTGAAAGAATCCTAGGGACTGGGGCCAGAATTAATTTCAACTAATTGTAATACCCAGCTGAGATTAGGAGCCCTGTTCTATAGCCCATGAGAAGAGGGAATTTTAGAGTAGTGACACTGAATTATCTTTTAAAGCTGTCTCTCAGCACTGGCTTATATAGGCAACCTTTGTTGATGGGGCCCCTAATTAGGCACCCCAGAGAAATTCATGCAGCTAGTGAGATAAATTTGGATCTGAATGAAATAAAACTCCCTTAATTTTTTCTCCTGTACATAGCAAAAAATTGAACATGGGAGAACATAGGAGAGTTTCAATTTGACAGAAAGGTGTATTTTTAATGTGGAGACTTGATCACTAAAACTTATTTTGATAAGCGCTTTGCCTTGCGTGGCTAAGGAGGTGAGTCATAGCATAAAAGTTTTTTTTTAACTGACTTCCATTTTTACCACCTTTATTACTTTTTAGCATATTTTTGCAGTCTGGAGTTAGAAATTTCCATTTATATCATAGTTGAAGAATATATCATATTTGATGATGCTCTGCAGAAATATTGTTTGATTTGGATCACTCTTTTAAGGAGAAATAGAAGTAATGGTAATATTTACTTGCACTGGCAACTGCAAAGACCTGAAAAAATGGGAAATATTTAATAGACAAAAATAATGCATAAGAATAAACATTCTTTTATAATAAGAGAAGAATGGACTCTTCCCAGCAGCCCAAGATTTGACATTAGGTTTTGGATATACCTCACTCACTCTCAGTCTTGTTCTATCTAAACTTAAAATTTAGATTTTGAAGAGCTTAATTATACTTTTAAAATTTTCATTTGCGTGTTTTACATGAATCTCTTGATAGGCCTTCACAAAGGCAAGAACTAGATTATTTTCAAATCAGATAAAATCCTGCAATGTGGCAGAACAGTTCTGTACAAAGGATTTAATGTTCTTAAAAACTGTAACTACCATTTGTTTAAAGAAGCCTGTGCAAGTTATCCAGATTAATTCTTGGAGCCTGGAATAGGCATTTCCTTGCAGATAGCGCTGACTACTCTCTTCTCTAGGAGAGACCTCTCAAGGAAATTCCTTCACGAAGATGTTTCTGTGGGGAAAAGGAGGAATGTGAACTGGTGTACCCTCGTAGGTTGCTGCCACTAAATTATTAACTTCATATTTAAGCCTCTGTGCTGGCAGTTCTAGCTCTTGTTCTCCTTCCGAGGAACTTCAGCTTTAAGTGCAATAGTTGTTTACCATGGCAGGAAGACTGAAAGTGAAGAGAACTGGAATAAATCTTGCTGCAAATTTCTCGTGTTCAGGTTTCCTGAATTCATTATAAATAAATGTCTGTGCGTTATTATGGCCGTCTTATTTTTTTCTTTTGGTGAGGGGAAACAGATTTTTATATATGTAATTAGGAAATTGGTCCTGTACTGTCTGTGGATTGAAATCAAAAGCTATTAACTTCGAGCGTTCTCAGCTTTAAACACACCGAGGCAAGTATTTACGAGAAAAAGAGAACGCCTGTATGGGTTTACTGCCATGTGTAGAGAGGAGTTAGTGGTGGTGGGTTGCACTATCTGAATTTATTTGGATATACACAGCATTTAATGTTAAGATTGAGCGAGTGTCTGCTGCTGGGCAGGTTCCTAAGCACTGTTTTACCCGTATACCAGTTTTGTCTGGGATTTGCTACTGGTTTAAGCACTATTGGCTTGGGCTTGCCACATCCTGGGCTTGCCAAAGTGGTGATGTTCAGCTCTGGATTGGTCACTGCAAAGAAGCTCAGCTCAGCTGGAAGAAGTGTTTGCAGGGGTCTGGAAGGGGAAGGAGTTCGCCGAACAAATGGTGGGAGATCTGAGACAGTATATACAGTACAGACAGGGAGCCCAGGCAGCTAACAGGTCAAAGGACTTCAGAGAGATTGTTTTTAATGTTTCTGTTTGCACCTTTGGTCGATGCATTAAAGATCTTCACTTAGAAGAAGCTGATGCAGCGGTAACACTGCCCAATTGATCTCAAAAGTTTCTATGAAACATGTTTTTTCCTAGTCAGACCTGCCCGCCTGCCCCAGACCTGCAGTACTTGCTCCCATCTGGTTGTACTTCACTTTGCTTTCTGCGCAGAGTGGATGGGTTTTGCTCGTGCTGCTTCAACATTAGCGTGTTAACCCTGCTTGAGAAATCCCCTCTCCATTTTGTAACAGTTCTGGGCAGTATGCTTGCTGACAGCTCTACTGGGAAAAGCTTTTAGGGTGTTCTCTGGGCTGGACAGACTATAGGAGAGTGTTGAGGTATCTAAGCTGGTTTTAACTGAGCTAATTTCTGGGCAAGGGTTAATCCAGTTTAAAGCTTAGCGCAGGTGAATGTTGTCATCACCCAAATTAGCCTGCAGAGTTCTGTGCTCTGGAGCCGAACTGTTATTGTTACTTTACTAGGTTTTTTAAAACTGCTTTGTGTATTTTCAGACTGCAAGTAGGTTACGTGTACATTTGTGATCCTGCTCTATTCCATATATGTGTTTAAATCCTAACTGAGGAGCCTGAAAACATTCCTGCCTAATTTTTAACAATCAGAGTCTTCTCTTTTTTTCCCATATAAAACATATCCCTGAGCCTGTCAATCTATGGATTCTTGCGTTGCGCCCATGTGTCTAGTAGTTACTCTGGGTAACAATTCTTTTTTTTCCTTTTTTTTTTTTTTTTTGGTCTGCATTAATGAAGACTTTGGAAGGTGTCCTGTTGTCTTGGTGATTCTTGGAACATTTGGGGAGTGTGGAGGCAAGAATAAAGTGATCTATATATTTTTCGTGGACCTTATACATTCTCCCTACAGACAAATGCAGTTCAGTTCGTTTTGCAGATTTCCACCTTTCCCTTGTGAAAAATCAGTCTTTGGGTCTCCGGCTCCCTAGCCTGAATAAAGCCAGTGTGAAGGATTCAGAGCTGTTGTGTTCAGGTTATCCAGCACTTTACTGTGTTCGCTTACTGTTTTACAGTAGGTCCTGTTTTTTTGAACAATTTGTGAGTTTTGCAAATGCTGTTTTTACGAACATACTTTAATCTATGAGGTGCTTACAAGTTATTTTGTCTGTTTATGTGCTGTTAATTACTTGAGAACAAATCTATTGTTTCTTCTCTTTGACAGAATAACTGATACCACTCTTGATTGAAGAATTAAACCAAAGACCGTTCAAAATGGCTGTGCAGGAATATTCAGCATGTGTGGATTTATTTTTGCTAAGTATTCGCAAGACTCTGTCATGTTAACTTGCTTGCAAATGAAAAAGCAGGAATGATTCTGAAAGAATTGCAATCCAGCCTGAGTATACATGTTTTTGTTCAGGGAACCACCATGGTACGGTTGTGGTATTGTCAGGTACCGTGCTATTGGGGGGCTGAAGTGCTGGGTGTTCTGGCATCCTGCAGAGATGATTCTATCACTCTGAGGTTTCATCGTACTGTGATTTCTTCAGGTCTCTGAGATCCTTTTTGGTCACTGTAGGAAGAGAAATCTTTTGTTGAGGACGCAGGCACCGCTGAGCAAACTGTGTTCCTAATTGTAGTCAGAAGGAAGGAACTATGTATGAAATCAGTGGTGAGTAGCTGGTCACTCTACAGTTCAGACCAGGGCTTGTTTAGGTTAACTGGAATGTTTTCATTGCTTACTAGGCAAGCTGGGACTGGATCGTCAAGGAAGGTTTTATGAATGCCATCTACAACTTAATATTTTAAAAGCTTTTTTACCATTTAAAGTTTCAAAACTCTTTCAGTGTGGGAAAGAGAATATTCCACTGAACACAGCTATGCTGAGCATGTTTTCGTATTAGATTTGTAGATGAATGTAAGACACTGTTATAACTGTCTGGCCTGATGTTCCTGAGATGACAAAATTTTACTCAGTAATATTTTTAGGAAGCCTCTTACTTCTCTTTGAGCAGTGTTGTACACTACAGGACATATCATAAATATCTGTACATATATGTGTGTACATGCAGCTTAAATTTAATGAATGAGAATCTGGTTGTGGTCAAATTGAAGACGTGAATTTCCAGATGGCTTACAATTGCTAAAGAGTAACCCTAGCTAGAAAAGACTGTTGTAATTAAAACCAGCTTGCAGATACATTAATATTTCTGCTCCAGAAACAGAATTGGCATGTCTTCACCTATATGGTTTATTAAAACCCCTTATTTTTGCTTTGATTCTCTCATGCCGTGCTTTGCTTACAGCTCCTATTTGCTGAGGAATTAAACGTTCATGTTTGCTTCCTGAGTCTTAAGTTGTATCAGACAAAACGAAAGAAAAACAAAGATTACTTGGAAATTTTGAAGTAACTTAGTTTTATAAATCCTTTCAGGAGATCCTGTGTTTACTAAGTGAACTACATGGGGTTAATTTACTGAAGTGTTCTGAAGGACTTAGCCAAATGAGAAAAGAAACATTACCTAGAGTTGCTGTTCTTTGCCAGGAACAAAAGTAAAACAAATCAGTGGCAGGATGAGTGGATCCGGTTAAATAATAATGTGTCTCCAGCAGGAAGTCTGTCTATCAACTGAAAGGTGAGACAGCAACATAATGACAATGCCCTGTGGATCAACTCTGAGGGTGAAAAAAAAACATCCCACAACAAAACCCACCCCCAAAAAACCCTCATCGAAAATATAAAACGACAGAATTCACACCAGCATTTTTTAGTCTTCAAGCTCAAGTGTCTGGAAACACATTTCTCCCCTTGGTTATTCACATGCAGATTCCTTCTTGTGGTGGAATGCCCCCGGGTAACTGAGAGCAGAATTTGGCCCTTTCTGTTTGCTCAGTGAGGCTAAGTGCTGCTTTCTCAGTGAAATACCTGCCTTAAAGCTGTACAGCTGCGGTATGCAAGAGGAGCTTTGGCATTTCCTTTTTTTTTTTTTTCCTTTTTTTCCGGTATAGGAGGTGAGTCCTAGAAAAGCTGGGGACTTTTGTATGAAAATGAAGAGTGCAAGGCCAAGTGTCAGGCACGAGTTGTGGCCTGAGAACTTGGGATGTGGGGATGCGTTTGTGACAGCAAAGGTAGAAATAAGGCTTGACAGAATGAATATCGAGTTATTAAAATATCCACAAAAGTTTTTCAGTCTTTGGTGCTCTTTGTATTTCAGTTCCAGATGAGTGCAATGCTTCTAAGGCATGTGCAAATTCCCTGGAATTCGACAACAGTTGTAAATGCTCACTGTCTTTGAGAGAAAATCTAGTTATTTAATGTACTTAAATAAGGATTTTAAAGCTGACAGAAGTTTGAAAACTTTGGTCTCCATTTTTAGGACTTTCAGCATATAATTTTTCAAAATCCATGTACTCTTTTTTTTTTTCCCCCAATATATGAAGTCATCTCACACTACTATAAAGAAATCCTGAATTGCCATTTGTGTGTTTAAAACATCTGCAGGAAACAAAGGTGTTGTTTTGCAATGATCAGTTCAGTTCTCATTTCCATTTGGTAATTGCTGTGAAAGATTTACCTGCTGTAATGTAGTTTATTTTGTCTGGAAACGCCTTTGTTTCCGTGTATGGCTGCTAAGCAACAGGCCAGTTATTTACTGTCAAACAAATAAAACAAAAGCTTCATCTGCCACTTGGAGACTCAACCTCATTGCTACTGAACCACTCAACTGGGTCATCATATTTGAAAGTCAGCTCTAAACTTAGTTTTCCATTGCACTGTAAAGTAACTGTAGGATTCCTTTCAATCCATGCTTTATCTAGCGACATTATAACTATATTGGAGTACTCTAATGTCCCATATATTATTTATTTTAAATATCTTTTTCTCCATTAAAGGAGGAAAGAAAAAGTTGCCTCATGATACAGTCTAATTTTCAAAGTAGAGTTGCTTTCTTGGTTAGCCTGGAACAATGAGGGATTTATGTAATAAGTTCCTCCACGATTAGAGCTGAGCCCTTCCCTTCTATTACCTCCCTTGCTTTGCTCAAAACAGTAATCAAAATACATTTCTTGGAACCAGTATGGGAAAAAACAAAACAAAAGAAAACCGACCAACCAAAAAAACAAACCAAAACCCCAAAACCACCCAACCAAAAACCAATACCAAACCAATCAACCAACCAAAAACCAACCAACCAACCAGCCAACCAACCAACCAAAAACAAAACAGAAACCTCAGGTCCTAGAAGGAACAGTTAGGTGGGAATGCTGCCATCAAAGGGGAATCACTATCTAGGCCAGCAAATAATCAATAGTAATCGAGTTGATGGTTCTAAAATACAGCAGTTTCCCTCAAGACTTTTATCATGTTCATCGGCAATGGGTCAGAGGCCGAGGGAGAGTGATGGCAGTTGAGGTAAGCTTTTCAGAAAGGTCTGCGTGACATGACAAATCTGCAGATTTTCACAGCTAGAACTTGTCACCTTCTCCAAGGCTGCGGTTGCTGACTTCAGCCTCTATCACTGTGGAACACTGGTTGCTCTTTTCTGTTTCAACACATCTGCTTTAGTATTCTACTCAATTTGAGAACCGCAGATGACGTCTGCCAGGTATTTGCCAGGTACCTGTTTGTTTTGGGGGCTAACAGGGGAAGTCCATGAATCATTCTGAAAAGCACTGAGAAACTTATTGGGGAATAATTTCAATAGCGTTGCTAAAACCTGCTGCCGAAAGTAGGTGCCTAATATCTATAGTTTTTATACATTGTACACCTCATTGTGCAATGGGGATATACAAATATTTACAGGTAAAATAGTTGAATGAATTTTGGCCTTTTCACCAGGTACGCACCATGAGTGCTCCTGGAATTGTGAAAGAAATATTCAAGGAAACTGCAGCACCAAAATGCTGAAGAATTCCAGAATTGCCTTTTACAGTTGCAGGTTTCAGCGTGTGAAGAGGAAATAATAAGCAAGGCCTAAAAAATGAAATCAACTAAACTGCATTCATGGATTTTGAAGCAGTCAGTACCCATACAAAGTCCTGCCATGTATGGGTTGGAATATTAATTTTACAGGCTAATCCATCTGGCCATCTGCTCATTTGAAATTCAAACAGGGCTGTATACTATAAGTTAATACCCTATAACAACCAATAGCTATAAATGATCAGCAGAATATGTAATTCTGTCTTACTCCTCCATCAGTGAATGGGTATGACATGTCATTTAATACTTCAGCTACTGATTATTCCTGTTGGGGGGGAAAGGTGAGAAAGCAAATGATTGAACCAGTAGTAATGTTTGGCATGCATCTTGTGGATCCACTTTTTTCTTTCTTTCTGCTATGGTCCAATTATTATGGGTTGTGCCAAAGGCTAGAGGAAAGTCTGTGTTTAGATCTTCAGATTGGAAGTAGCGTGACAAATAATTTCCTCTGAGAATTAGTTTCCTGTGCAAGGAATTGGTCTTGACTGAATAGTCAAGACCAATATTTCAGCCTCTTGACTAGTCTGTGGAAACCATGAATATATTCAGCTTTTTTCCAAACCTGGTAAAAATTTGATTTGACGTGGTTCCAACAACCAAGCTGAGGATTTATATGCAGAATTGAGAAATACATGTTGAGCTTTTAAATTTGTACCTGGCTTTATTAAACATTCAGTGAATAGCTAATACTCTCTGAATCAACATAATTTAATTGCTAATATTTTCCTATTATTTTAAAAATTCTAACTTAGGTATATCAGAATCAGTATTTGTCCTTGTCTCTTTTTTTTTCTTTCCTAACTTTGAACCTAAATTTTAATTATTTTGTTTGACAAATGATGCCTTTGCAAACCATGTATTTCGAGTAGTGGCTGAAGTCTTTGTCATGTCAGTGGTAAGCTTGAAATGTTTAAGATTTTTGGATATTCTGATTATACTCTTTTAATTTATGTATCTTCTTGATATGATTATGGCATTAGTTATGTAGTAAACATGAAACTCTTAAGCAATAATTAGCTATTCATTCTTTATGCTCTTATGGTACAGTAACATAGCAAAGGGAGAATTTACGGAAATCAAATGTGAGGTAGGATCCAACTCTGAGGCTTTCCACAGTTATTATGTGGCTGACCACCTTTTGTGCCTTTGGAACTCTTCACCTCTGCAAGATACTTAGAGTCAAAGCTTTTTCTTAAAAGAAAGAAACCCTGACTTTCTATAATTTTGTTAAATGAAGTTGCTTAATGCCTGTGTTTCCATTTCTCATTCTGCAAAATGCGTATAGTCAAAATTATTTCACTGAGTTCTTAGAAAAAAAATATTTAATCTGAGCCCAAATTTTCCCAGAACCTAAATATATATTTGCTTTTGGAGTACTTCCATTTATTTTCCTAGTCTGTATGAGGAATGGTGGCAGGATCTGAATCATAATATTTGGAAAGAACTTTAAAGCCTTTAGAATAATAAATTCTTATTTAGTATGTAATTAATTGCTCGAACTCATAGTCTTCCTAATGGGTTTACTTTGTTGTTGTAGTAAAAGGAGAAGTTAGATTGCTTTAGGAAACACATTTTTGTAAATTTTGAAACCACAGCAATTGAGATAACACATTTTAGCCTAGATTATGGTTATGAGTTGCTGCATTACAAGGATTCCACATAAAACCACTTCATACCATAAGAGGTAACGCCTTTATGTAGATGAATAATAACCACGAGAAATCAAATGGAGATTCAGAAGAAAGAAAAAAAAAAAAGGAGGAAGCTGAGTGTATTTAAATCGTCAGGTCAGGGAGATGATATTTTTATTGTCTCTGCTCTTAGTTAATACTGAGAGGAAAACAAGTTGTTGGTGGTTTTTTTTTTTTTCCTTTATTGGGTATCAGGGAGGAGCTGGAGAAAGAAATCCTTTCGCTAAGAGCTCTGAGTTTTGTTTGGCACTATTCAGGTGCCTTAGACCAGGATAACAAAGAAAGCTTTCAGTTTGCCTTGTTGAGGTTCACTGAAAGCAGAGTGTGACTGAAGGAGGAGTTTAGGCAGAGCCTTGGGAGGCAATTAAATAATTAAAATATTGCTGTTTGCTTTTCACTGGAAGACGACACAGAGTTTGGAAATGATACAGTCAAAAATATTATGTATCTCCCAAGTGAGCTGTCTTTGCTATTTCCCACTCCATCATTACCTTAAAGGAAGAAGTAAATTTTGATACATTTAAAACCAATACTAAAATGCTGACTGCAAGCAGGGATTTAATTCTGTGAAAAAAGAATGATAAATGGAGGAAGTTATATTAATATGGATTTTTCAAAAATCCCTGATAACTCTAACCTTTTCTGAAACTATTTTCACAAATGAGCGACTTGAAAATATCTCATTGTAGATACTAGTAAGAAATTTGCTAATCTGAAAAACTGGTTATACTGAAGACACACTATTTTCTTCTCAAAATAAACCTGACTTGGCTTCTACTTCTATAATTATTTTTATTGAGACTTTTCTACATTTTAGTATGGCCAGAATTATTTTCAAATTGTATAATAAATACTTTTGGGGATTGTTAAAGTATTGGTTTAAGTTTGGGCCAAATGAACAATTAATATGTTATTTGCAATGCATTGATTGCGGGTGTATCTCTGTCTGTGTCCCAGAGAAAAATGTAAGAACTCTGTTTGTTACTAACTTATTTTCCATTTTTCTGTTTTTGCTCTGTCTAATGCCTATTCTGACAACTCAAAATGTTGAACAAAAAAAGTAAATAAGCACTGTGGAAACCATAGATCATAAAATATTCGTTTGCTTAGAAAAAATACATATTTAAGTTTCTTTTAGTCTCTTCAGGATGACTTTTGTTTTGCTGTTTCAGTTTCAATAAAAGAGACAGCATGCACTAAACAGATAAAATATCCATTTATGTTTGAGGATATCAAGCCAAGTTTTGCTATCAGCTGTACTACTGTGTGTTGTAACTTCATTGGAGATACTGTGGTATTTTCTTGACAGAAATAGACAGTAATTAATAAAGAATATAGTTAGTTTGTATTCTAGGAAATCTTGCAAG
Organism: Pampusana beccarii; assembly: GCA_013399365.1. Lineage (NCBI taxonomy): Eukaryota > Metazoa > Chordata > Aves > Columbiformes > Columbidae > Pampusana > Pampusana beccarii. Next base: position 116,825 of record VWYH01011151.1, read on the forward strand.
TGTTATCTAACCACAGGCCAGATTTCTCCCTTCATTTCTGAATAGGAAACTCAGATCAGACTCAGGTTTTAGGTGAATTCTGTAGATGTAGATGTACTGCTCTGTGATGCAGTGCAATGCCATACTAGAGCACTTTTGATCAAGCTTTAATTTAGTGGTTTAGGGCACTTTCTTTGAAAACAAGAGATGAACACCTTTTATCTCAGGTGAACATACTACCAAAGTCTCTCAGGATCTGATTACATGCTTTAGTTGCTCCACTGTTATTTAAAGCAAGGACATTGACAATATTTCCACTAGTGTAAAATCATACAACACGTCTTCTCACAGGAGAGAAATAGATAATCTACTTCACTGCCTGTGTGATGGAAAGTCCCACCATTCATAATCAGTGGCCATTTGTCTGGGATTTCAAAGCAATGGAGTTGAGAAGTGTGAAATATTTCTACATGAATGAACTCGTGTTAATTCCTCAACTCTCCCTCACCAAAAAAACAGTGACACAAACTAGAATCTCTGCAGGGCATCAGTGAGTTTGGCTGCCAAAGTTTGTAGTGTTATCAGAGTCATTTACCCAACAGTTGTGTATATGCTGGATGTATTTACGCAGGTAGTATAGGCAGTAAGGAAACAAAAGACTGAAAAATGCAGTGGTTTTCCAAGATGCAATTGTATGGGCATTCCCAATAATAAGAAAGAAGAAGAGGGCAAGGGCACTGTAACAAGTGAGATTCCTTGGCCATAGACCTGGCTGTATTCTCTCTGGAGAATACAGCGAATTTGTACCTGCAGTATAGCCAAATGCAGGGACAGGAGGATTTACATCAGTGAAGCTTGTGCCGCTGAAACGTCATCGTGCGTTCTACAAAAGAGTTTGCCATGTAAAATGTAAACAACCCGAGAACTTAACATTTTGGGCTAACTAATCAAATCAGCTGATAAAATACCAAAGGTGCTGACCAGAGAAACCATCAGACTGAACTAAAGCGGTGGAGACATGGAGAGGAAGGAGGAAGAGGAGGAGAACAGTGAAGTGACAGTTCCTGAACAGACAGGAAAGCTGCGTTTGTAGTGATGAGTTGCTGTGATTGTGGCAAGAGAAATCCAGACAATAAATGTGATGGAAATCTTTGTGCCTTCGCCCCTGCTCCATGCATGTTAGGAAAGAAACAGAGTATTTTAAAGTTTGAAATGCATATCTTTAGCCAGGCAGAAATATCCCTTAGCACAAAAGAATGAAGATTTCTTAAAGTGTAACAAATTTAATTAGACTGTTATTTCTGGCAAAAGTTGCTGTTTCTCAGGTAATCTTCATTGTTTTCACTGGATGGCAGAACATTTTTTTCAAGTGTTATGCCTGTTTACAAAGTTTAAGAAATGTAGTCAGAGAACAGAAGTTGTACTGTCTGACTGGTAAAACCAGTCATGTGGCTGGAAAAGTGAATTCCAAATGTTAAGTCCACAAGTGAATAAAGAACAGCTCATGTGCATCCACTTATATTTGCTTTGTTTATAAGCAGTGAATGCTAAACGACTGAATGATTCACAAAAATTATGTCTTACTTGCAAACAGCCCAAATGTGCAAATTGAGAGAATTCCTTTTGACTAGACTTAACCAGATCTAAGTGGAAGAAACAGATGTTCTGTATTTCTAGATAGATTGAAATGCTTTAGTTTTTGCAAATAAAGTAGATTTTGGTTTTGTTCACATGCAGTCAGGAAATCCTGAGTAAAGACCCATAACTGATTGTCTCCGTTGTCATGCATCTTATCTAGAGGCCTTCGCTGTGCAAAACAAGTGTAAAATGCCACCACACTGATGCAAGTATAAATGATAACGTGAGAGAGACAGCAACAGAGAATGCATCCCCAAAGAGCTGAGAGGCCTTGGAGAAGATCTAACCAAGTTTCACTTTTCAAACTATAACTTGCAACCCTAATTACTTAGTGAAGTTAGTCTTGGTGTTTAGTTACCTTGTTATAACTATGGTAGACTAAAATAGTAACTCACAAGTAACTAACTCCAATGTCAAATTTCCCCATCATCTGTCTCACAAATCTGAAAAAAATTGTAAAGTCAGTACGTGGGATTACATTCGACTCTCATGTTCTGTGCTACCTAGGTTACCAAAACTGAATCAGAATGAAATAATTTGTAGATGAGAACTCTTCAGGGGAGGAGAATGCTGTGCAGTTTGAGCGAATTATCAGCTTTAACTCTAGATTTCCTCATTGTTTTTGATATGTGTCCATATGCTGTTGTTACTCATGTTACTATTTAAAAAAAAGATTTTACTGTTGAAAGCATGTAGCCTTCCAGACAGGAGCCTCACAAATTTTTCAGATACTTGTTTCATCTGCAGTGTTTGAGCAGAGTATTGTTCTTTTTGTATTTAAGTGGAAGAAATACTGATCCACCGATTCCTGCTGTTTTGCTACAGCAGGAATATCTGCTGTAGTGCTGTTTGCAAATTCATCATCCATCAGCCTTTTTTTTCTAAGGAAGCAAAAATCCTTGTGCCTCTTGTTTAAGAATAGGATAAATTTAAGTTTGTGGATCCTTATGTTGTCATTAAACCTTGTTTCTTCTTGAGGGTCTGTAGCAAGTGTATGAAGACAGTTTATAATTGGATGTACAGTGGGAAGTTTCTTGGATGAAAGCTGGGCTCTGGCAGTGGTCACACAGCCACGTTTAACAGGATGTGCAGGTTTGTTGTTGCCACATTGCCCTCATATTCGGGAGATGTCTCTACTGATGTGTATTTTGTGTGCGCATGTGAAGAGAGTAAATTTTACTTAGGGTGAATAAACCTCTGTGATCGTTTTTTCCCAACACTTTTCATGTAATCACCAGAGCATGCCACGTCCTTTAGCTAATATTTGCAGTAACTTTGTATGTTAAAACAAGGCTATGCAGTAGCTGTTGGTAGCTTAACTATGTGGCTGCAAAATTAACCTTTGACCTTTCTTAGCCTAATCAGGAAATTGACTTTAGGTGTTGTTCCTTAACCTGGGATATGTGGTTAAAGTTAAACATCACTAATAGGAAGTCTAGTAACAGGAAACGTGTGAATGCTAATCCATACAAACATAAACAAACCTTTGGTTTACATACAGTTTTATTGGAATTTTGCTCTTGACTCCCTTTCCTTCAATAAGTCAGAAAAAATTACAAGCAGCTTGTTAAAGTCTTTGAAAAACTCCAGCTTTTAGTGGCTACAGGTTTATTAGATTTCTACTTAAGGAAGCTTTAAAACTTGGGTAGGATTTTGTCAAGAGTCATCTCTGAGCAGGTACATGCAATTCACCTTCACTGTAGTTCTGATTAATGAGGTTATTCACCAGAATAACTAGAATTTTCAGGCAAAGGATTAACTAGAAGTGTTTCCTTGTGTGTAACTTAAAAATGGGTAACTGGGTGGAAAAGGGTTTACAAAAATATCTATTTCCATAAGCTCATTTTGAAATGTTTTTAGAAAGAAAATTGCCAGAATGTCACTGAAATTAATATAATTTCAGTACAGAAAATTGCCTGTGAGAATTTGAAACATTTTTATTGTTCTTGTTAGATTCTTGTTACATTTCATTGGGAAAGTAGGCTAGCATAACCTGAAGCTAAACACCAACCGGTTAATCGCAGTAGATCTAAGTGTAAACCTTACCTTGGAAAACCTTTGAATTTTTATTTGCTCTTCGTACTAAATCCACAAAACCTTCACATTCATACTGAGCTCCACTGAGTTCAATGGGATATTGTGTATGTCCATTGACACAGATCAGCTTCCAGGATTAGGGCCAAAATAATTTTTCTGGGAGGAGTTTCCTTGAAGTCTGGAGAAAGATCTTAGAGGTCTGGTCTAAAAAAATTATTTCTCAAAACAGAAAAGAACAAGGTAACTGTAAAACAGTAGCCTACAATCCCTGTATTTCCTCTCTTAGGTCTCCAGAATGAGTGAATCAGTGATATTCACAAAAAAGGGCAAAATATTTACTGTGCATAGTAAGGCAGGGGGTATATACAGCACCAGACTAATGTAATAATGATATGCGTTCACTTCATGTGTATTTACAAACTGGCTAACCCATGAGGGACACAACTCATGGCGTTACATTGCAGATAATTTTGTTCCTAAGGGAACATTGTCAGTGAAGTTCTTAAGATGTACAATTATGCTAACTACAATAAAAATGTTATTGCACGTAAAATGAATATCAGATGATTATCTAAACTGTGTTTAATGAGTAACAGCTGTGAAGTAAACTGTAGAAGAATCATATTGGTTCAGCCTTGTTAAATAAATCTGGGATTAATTCAATTTGCCTTGATATAGTGTCTCCTCTAGAGCTCATTAAAACTTCTCTTTGGGGCACTGTAAAGTTCCTCTCTTCTTTGAGTATTTGGTCATCTTTCTATTTTCAGAGCCCTGTTTGCAGGCTGATGTATTATAGTCATTCACACTGCTGTAGTCCAAAAGATCTTTGCTTACGATACCAAGGTAAACATGAAGAATTAATTTTGATCCCAGCCTTATTAAACACATGCTTTACAAAGTGGCAGCAATGAGTGAGGAATATGCAGCCTGCAAGAGCCCTCCCACTTAAATGCAATAATGTTAAGAAAAAGTTGCTATGTAAAGGTGTGACAGTATTTACACAAGCAACTCTTAGGGCCTGATTCTCTCATTAGTCTAGTGCTGTTAGAATAATTCCTGAAGTCAATAAACTTAAATACACCTCAGGATTTTATCATAAGTTAATGGAATTTAATGAAAAGCTGTAAAGAAGAGGTGGAGTGAGCCTCAGAGAAGTATTAAGCCACAATTTTTTTTGTTTGCTAGCAAAAATAAAAGCTTTCATTTTTTATGTTACTATTTGGCAAGGGTTTTCATCAATTCCCTTGAATAACGTTTTTGTAATAGTGAGTTTTAATCAGCCAATAGATTTAATATTTTAAATACTTGAACCTTGTGACACTAATCTTTTTCCACAGGAAAAAACTCATCGCTTTTCTTATAAATCTACCTCTTTCTTTTATTTTTTAATTTTTTTTTTCCCCTGTTCAAATATTATTTTTTTTTCCTCTTAAAAAAATGCTGGCACATTTTAGAAAGGATCTGTCTTTATGAGGCTTGTTTTGATAGAACAGAAATCACTGCCAACGAGTTAGTGTGAGGCACAATCCTTTTTTACTTTAGTACCTTAAAGACAGCATTCTAATGAGGAATGTAATTAGCCTAATTAAAAGGTTAACTGTAAAATGCAGCTATCCCTTGTGCTGTTGGAGTGAACACAGAACTGGGCCGGTGTACCTAGTGAACCTGTGTATGCCATGCTTCGCCTGAGAAGGAGATGTCTGGTGATTCACCTGAAGACCAGTCTTGAGGCCTTGTAGTTGTAGATCCTGGAAGAAATGATGAGGAAGTTGTCCCAGGTTTTATACTTCAGGCACCTATTTGTCTTCTGATACATCAAAGGGTGGTGCTGCCATCCAGAGGGACCTCAACAGGCTGGAGAACTGGGCCAGCAGGAACCTTATAAAGCTCAACAAGGAGAGGTGCCAGGACTTGCTCTTGTGGAGGAACAGCCCCATGTACCAGTACATGGTGGGGGCTAACTGGCTGGAAAGAAGCTTTGCAGAAAAGAATCTGGGGGTTCTGGTGGATGCCAAATTGATCGTGAGCCAGCAATGTGCCCTTGCAACAAAAGCTAAAGGTATCCTGGGCTGTTTAAGAAGTGTTTCCAGCAGGTCAAGGGTGGTGATCCTGTCCACTTCTTAAGCACAGATGAGGCCATTCCTGGAGCGCTACATACAGTTCTGGCCTCCTCAGCACAAGAGAGACATGGACATACTAGAGAGAGTCCAATGAGTGGCCACAAAGATGATTAAGGGACTTGAACCTCTCTCCAGTGAAGAAAGGTTGATGGAGCTGAGACTGTTTAGCCTAGGGAAGAAAAGGTTCAGAGAGGATCTTATGAATATAAGTAAATACCTGAAGGGAAGGCGCAAAGAGGATGGAACCAGGCTCTTTACAGTGGTGCCCAGTAACAAGACAGGAGGCAATGGACACCACCTGAAACATGGGAGGTTCCCTCTGAACATCAGGGAACAGTTTTTCACTGTGAGGGTGACTGAGCACTGGCACAGGTTGCCTATGGAGTTGATGGAGTCTCTGTCCTTGGAGATATTCAAAAGCCATCTGGTCATGGTCCTGGGCAACTGGCTGTAGGTGGCCCTGCTTTAGCAGTGGGGTTGGACTGGATGACCTCCAGAGGTCCCTTCCAACCTCAGCCATCCTGTGGTTCTGAATGTGTGCTATATTTGTTTTCCAGACTTTCACAGGCAGTAGATTCAGTGACAGTTCAAATGTAGGCTATAGCAGTAGAGAATGCTGTTTGAGCAGCCATTTACTGATCATGTGAAATAAAAGAGACTTGAGTGGAAACGGGAACCTTAAGCAGAAGAATATGCAATATGCTGCTGCTGGGTTGCTAGTTTTAGCCTGGTGTCCTGGTTTCGGCTAGGATAGAATTGATTTTTTTCCCAGTAGCTGGTATAGTGCTGTGTTTTAGGTTTAGTATGAGAATAATGCTGATAACACACTGATGTTTTAGTTGTTGCTAAGCATTTATGGAATTTTCAGCTTCTCATACTGGCCTGCCAACAAGAAGGTGGGGAGTACATAAGAGGCTGGGAAGGGACACAGGCAGGACAGCTGACCCCAACTGACCAAAGGGATATCCCACACCGTATAGCACCATGGTCAGCATATAAAGCTGGGGGAAGAAGAAGGAAGGGGCAGATGTTTGAAGTGATGGCATTTGTCTTCCCAAGTCACCATTACGTGTGATGGAGCCTGGCTGCCCTGGGGATGGCTGAACACCTGCAGGCCCTCAGGAAGCAGTGAATGGATCCCTTGTTTAGCTTTGCTTGTGTGCACAGCTTTTGCTTTACCTGTCAAACTGCTTCTATCTCAACCTGCCAGTTTTATCACTTTCACCTCTCTGATTCTTCCCCCCATCCCACCGGGGAAGGGGTGGGTAGTGAGTGAGTGAGTGGCTGTGTGGTGCTCAGTTACTGGCTGGGGCTGAACCACAACATCTGGCTTTACATTTAGTGACTAAGGATGTTATTATTTCATATCTGTGTGGTGGAATGAGTTTGTGGGCTCACTTCACCCCTAATGGGGGTGTAAATGGGGTACTGTATATGTACATCTCAGTTAGCTCCAGATAATGCCCTTTCTGGTGTTCTCAGACTTAGATCTGGTATTAGAAAATTCAGCATTGTGTTCACTTGTCTTCCGTCTTTAAAGACCATTGGAAGAAGCACACCCATTGTTTACGTTATATTAATATTTTGTGAATAGGATGTCATCCTCTAAAGTCGTCAGTCCAGAACAGTCCTTTGACAGACAAAAAAAAAAAAAAAAAAAAAAAAAAAAAAAAAAAAAACTAGTTTAAT